>JAPPUR010000009.1:1200000-1618844 GCA_027569015.1 Ascodesmis sphaerospora
TCAGTAACAGGAATCGTGTTGCCAGCCTCGTCTGTAGTGACGGGACGTCCAGTAGCATCTGTGTGGACGGGGATCGTGTTGCCAGCCTCGTCGGTTGTATGGCCTCCAGGACTGCCAGGACTGGTACCTGGTCCAGGCACATCAGTCTAGAATGAGTAGGTCAGCCTATGACTCGATGGGCGCAATGTATTTGGCATATAGTGCAACGCCTAGTCTTGACACACTCCATTGGGTGATATCAACTGGGAGCACATGATGAAAGGATAACTCACGGACGAATCATCAGGTATAGCGGTTGTGATGCAAACACCATACTGGTTCACATAACCATACTTGCAGCCATCCGGTGGGCCATACGGGCCAGTGGTCTGGGAGTCAGGGAGCGTAGTTGAAGGCTTACTGGGCCGGCAAACAGCCGCGTTTGCAAGGCCAAGCGCCAGGGCCAGCGGCAGCAAACGAAGTGCCACCATAATGGTAGATGAAGGAAAGAATGGCGTCTCACTGGGGAGGGAATTGCGGTGATGATTTTCTAAAAGGCTGCGAGGCCATAGCTACTATATAACCTCCTGTTCTCGACTCGAGGGAACATATCGTAAGTATCTCCGCTCCTGTGCTTCATTCTCCAGCTTCAACCCTGTCGCTGGCTTATGAGAGATGAACCAACCGGCATCCTATCAATAGGTATGAGATGAGAAAGTGCACAGCAGCCGAGGATTAATCACACAGAAAATCCTCCGCTCGCTCCATTACAGGGCGAACGCTGCGCTGCTACAGATTACCAGCAGCTGATTGGCGTGTTGATTGTGCGCAAACTCCTCACGGTTAAGCATTCGGAGGGAACAGAGCTTAACCTGGGCCGCTTACGAGCTGGACCTCCTCTTCCCTGCAAAGCCCTTTTTACCCCTAATATTTTACCAACGTGCTATGGTTGGTGCGACCAATTCGGTTGCAGCGCAGCATTGGGCTATTTGCGAGTGGGCGGCCCGAGCCATCCCCTGTCCTGTGAACTGCCGTCGGCTGTAGGCAAGCGGATATTCATGCAGATAAAAGGAATTTAGAAACTTCAAGGATTATTTCCATGTCTTGATCACTATATTTACCAAAGCTCCGGTCCAGTTTCTTTTATGATCCCTTTACGAGGTGCCATTGACAGCGGGCTCACCCTCCAGACTTGGTTAAACGCGCCGATCATCCGGATAAGATCATGTTTTGAGTTGAAAGTATGGCATGTCAGTAAGCGTTAAAAAGGCTGTGCGGGTGAGGGTTGTACAAGCTGATTCGTTGCGTTTCGTTTCACAGGACCAACCTGATCCTCCCCTCTCATCAAAGGCGGATCACCCCTTTTGGAGATGGTGTTTCAAGTTGAATATCGCAAAATATGCCCAGAAGAGTCAAACAATGTTTATAGGGCAGTGCTGACCGCATGCTTATGGACCTCAGCAAACTCTAAGCAGGGAACAGGTGATTTTTGCTTAAATGGAAATATGCTGCGCGTTGGATTATTATCTGACGTGCATCTCACCGTTGTAATATTCCCCGGGCTTGCCGCTGAGCCACTCAGCTAACCTAGCCAATCTACTACCGTTGGACCCTTTGAATGGATATGCAGGTACTGTGTGGATTTAGGCTTAGGGTGTTTCAGATGCGACATGGCCAATGCCAATATCCAGGGTTCAGCACATCTCATCACTCCAGCCACTGCATGCACATACTTAACAAGGCCAACAACGCAGGTACTGCCTTTACCTCTTCAGCTCTTCTTCCGTAATTGAGAACCCAGATTGGCCCTACATTGTCCAAAGGCCAGCCCTGTCACTGCCTCCACCCCCAACTCGTCTATCCGAAACACAACCATGGATGACCTCGGCAACATCCGTGAGCACATCGCCAGGATGGAGCTGGCAAATGCCAACCGGCGCCGTGCGGAGAGGGAGATAGCCGCATACCCGCCCCAGCCAAGCTTGGCATCTCAAGGCGATGATGATCTTCCGGCACTGCCGCCTCGCCTGCCCAGGCCCGAGTACTCCATCAACGCCAATGTCATCACCCAGACAGACCCTCGAGAGTTGGGGTTTTACGTTGCATGTGCACAAGGTTGGCTACCCCAGGTCGAATCCTATCTTGAAGAGCGCGACCCGACCCAGGCAGTGCGCCAATACGGTCTTGAGACGGCTTCCTTTGCAAATCAGCCCGACGTCGCGCTCTGCCTGTTGAAGCATGGGACCATCTTGCACGGCAATGTCTTTCTACGATCTTGGACCGACCCACCGAAGTATGCGGGTGGTCAGAGAAACGTGGTGACCCTCTTTGACAAAGGCAGAGAAGTCTCGATACCACTGCTCGAGGTGTTTATCGAGTTTGGTTGGCATCCAAATCAGCTGTGGACCGGATTCTCTTGGATGGACAATAATCGCTTGGTCAATCCAATTATCGAAAGCCTCGAAAACAGACCTCTCCTCATGTTCCTACTATCCCACGGCGCAGATCCCATGATCAGCCACCACAACATCGGCATAGGAGACTCGAAGCCCTTGAACCGCCGGGCCTCCAGCAGAGTCCTCGGCCATGCCATCCTCACAGGGGACCCCACACTGGTAGCCCTGCTTGTGGCTCACGGTGCGGATCCCGTGTATGCAGTGCCGTTACATGAGCTAGTCAAATGGAAGGGAGGGACCGGTATCACAGCCTTTTCCGTGCGCCGCCCCATGGCTAAGTTCATTCTGGCCTCCGGGATGGCAGGCGTCAATGACATCAAGAAGGTTCCTTTCCTCGATCTGACTCGGCCAGCGAGGATGGAGAATCTGACACCATTTGCGTTCGCGTGCGCAGGGCAGGATTGGGCGTATGCAGAGTGGCTGTTGGAACACGGAGCTGATCCGGACTTGTTGAATGGCAGGGCCTTCGAACCCACGTACTTCTCGAAGCCGCACGATGGGCCGAATGATCCCCAGGTTGTGAGGGACTTGGTAGATCGGGTCAGGGCAAGAGAGGGCGCGTAGATCATCAGGTTGGAGGCGAATCTTTGGGGCTGCACAACGGTCCTTGAGGACGACATTAACTGCAATATATGGGAATGCTATTACGAAGATGAGGCTGTTGATTTGCTCAGCCTTCAAGCCTACTCCTTCAAGGCAGGCGGAAGGACAATGCAGAACTCCACGTGACTGCTGCTGGGTGATCATACCTGACACGTGCAAAGACGCGTGCTGAAGCACGTGCAGCAGCACGTTACTCCCTGAATCGCGCATGATGTCATCACCTACTCTTTCCACGACCGGAGATCAACGATCATGGGAATCACAAAAGAGAGTCACCAGGAGAATACCTTGTCACATTAGTTTTAGTAATGACTTTGTTTCTTTCGGGTCTTTGTATACTATTGAATTTTAAGCGCCTTATCTCCGTATTCACGAGCTTATAATCTTTTTTTCTTCTTTAGACCAGGTGGAAAATTCCACTGCTTTTCAAAGCCGCTGGTGTCAACGGACTTTTGACAATTAAAGTCATGATCATACTAAGACCAACATTGTTTTGACCTCTAGAAAAAAAAGTATCTATGTTTTTAATTCTATTTTTATTAATTATCTGTTTTTAACCAATCCTCAGGTGCCATTTCTGACGATAAATTGTGTTTCTCATTCAGCTCCCGGGTAGACAAGTTTTTCTCGAAGTCACACGCGATGCTTGCATCTTAAGATGTACGGATGAAATCGAACTGATATGCAATTACATTGTTTAACCAGTCTATTGAAAGGAGGAAGCAAATGGCTCACTCGCTCAGGGAGTATGGAGACAAGATTCAATGTGCTGCTACTTGTCCCTCTTCAATCTCATGTTTTATCTTGAGCAACACATATGCATAAAACGTTGCACAGTCGCATTATGCAGCACAATGAATAATGCATAGTGCCAGCAATGCTCCCTTCACAAATCAAGCCTCTTGTCTGTTAAGACCAGTAAGTCCTTCATCAGGCTCTCCTTAGGAGGAGGCATGGCTGGCTGACTACGCTCAAGTGGAAAAGTAGCCATGCTGCTATATTGGCATATTGCTTGTCATCCAACGGCAGGCCGTTGGGGTACGATCGGCGATGATCTACCTGTGCCCAAACATGTCTGCATTGGCTGGTAGCCATGACCAGAGACGCCCGACTCAAGGCATTGCCCCTGTCCTCGTCCCAAGAATTGGGCTATTGGGCAACCTTCCAATGAATGAAACAGCCCAGAAAACGGGTTTCGGCGCCGATTCTGCACTTCGTCATCGATTCTGCGGCCGCGTTTGGTGGCTTACTGAGACATCCAATGGCCATAAATATCAGGTGTCTCCATTTTCGTGTAGTATGGTAGTATCAATCACAGAAAGCCGGTACGGTGAGGCTAGCTGTGCCTGCAGCCTCAACGAGGCCACATGATGTCTCAGACATGGAAGCAGGGGCTGGCTTTGCACTCTCGCTGCGCGTTTTGGGCTGCGCGTCTCCTCATGAGGTATTGATTGACGTATCCAAGCTTCTTACAGCCCTAAAGAGAACATGAGACGATAGTTTATTCATGTATAATGGCGATCATATAGAGTTTATCTGTCGGCTGGCGGAGGCGGCGGTAGAGGGCAGATTCATGATAGGCGACTATGCCATTGGCTTTTGCCCGGCATATCGGCAGTTATTGACGATCCTCATAGTTGGCAACACTGGCCCCGACAGCCCGGAGGAAAGCCAACTTTTTAGCACCTTTTCCCCAGGTACGCGCGCGTATCCCCAATATTTGATCAAGTTTAATTCCCTTGCAAGTGGAGCCGGGGGCGAGGATGAGAGGCCACGAGGTGTCCTGCAAACAGTGCAAAGCAACCGTGGCTTGCAGGGCGCGGGCCGACCCTCGCGCTGGTCTCTTTTTTTTTCTCATCTGCCGCGGGCGAGGTGAGGTGATTTGACGATGAAAACTGGCCTTTGCTGACGGTGTGGCTGAAGGGGCCCTGTTGGGGAATGTCACTGAGAATCCACATACTGCTTGATTTCCTTGAATTCTGCCTTGGTTTTTGTGATCTGTATGTGCAACCTCGTGTAGCTGCGTGGCAATCTAAATAACTGCCGGTGGAGGTGGCTGGCTTGCGGACCCTATTCTCCTGAGTTGCGAGTCTGAATGCTATGTCCGTCTAGTAGCCGACTTCATCCCCTCAGCGATGAGGTTTCACCTGTCAACTTGGTTCCGATGGTCTGATACTTTGTAGACAAAATGGAAATGCCGAGGACCCGAGAGACGACGTTCATACCCGAGGAGGCTCAAATATTCGTATAACTCACTATGCATCTGCCTTGACAGGCTTACATGCCATCCAACACTCGAGTCAGCACCCTGGCAATGCCCCCTATTGCCTGTTTGTTGTTTGTTAGCCAGAAAACTGGGCTCTCTCCGTCGCGGAGCGGATGTCGGGGCGATCACTGCATCGTGGGCGGGTCTCATAGAGGGTCATCAACAGCGCCTTACTGGGAGTGGGCAGCCAATGGGAGCATCTGGTCCGAGATATATCCAGCTTCATGAGTGGATTCTCTTCTTCTGTGTAATGACGATCACTCGCATCGAGGAAAAGGGAGAGGATCGTGGAATCAAGACCGTCGCTTGAGGCGGCATCTTATGAATTTGGAGGCCATCGTCAACTATAAAGATGAGGTCTTCTCCCCTCGATATCTATCTCATTCCAACCATCACACTCACCAACAATCAAGAACTACAACCACGGACTCAACGCAAACAACTCTTCTTTCAAACCTTCTTCCAACTTCCCACCAAACCACCAAAATGAAGTTCACCATCGTCGCCTCTGCCCTCGCCATGGCTGTCTCTGCTTGTGCCACTGGCACCGGCGGTGGCAGCACTGGCGGCTCTTGCAACGCCAACACCAAGCAGGTCTGCTGCAACGGCCTCCTCAGCTGCGCCGTCCAGGTCCTCGGCAAGAACTGCGATGGCAGTGCCTACTGCTGCAAGACTGACGCCCCTGTCGTGAGTGCCCCCTCTTCCTCACAAAGTGAATTGGTACTAACCAAGTTGCCTAGGGCGCTCTTGTTAACGTTGCCCTTCTCAACTGTGTCGATCTTCTGTAGAGGGTCTCTTCCGAGATTCAACAGTACCAGGCGTCTGCAGCACGCCAAGCGGAGGACATGAGTTGAAAATTGATTGGGGGTTGGCCTTGAACTGAGGAAAAAACAGTATCAGTTTAGACAAATACCACTCTCATGCCACTAACATGGTGTTCCCGTGATGATTGAAAGAACCAAGATTCCCAACCTTCGTCCTACCTTGAGCTTTGCGCTTCTACATTGCCTCCCGTAACGGCAACTGTGCTTTCAAGAGAATGGAACTAAAAAATGAATGTCTGGCTGGAGCAGCATGTTGGGAGAGGCCGTGGTTGTGGAGTTCTTGACTTAGCCACCTGTGTACGCGACCCGATAGTTGGGAGTGGTGGAGGCTGGCTGTGAGGATGGAACGTGGATTGCCACCTCTACTGGCCAATAAAATCGGGCTGCCAGAGGGATCTGATGAACAGCTAAGGGCATTGAGGCTCTGCGAGGTAGTGGTGATGGATTTAGCTTTTTCGGTTTGCTTCTCCAATTTTTGTTATTGTGCTGCCAAGCAAAGGCTGGAGAACTCAGCGACCTAGACGATTGGATGTCGTCTGGAAGGGAACACACCATCAAGGTCTCCTCGCATCTGGTATATTTCTGAATACAGGAGCTTCCCTGTTACCTTGCCATACGGATCATGCGATGTATCCTATAGTTCCCAGAGAGCTGCTAAGAAATGCGTAGTTCCTGTTGGTCGTGAGGCACACAGCGGGGGTAGGTCGCATTGCAGACACTCCACCATCCTCTTGAACACCTAGATCGTAGTGGTGAGGATTCTAATATTGGTCAAGGGTGGGTAGATAGATTTATTCAAGGAAGATCGGCAATGCAGTTGGTGAAATGCGTCAGCTATGCACATGTATAATTCTAATATACTGTTGGTTCTCCTGATCTGTGCTTGAAAGAATAAGGGTGGCTTGAGCATTAGCCTTTGCATGCACAAAAATGAACGAGCGAACGGCTTCCGCTGGACTGTCGCTGATACCCCAGTGACCCCTGATTTGGAAGTAGAGCTTCTAGAACATGATTTGATGGTCTACCGTGCTCAATGGTCGGGGTATGGTGCCGTTCTGTGTTGAGGGCAATATTCTTCCACATGAAAGCTGACACCTTGTTTTGAAAACGTCATCAAAAATAACAAAAAATGGTTCGATGGTTTCTAAAAGTCACAGCCGTCAAGCACAAGTAGAGAATCCATGCTCCTGACGTCGCCCAAGCGTTTCAGTGTCAGCGGCTGGAACTGGAATCTGTCAGATGACTCAAGTTCGGTAGCCGATGCCTTCATTCAAGGATTTTAGTGAAATTAATAAAGCCACATGGGACGCCCTGCCTTGGTATTGTTGGATAAAAATATGAAAGGGATGGGAAGCGAGCCCAATCGGAGAGTAGGGACGCAAACCGGGCTGTCTCTTTTCAGATTATTGCGCCAAGATAAATTAACCTCCCAATGAGAAATAACCGGAACCCAAGCCTCTGAAACGGCACGCACCGGCTAGTAGACAAACAACGGCTGAAGGATGCTGGTTTAATGATGTATAACATTGCATGAAGCCTTGTGGGGCATAATGCTTGTTCCCGTTTGATAAAGAATACTTTCCCAGTCACACAGTCACCACCACTTCAGTGGTACTCAATATTATATGCCATCACTCACCTGCAATTTCCCATGTCGCTCCTCACACGGCGTTTCGTAGCTCCATAGCTGGCGTTGGTGCCTGTTCTTTGTCTGCAAAGTCCTCCTATGCACTTCTCAGCGCTTCCCCCTCCTCCATCTCTGTCTTCAACTTGTCAGGATTCACCATCTTTTGCTTCTGAAACTGTTTCTGCGTTTTCATTGTCGCCATGGAGCAGGCTATCATGGCTGGTGGGCGAAGTCCACTCGATGAGAGCGGTCTCTGCATGCTGTCCTTCGATGGAGGAGGTGTTCGGGGCCTGTCTTCGTTGTACATCTTGGATCACATTATGAGGAATCTGAACCATCAACGGAAGTTGGATGGCCAGCAGTCCGCAAAGAAGCCTTGCGAAATCTTTGACCTGATCGGAGGGACGAGCACTGGAGGGTAAGGATGATGATTTACTCAAAGGCACCCAGGCTGACACAGGACAGATTGATCGCCATCATGCTCGGCCGATTGGAGATGGACGTGGGCGAATGCATCGCCGCCTACTGCAAGCTTTCTGAGTCTGTCTTCAAGGTCAAGAAGCATTGGTCTCGTGTGACAGCGCGAGGAAAGGTCCAGCCCCGATTCGACTCGCAGAAGCTCAGAGCGGCGATTGAAACAGTGTTGAAGGATAGAAGGATGTCCCCGACGACGTTGTTCAACGACAAGGTGGATAGAGGCTGCAAAGTGTAAGGCACTTTCCCTTCAATTCTTTATGGCGTACCATTGACTTTATTTGAGGTTTGTCTGTGCGACTTCGACGCATTCTACGACCACTCGCCGCCTCAGAAGCTATGACACGATCAAGGAACCTTACAGTGACGCCACCATCGTCGAAGTGGCCATGGCCACATCTGCCGCAACTACCTTTTTCGACCCAGTCACGATCGGCGACATGAGATACATTGATGGTGGCCTTGGCGCCAATAATCCTGTTGACGAGGTTGTTGGAGAGGCGAGATACATCATGGGCTGCGAAACAGAAGACCTGAAGCCTTTGGTCAAATGTTTCATCTCCATCGGGACAGGAAATCCAGGCATGAAATCCATCAGCGATAACTTCTTGCAATTTGTGTCGACAACCCTCGTCAATATCAGCACAAACACTGAGTTGACGGCCGACAGGTTCGCCCTGGCATGGCGGGATCTCAGCGATGCCCATCGATACTTTCGCTTCAACGTCGAGCAGGGCCTCCAGGATGTTGATCTCTCCGAGCACAACGAGGGTGGAAAGATCATGACGGCCACACAATTGTACCTCGAGAAGGCAGGCAGTGCCGCTATGGTGGGAAACTGTGTCAAGAATCTCAAGACAAAGCAAAGTGTGTACATAGCTGATTTCTCGTGATGGATCATGGTTGACATGAATGGTGTAGAGCCCGCTACTAGAACACTTACCGACCGAATTGAAGTCAGTTGAGAGCACCCGTTTTTCTATCCTGATCTCCTTGACTTACATGTCCAGGCCTACAACACCATGAAAGCCCAATTGTTGGCCAGCTGCCAAATGACACCGCCCCCAAGTTGCCAATTGCCGTGTTACTGCCTCCCATTCACGAAGAACAAGCGCTTCGTTGGCCGCGAAACCATTCTTGAGCACTTGTCAACCCTTCTCTTCGGCGAAGAACCTTGCGATAGAGTTGCACTGACTGGCCTGGGAGGCGTGGGAAAGACTCAGACAGCTCTGCAGTTCGCCTTTTGGGTCCAGCATGAGAAGCCAAACTATTCCATCTTTTGGCTTTCGGCACTGAGTGCCAGCAGCTTCCAGGAGAGCTGCAACAGCATTGCGATGGAGCTGAATCTTTCTCAAGATGGTAAAGACTCCAAACCCATTCTGAAGAGATTCTTGAGCTCCGAGAAAGCTGGACCGTGGCTCATTATTGTGGACAACGCTGATGAAATGGGCTTTGTTTTTGGCGGTGGCAATCACGTTTTCAACATCGACGAGCAGTTGCCAAACAGTTCTGACGGCAGGATTCTTTTCACTACCCGCTCGAATGAGGTGGCCCTTGCAGTCTCAGACAATCACGCCCTTGAAATCGACGCAATGGACCAGGTAGAAGCCCGGACATTCCTCGAAAATTCGATAGTGCGTAAATCCGCGCTCGGAGACGGATTTGCTGTCCCAGAGCTTTTGGAGGAGCTCACGTACCTACCACTGGCAATTGCCCAAGCCGCGGCTTACTTGAACCGAAACTTGGTCACCATCGATCGCTATCTCGAGTTGCTGCGAGGCACTGAGCAGGAAGTGGCTTCGCTGTTGAGCCGAGAGTTCCACGACCGAACTAGGTACACTGGAGCGCAGAACGCCGTGACAACCACTTGGTGGGTCTCCTTCAACGAGATTGTCACCCAAGATCCTGTGGCTGCGAACTTGCTCAGATTTATCTCGAGAATCGAGGCAAAAGCCATCCCGCTGTCAATCTTACCCTATGGAGAGTCGATGGAGCAGCTCACGTACTCGGTAGGCACGCTTTGTGCTTACACCTTTTTGGTTCCTCGAGACGGGCAAGATATGTATGACATGCACAGTCTTGTGCACTTGGCTACCCGACTTTGGGTAGAAAGGAGTGGGTTGACGGACCGGATAATGATGGACGCGTATAAACACCTTGCCAAAGTATTTCTCATGATACAGAGCCCACGTCATCCGGACCGGAGCGAGTACATGCCGCACGCCCTCAGGCTTCTTCAATCGGACAGCCCGGTCGAAATCAAAGAGAGATTCATTCTCAGCCACAGACTCGGAATTTGGTTGCAATGTGATGGTCGCGTAAGGGAGGCCATTGAGCAACATGAGCAAGCCTTTGTTTGGGCAAAAGATCACCTTGCCGAGGACGCCCCGGATCGATTCAAGTTCGAGGACGCACTTGCAAGTGCATACAGGTCGTACAAAGAGTCGCAAAAGACATGGAACTCCTTTCATGAGACTCTCGAGCTGGCACCTTGGCTGGCAGAAAAGTGTGAGGACCTGCTAGAAACCTGGCATGAAATGCAGAAAAGAGTCTTCAATTGTGGTCATCCGAATCACTCCGCCGAACCATTGCAGACAATATCTGGAGTGAGAGATAGACTTCATGTCAATCCCCCAGAACGAAAGTTATGGCAGATTTGGATCCACAAAGCCTATCGATACAGGTGGCCGAGCTGGCGGCAGGATTCTGAAGGTAGAAAACGCGTTCATGAGGAACTCGAGACAAGATTCGAAGCCAGATTGGAGTACTGGCGTCGACTTTCCCGACAGGATCATCCTGGATGCCTCTCTATGGATCAGGAAAACAAGATCGCAATCGAAATGCTTGAGGATCAAGTCCAAGCCGCGCAAAACGTGTCTGAAAGCAACAATTATGCGCTACTTGTGAGCCAAGGTCAGCTTGCCAATGCTTACATTGACGATCGTCAGTTTTCCAAGGGGATCAAGCTATTGCGTTGGGTGATCTGTATGTTTGGAACGATAGGATTAATGGGCTATCTTCCAATCCGCACATCACTGGGTGAGCTCGCACAGGCACACGAGAAGGCCGGGGACTTCGCCGAGTCAGCTAGAGTGATGGAGTACCTGGGCGGCATGTTGTGCGAAGATTTCGGAGAAGGGAGCTCAGTAGTGCTCCAGTTTAGCGAGTGCCTGGCACGCATCCATGTCAAAGCTGGAGAAACTGGCAAGGCTCTCCACTTACTGGAAACGACGCTCACAATGTGGAAGAGAATCGCTGGCGATGAGCATCCGGGACGACTTCAAACGGAGAACCGTCTTGGGAGGCTTTACTATGCGCTGGGACAATCCGACAAAGCTGTAGAGTTGATCCAGCATGTGGCGGAGATACAAAGCATGACGCTCTCAGAGGGTGACCAAAAGCGCGTAGACGTGGAGGAATTTCTTCACATCATTCGAAACGTGCAGAAAGTTGGCGAATCTGGAGGTACTTGAAGGCGGGTGTTTGGGAGAAGCGGCTCCTTGAAGTGGTGAGTGGTCTCATTGGAACTCCAGGCATGATCAAAATGCCGCCTTGATACGAAGTTGCGTAGTTACTGTTCGTCATTTTATCTGAAAAAATATTGAAACCCCATATACATCAGCTTGGACCATTCGGGTTTGATCCGAGTCGGAACACTCGCCATCGGGAGCCACGGCCGACACTTCCTCTTCGTCAAAGAGTGATGTTGAGCATGATTGGCCTACCTTTTCCCGGACGGACCCGTCTGACTCGGCTATTATCCGCTCTCATCGGACCAACTCCCGGAGAAGGCGTCCGACTTGGGAAGATGCTGACTTCAACCTGGAGAAATAATTCGTTTGCCCGCGTAGACACGCTCGGTGACAACGAGTAGCTCAAACCTTGAGTCTTATCCAGCCACTCACTGCACATCATGTCGCCGCCAGAAACACCCCTCACGATAGCTGACAAGATCGGCAGCTTTCAGCTCTCCTCCCTCGATCCCGCTGGTGCAGCTTTCACCCCTCTTCTCTACAGATTACGTGAAGAGACATTTCCAGGACGGACAACTCAAATCAGACATGGCTCCTACCTGAGACGCTTCACCATGGGGCCGCCTCTAGATATCGACTTAGCAACTAGTGGCAAGCCTAACGCCAATCTCGAGAGTGTTATGCGCGAGTTTGGATGGACTGGTTGCGTCGTGGTACGAAATGGCGCGATTAGGGTCGAGGAGTACAGACATGGAAACTCGCCTGCGTCTCGCAACGACATACAGTCTGTCACCAAGTCTTTCATGACGACCATTCTTGGCATCGCTCAGCAGCAAGGCAAGCTCTCTGTCAATGATGCAGTTGGCCGTCACGTCGAAGAGTTGAAAGATACTGCCTGGAAGGACGTGCCCTTGCTGGCTCTCGCCAACATGTCTGCTGGTGTCGTCGAAATCTCCGAGGAAGCACGACCGCCAGATGTTCCAAACCCAATGTACGCGACCGATCTTTATCCTCAGCGCGAGACCAACGCCGTTCTCAACTGGCTGCGGACGTTTAGAAAGGTGGCTGAACCTTGGGAAGAGTTTCACTACTACAACCCTAACTTCTACGTGTTGTCGATTGCCATTTCCCGAGCAACTCAAGTGCCGTTGGAGGAGTACATTTCTAGTCAAATCTGGGAGCCCGCTGGAATGCAGTACGATGCATACATGCGGACAACCGGGGCGGGACAGATTGATGGACATGGTGGCCTGTCAGTCACCTTGACCGACATGGCTCGCTTTGGGTGCTTCATCCTAGACGCCCTCAAGGGACAAGGCAAAGGTCCTGCCTTGCCAACAGGTTGGTTTCAGGGAATTTCTGAAGCAAGGACTAGCGAAGGACCAAGAGCTGCTGGAGGGAACGACATTATTCCGACATTTGGGTACGAAACGGGCTGGTGGACGCCTGCCAAGGGTGCAGAGGGAGGTCCGCTGAGGGAGAATGGAGCGTTTGCTGGGTTTGGAATGTATGGCCAATCCCTCTATGTCATCCCCAAGTTGAACACTGTCATCGCGGTTCAGTCAGGATATCCCGAGCATTCGTGGGACATATTTGCTGGGAACATTGACTTTGCTACTGCTGTCGTCAAGGCGCTACAAAAAGAGGACAAACAAGCATGAGAGATTTGCGAGATTTCAAGCCATAGACTGCAAATATTCAGGACTCTACTAGAAGTGAGGTACCATCTGAACCCATGCAGGCGATATGTAGACACCCACAGGGACCTGTCTTAATGCCACAAAAGCCTCGACAACGATAAAGATCCTACAGCAGACGTATATGATGGCAACACAGGCCGAGTAACCTCGAAGCGGGTCCTTCAATACCCGTGATGCCCATTTCTTCTGGAGACCAAAACATGGCTCCACGAGAATGTGCAAGACGGCAGTAATGCCAACGAGCACGAAACTGGTGCAGAAGAAGGCAGGCAATGTGACGGCGACGCATAAACAGCTGACCTTCCAGAGAAGATCCTCAATGTAGGTAGGAAACGTCCAGTTCCATGCCATGAGGTGAACGCCCCCGTACATGCCCGAGAGAGCAGCGGCGAGAGCCATGAGCTCGGGGATCTGCCAACAGATCTTGAAGAAGTCAGCCGGCTGTAGAGTGACTCTTCCCCCAAGCATGTCGAGAAACTTGATGTCAAAGTTGTCCTTTCCCTCAGCAAATGGAACATTTTTGAAAGTGGTCCTTCTGAAGGGAGTGAACTCGTCTAAGAGTGCTAGATACGGCGTTGGGGGGTCCTCGTCCATGCATGGGGCGGGCCGGGGATCTACTCTAAGAAGGTCGTTTGGGTATAGTGTGATTTTCTTCTCCCTCGACAGCCGCTCGCAGTCTTCAAATGCATATCTTTTGAGAATGCAGTCCCAGCGGTGAAGAAACTGTTCGGTCACGGGAACTTCGCCGTAATCAGGCTCCGCGTTCTCTTGATCCTCTTTGTGATGTTCTTGTGCAACTGTACAACACAAGGCGAGTCCTGAAGGAAGAACATCTCCTGGGCGCATGATGGAGTCTTCTAGGGTATCTACCCAGCGCATCTTCATACCGTGTGGTCCTTTAGGAGGAGCCTGGTGCGGGTGCGTGCGAGGTGGAAAAAGGGCGAGGAGGTACTTCATGTCTGAGTAGAATTGATGCTCGATTTTGAGGGCGATCTCTCCTGTGAGCGACCCACCCTCGTAGATGACGGGTTCCTGGACGTTGAGCGGTTTCTAAACTTTATCAGCACACAGGCTATCGTGTTTAATATGGAGGTTGAGGCATACCCGAAACCAGCAGATGTAGAGAAAGACGGCACACGCCACGTGGACCATAGTATGGATCTCCAGCAAGGTCAATGGCAGATCATATACGCTTCTAGCGATGCACTGCGTAACCATCCATAGCACCTGGATAACCACGAGGATCTTCTGAAAGATGTCGGCCTTGCTCTTGTCATCGATTGTCTTCTGCAAGACCTCTATCCAAATGTTCTGCTTTGCGAGCCAGAGCACTGTTTCAGGGCTTGGACGGACCGATCTCCGACCTCCGTCGTCTTTGAAATGCGGGATGGCCTCGATGTCAAGGTCTGGCATGGAGATGATATCGTGGACGTCGAGACGAACGCCTCCCATGATCATGAAGAAGCAATATCGAAGATCGATTTCAAACTACAAAGTCAGTAAGAAAGGCCTCGGATCACATCAGAAGGATTCTCACATCCACGTTGCTGGATTCGTCCCTCTTCTTCAACTCACGAAGCTCCTGCCGAAGCTTCCACGCTTGATGGAGCTGATCAGCCGCCATGAAAAGAGGAAGCTCAGGTACAAAGAGGGTAATCGCGACCCATTTCAGCTTCGTGAGAAATAGGCGCCAGCTTGATGTTCTTTTCGGCACGTCGAGGTGGAGAGCTGTGTAGATGCACGCAAGCAGTGTCAAAATGCAACTCTGTAGGATATCCATCGTGCCACGGATATTGGGGCTGTTGACCCATGGCAGGGCAATGATTTCTTCGGACGTGGCATTTTCGTGGAGGAGTGTGATATTCCATGGCGCGCGAGGCGTGGAGATGTTGGCCATGGCTGCAACAGGTTAACCTTTCCTCGCTGAGCAAGCAATAACCCAGCCAGAACTCGAGGAAAAGGAAGAAGAGAAACCGAGTTTTCATCTCAACTCAACCGAAGGGCGATCAAAAATCGAGGAGGCGCTGAAGGGCTTGGCGAATCAAGCTACCAATCGTGAGGCCCAAAATACGCCTCTCTATTCAGCTGGGCTGCAACTCCATGGGGTCATCCTGCCAAGCCCAGGGGCGCGTACAACCAGCAGGGAAATGATTGGCTGTGTCTATCCTTGTGATTGGTACTAAACCGAAGATCTGTTTCAACTCGGAACAGTGGCTGAACGGCTTGTGCCTTGAATTAGATGCCGCAGTGGCTGGTAGCTGTCACGCGGGGGATCTTCAGTGGAAGAAACCTCCCTGCATTCAAGATTAGTGACAATTCCATGAAGTAAGTATCTTTCAGGGTTGAAAAGACACAAAGATAGGCAGCGATATCGAGTGTACACAAAATCATAGCTTTGTTAGCATGAAAACATTCTCTATTGCCCAAAAGGTGTTTCCAGTGTCACTTTACCACACTTTAGCCTCCGGAAGCACCACACCGAGCTGGATGTCATGTGTCATTTCTGGCAACATCTATAACACAATGTCGATGAGCAGTGGATATGTGTTCATGCCGAACAAAGGCACTTGTTCAATATTCACCTACACATCCTCAACAAACGCCTTGATCAGATAATATGCAAGAAACCGGAAGACTAATAAAGAATCGTGATTCTGAGCAGCATAAATACTCATCTCCCTGGCTTGCAGAATTGAAGCCATGACACCTACGACATCTTCAAGTACAGAAAGATCCCCTCGACAGCAGCACATCATGGCCTCTATCAAGCGACCTGCCCATAATGTTGCACAGTGGATTCAGTTGGCTGACCCCAGCAAGCCGCTCCCCGAGCGCTTTTTGAATACGGCAGATAATCTCCTCGAAATCCTCGCTGACTGGGAGGTGAACGGCAAATGCGATTATCTCACTTCGAGGATGGAGCAGCTCAAGGACCTTATGGCAGAGCAAAAGATGACCGAAAACAACCCTGCCACAACACCTGCAGAAGGAACAGCCTTGCAAGACAAGATCAACAAGCTGAGGTTCGAGGGCAAAGCCGTGTCTCTGTGGCTCGACATGTCAGATGCCGAGCGTATGGCGGTTTGCCGAGCTTTTGATCGGCAAAACTGCTTCAACGGTCATCAAATGAGCAAACGATTGCTCGAGCGGCTTTGGAAGTTGGAAAAGGTGGAGCTGAGGCCTAATGTTGAGGCCTTGCGGAACTTCCAGCAGTTCTTCAGGGACTAAATTGGGTCTCTCTGGCCTCTCCAGACGGCTGTGGTAAGAGCAGATGATATAAGTAGTCAAAAATTTAGTAATTCTCACACATCTTGTGTACAATACGTGCCCCCGAAAGGCTTTGTGATATATTGCCGCAACCGAGGTATTTGAGCATGTATCAAATACACCAGGGAAACTTTATACGGTTCTCTATTAACTTTAGGTACCCAGAGGAGCTTTCCAGATCGCTTAAATTGACAGCATTCCAGCTGTCTGGTAGCTTCATGCTTGGTTTCCCCCTCCTCAAACGACTGAGCTCTTTGCTTGTTACGTGTGAAAGTTCACCATGGGCCGTCGAACGATTTTCAGCTAAAGACCTTTTTAGTCATAAAAAGAGCCTCACCGACTTTGTAGAAGTAGATATGACTCGTCATCCACGATACCAAGTTCATCGGCCGTTCAACGGCAGTTGTGTGGATACCCATCGGCCGATCTTCAATTTAGCCAAGAAACGATCAACTTGCAACTTCAGGCTGGTCCGAACTCGTACTCGCTTGGAGCGGGATCGTATGTTTCCCTGTGTACGATTGATCTCAGCTATGATCGAAAATAAGCTTATCTTTCATCTTGATCATGCATGACATTTCATGCTGTGGCGTCGTCAAAAAGGCCCCTTCACCGTCTCTTACCGACTGGGTAATACAAACATCCAATTGCTAATTGCTAAGAATAGGCGTAAAAAAGTTGGATACAGTAAGTCGTTAATGTACTGTCAAGCTTTGTTACCGTCGTTGACACATGAGACAGATGATACCTTAAACAAGCGGGCAGGTTGAATATACACACAATGAGCGAATGTAGCCACTGTTTGTATGTAAAATACTTCTATTTAATTAGCACGTACTACTGAAAGTGTATTTTTGCACCGCTCGAGTGATCTGGACTCGGGTGCCCTCTTAACCCAGGCGACCTCGCTCACGGTTGAGCACCTTGGGCTCGTCACTGTTATGGGTGGCCATGAGCTTTACCACCCACCACTTGGCGCAATGGGATGTGGCTATTCGCAAGTCACAAGTTCTCTTAGACTTCACGGTCATTTTCTATGTTTGTTATGAAACTGTTGGGTTGGTGTCTTGAAAGACTTTTATTGATCTACCTCTTCTGCTTCCTCTTACTCTCTCATGTTCTCCGTTGGTCTCAACTTGCTTCTACTCACCTGTATCAGGTAACAGTGCACGAAGTTTCCACTTGGCAACTTTGTGAAGCAGGTTCACACTAGACTCGGCCTCTATTGACCGCAGCAGCCAAAGTGACACCACTCACACTTGTTGGTGTTCACGCAACAAACCCTGTTTTCGCATCCACACAGGCATTGGCACCTGTTGTATTGAGGACACTCGTTAGGCTGCATGCCAGCCTTGTCGGAGGGAGACGCGGGCATCTGCTCGACTGGCTCGGCGACAGTGGGGTGGGGGTTGGTGTTCAGGGTGACAGTGGGAGACTCCATTGTGATGGATTGTAGTGAATTGTGTGGGTTTCGGATTATGTGGTTGTTGAGTTGAGTTGTGAGTGAGCTGTTGCTGTGTGAGTGAAGATGTGAATGTGTTGATGAGATTTTGTTAGACTGAGACAGGGGATCGAGAGCCTTTTTATATGCAAGTGAATGGGATTCGCCGAGGAGGTGTTTCTAGACTAATTGTTTAACATTGGAGAGTGCCTTCCTGGGCAAAGATATGAATGTGCGTTCGGGTGTTGAGATGAATATCTTCTCACGTTCATATAGATGTCCTCGTGGGTTCTACTATGTACGGCGATACTAAACAAAAAGATAGATATCCCAGTGAACTTGAAATCATTTAGTCTAGCAATGATAACTTTCGAACACTGCTCGAACTGTATTGAACGAGAGAGCTGGCTTTTCCCCTTTGTTCCCTCTTGGCGCCAAGCGAGAGTGCACACGTGATGCCCTTTGTTTCTCATCGCGTGTTGGTGTGCCTTCTCATGTTTTATGTTACTGTTCATATTAGTGTTCATGTTCCAGAGATGTAAAGCATTGAACATGTATACAAGAGCCCCTATTCGCCCGGGTTAGATGCAATGACTCGATGCGTGAACTGGCCAGATTCAAGCCATTACCCCTAATTGGTTTTACAGCATCCTGGTCACGTGCCGACTGAGGGACACAGGACCCCGGTTCCCCGTCTTTTTTCTGTGCGTGAACGTTTATCCCGGCCTTCGGTTTGGTAAACCTCACCGTTGGTACGCTCAGGTCTTTGTAGACGAGCAAGCCAACCGATGGTTTTTTTTCGTATGCTTAACATCTAGTCTGCTAGTAATTACCGGAACATTTGGAGAAAATTATGATGATCAAAATGATGTTGCACATCTGCTTTCTCTGGACTGAGTGAGAAAGTGACATTGAATGTAGGGTAACGGAACATCGCTGCTTCAACACGCGTCTCCTTGCATCTAGATGGACATGTTTTCTGACGGACTGAACATTCATCTATCAACCAGACATTACCTGTCAGATCACAAAGAGTCAACGGGGTTAAATAAGCTCTGTGCAGATGAGTAAAAAATCTTCAATCGCTGTCTCTTGATGCTTCTTGCTGCCAGCAAATCTTCTAATTCTTACCACTCAGCGCTAACCTGTACAAGCTCATTCAACATGTGTTGCATTAAATGCCACCATTTCGAATGCGAAGGCTGCCTAGAGGTTATCAAAACTACGGGTCATCCAATCAGATGCGAGGAATCTAAGCAGAACAGGCGTTGTGGTGATTTAATCACCGTAGCTTACTACCTTGCATCACCCACTCTCTGCAAATTATGTATGGCGAAGGAGAGCGAGGAAAAGAAAGAGACAGAGAAGAAGTAACAGAGAATATGCAACCGGAAATTCCGTGAGTCAAGATGTGATTAAGGTTAGGTAGATAGGGGAACATCCCGTCCTTCAATCGACGCCACGTTATGCATCGCGTGCATCCGCTGCAAATCTTTCCAGCTCAAAATTAAAGTGAAAACGTTATCTTACCTTCCGTGTCCGGTGCTTGGTCACGCCTGACCAAGCAATCCCACTCCAAGATTAAACTACCGATAGCCTGGGCCTATCCCACTCGTGCCGGCCACTAACGATGAATACGGAGGAAGAAAAGCCACTGGTGGAATGCCCCAAGACCGTCTTGGGTTACAAGCGCCCACTCTCTAAACTAACCGAGCGTGACACGCCAGCTGTGCCAAGTCCAATAGTGCCAACCAAGGGTGCCATCAGCATATCCGATCATGGGCCATTGATTGATAAGATTGATTAGATGGTGTCCAATGCTATCCCTGGAGATGTCACACTCGTCTCCACAGATTTCAGGTGAAGTCCCGGACTCCTCCCACGCTAAGCATTGTGAGGACTCTGCTCCGTGCTCCCCCCTGTCCTCGGTTGCCACCATCATGGGTGTTTTTTTTCGATCCATCAGCAACAAGGTTCATGCCGCTTATTCTTATTCGGTATGTTACTTTTGACCAAGTTAGCAGATCCGGATTTTATCCCTTAGATCCTTGGCCTTGCTTCGTCCCATATTTCCCAATTTGCCATCCCATCGTGTTGGATGCAACTATCGATCCTCGTTGACTCCACAGCGATGGTACCCAAGTGTTCAACGGGCCAACTTTTATTGCGTGATTCTTCAACTGGGGCGCCAATCACCACGTGGAGACTAGTCTAGCGTACGTAAATCAAGTCTTCATCGATCGTTGGCGTGATTTGATTCTGGGGTGACTGGGAAACGGTGGAAGGAATAAAACCTCGAGGGGTCGTCAAGGGGTGTTGGAGATGGGATCACCGAAGGCCGATATCGGGAAACGTGAGTAGGGTGCGGCCGCGGGGGAAAATTACAGGTACTGGGAGGCTCCCTGGCCCTGTCTCGCCCAGAGGAATCTTGATATCCGGGAATCTGTTTGATCGAGCTGAAAGATCACGGCGTAGCCTAAGGGCGTGCGTGCGTCGGTAGTGTAGACAGCGGAAATGAGATCGTCCGGAGAATGCCGGATAAGCGATGGCTGCAGTTCAGCTCTGACGGTAGTGTTTGTGCATGAACCGAGATGTGATATGTGCTAAAGGCTATTCGCTCGTAGTATGCACCGAAGATCAAGAAGACACAGCATCAAGTTGAGGTGCGCAGTTGTTAAGTTCAAATATCGTTCCATTAGACATGAGCTATCTGCACGTTTCCATCACCACCAGGTATCACATTCCTTCATCCTTCATACAGGTATCATGAAACCATCACCGTAGAATAATCATCGATGCGCTTTTCATAGCACAGTTAGAACTTAAGCGTTCGAGGAACGGATGCTGTCCGTAGCCAACTGATGCTTGCGAGCGTTGTCCTCCATGCGAGCAATGCGCTCGTTTCTCTCCTGTTGCTGCTTTCGGCGCCAGAGGAACAGACCAGCGCCGAGGATTGCCAGGGCACCAACAACCGAACCGACGACGATACCAGCGATGGCACCGCCGCTGAGTCCCTTGGAACCACCAGACGACTTCTCCTCCTTGTCATCTTCAGAGGACTCAGAAGTCTCCTTGTTCGACAGGTGAGTGGCAGTCGGGCTGCCAGAAGCAGTAGCGCCAGCCGCCTTATCATCGTCACCGGGCTCGGTGGCGTTGAAGCAGGGGATCTCAAAGTTGAAGTTGGCCTCGGAGACGTAGGTGATATCAGCGCAGGCGTAGAAGGTCTGATTGTGAGGAGCATCCCAGTCGGCGCGGTAGATGATTTGCAGCGTAGCGTTGTCGCCAGCTGAGACACTGGATGGAGCGTCGGGGAGCTGGACGCAGGTGTGGCCGGGGTTCAGGTCGGCAATAGACTTTTCCTGAATCAATGTCTCAAAGTCATTGTTGGAGGTAGGGTCTGCTGCTGTCAGGAATGCTATCGAGATGAAAATAGAGAGATGGGCACAAACCGCTCGAGTAAGAGATGCTAATCTTTGCATCGTAGTAGTCATCCTGAGCAACAAGCGAAATAGCACCGCCGGCTAGACTTCTGTTAGCAACTGTCGCAGCTATTTGGCTTAACGGTGAAACAAACTCATAGGAAACTCGGTTCTGTTTCCAGCTGAAGCGCGGGAACCACAAGGAGCCCTGTTGTCCACATCGCCAGCCCAGACTCTGTCAGCCGGCCACATGAAGGCCGCCGGGCCCATCTCATCGTCAGTGACGCTGGAACCGGTAGGGATGTCATCGTCAGACTGACCAGCGACAAAAGTCGCCAGACCAAGAAGGAGAAGGTTCTTGAGCATTGTGGGCGATAGGATGACGCGGCAGGAACATGCACAGGAAATGAGGGTTGAGGAACTGGCGGTAAACAAGGGGCATTCATCCTCCTGATATACTACTACATGTTCCAATAGAAAGACCAACCTCCCACGGACATGTCGGACGCCGAGAAACTACTACTTGCATGTGGTGGGGGTCCAGCATTTAGCCAAGAAACACAAGTTCACTACGTACTCGTGAACGGCTTCTTTTAGACCGAGCTATTTGCCGGTTACTGGGTCTGACCCGAGCTGGACCCTTGCTTATCAGATGATCAGATAAGATTTTGGATGCATCGCTACACCGGTTTTGGTCTTTTCGCCCACAATTTTCCAAGACTTGGCGAGGTCTGGGCGCCTGTCAAGACCCCTGTTCCTTGGGGGGGTTCTTTTGAGGGAAATCCTGCCCAGGAACGATATCGGCACCTCTTTTCGGATCAAAATTCTCGTTTGGGACGCCGGTGCTACTCCATCAGCGCGTGATGAGACTTGGCATCAGGCCACGAGATGCATCCGCGGGGAGTAGGAGCTCCGGCCACACTCTCGGCTTTACCGGAGGGGCGAGAGCTGGATACCGTTGCAATTAGCTCTGCAGGCCATGATGGGCCCTGCAGGAACCGCCCCGGACCTGGAGCCTTTCCCTTCTCGATCAAGGGGTTTGGACATTACCTCCAGAGACGAGTCATTCCGGATATATAAGAGAGCTTCGCAAGCTCTCAATCGGGAGTCTTTTCTTTCATCCTCAGCACTCGATCAAGACAATCAATCCAGTCATCCAGCACTTTGGCGGTCAGACTATCTCATCTCTCACCTTCAAGATGCATTCGTTCGTTACCTACACTCTTTTGGCTTCGGCCTCTCTGGTGGCTGCCATCGACCCCCGATTCGAGTTCCCCGACACTGTTCCTGCTCTTCTCAAGCGTCAGGCCCCTGGCACCCCTCAGTATGCCTGCCACGAGGACTGCGGTATGTTGCAATGACACACATGCTTGCATGTGATTGTATCTAACCTTCCCCAGGTCTCTTGATCACTCTTGGCCGCCAAGAGGGCTACTGTGACAACGACGAGTGGAACGAGCGCTACGGACGTTGCATGATCTGCGCCAACACCTACAACATCTGGCAGTACTACCGCAACGGTGTCACCAGCGCCGCTGAGGAGTGCGGTCTCTCTCCCACCCCCAGCCCCTCTGGCTCTGAGGCTCCCGCCACCACTGCCGAGGAGGAGGAGCCCTCTTCCACTGCTGCGGCTGCTCCCTCCACCACCCAGGCCCAGGACCCCGTGACCACCGAGGCCGATGAGGAGGAGGAGCAGACCACTGAGGCTGGCCAGCCTTCTACCACTGCCGCTGCTGAGGAGACTGACGACTCCACCCCCGAGGCTACCACCACTGGTGCCGCCCCCGAGGAGACCGATGACTCTTCCGAGACCACCGCTGCCTCTGAGGAGACCTCCGGTGCTTCCCAGGCCACCACCTTGACCACTGCCGCCACCCCTGCTACCGAGTCCACCGATGCCGGCTCCGCTGGCACCAAGACCTCGGTCGACGAGATCGGCACCATCGGTGTCACTGTATGTCTCGCATGGTTCCTCCTGCTCCTCCAGTAGATTAACGTATGTCTCTTTTTCTTAGGGCACCCCCGCACCCACCACCGTCATTGTTAACGCCGGTGCTAAGCACTTCGGTCTCGCTACCGCCGTTACCGTTGCCGCCCTGGCCATGATTGGTCTTTACTAAGTGGCCGACGGTGCATACGATGTACAAGTATGAGGGAGGAGGTATGATGGATATGGTAATGGCTGATGAGGAGGATTGGCTTTGTACTTCTTGATAGTGTATACTACACTTAATTTAAATGCCTAAACCTTCTTATAAGATCTATGACTTGCCCCAACACATGATGAACCCATACAATCACAATGTTCAAAAGACAAATTAGTACTCTGAATTGTTCGTAAAGTGAAAGTCTTCTCCCATAAATAATATCGCCCTTCTAAGTCTACTCGGTGTTGCCTACCAAAGCCCTTGCGGAGCATTAGGTACCATGCCTATAGGTACTTGTTCACTTCGGTCTCGCTCCACTCCCAAAACTTGAGACCAGTTCCGTTACCTCCCTCGCTTTCAGTCCTTGTGGCCTCAGTGAGATCTTTCCTGATTGGATGAATGCGGCCAAAGGGAATTACTATTCACCATGTTAAACTTGTTGCAGATTATGGGCATCGTAAACTTACCCCAACTACCGGTTTTATCCAGAGTGATATCAGGGGACAATCCGGCGTAGAGCTCAGTGTATGCCCCCAGTACAGGAGGGTACATCAAATACTTGACCATGAACTTGAACAAGAGTGACGTCCGATCTCTGTACAGATCCGATTGGAGGTTTCCTGGGTTAAGCGGAATGCTGACAACGCCGTCGGAGCGGTGCCTCTTTGCATACTCAACGCCATGCAAGTAGTTGCCAACTTTGCTTATACCATACTTGTACATCTCAGACTTGTCGACGTGATAGTCAAGGTTATCAAGATGAAGGCCGACAGACTTTTCACCCACAATCTCTGTCGCCGCAGACGACACCCAGATGACTCGTACCGTGCCGGCTGGCTCACTCTTGGCCGTCTCCACGAGCTTTGGTGTCAGGAGCTTTGTGAACATGAAGGTCCCAAGAGAGTTGACGCCAAGATGCGCCTCGTAGCCCTGAGCAGTCACTCCGGGGTCTGGGCTCTGGATACCTGCGTTGTTGAAAAGCACGTGAAGCTTCTTTTCCTTGGATAGGAAGCTATCGGCAGATGCTTTGATGGTAGTAAGATCCGCCAAGTCCAGACGAAGAAAGTCCATTGACCCTGAAGAGTTGGGTGACGCCTTCTTAATGTCGGCCATCGCAGTCTTGGCCTTCTCTTCGGACCTGGCGGCGATGTAGACTTTGGCGTTTTTGGAATAGAGCATACGAGCTAACTCTTTACCGACGCCAGTATTAGAGCCAGTGACGACGTAGACCTGCAATGTGAACACTTAGAAATGGCGCAAGGAGGTGCTATCCCTCACCTTGTCTTTGAGATCAGAGACATCTCTTTCGGTAAAAGTTGGTTTGGGAGGGAACGATTGCGTCCAAGTACTTGAAAAAGATCCGCCCATGATTGCAAACTGTAATAAAGATGAAGCCGCGCCCGGAATAATGATATCGAGGTCAGGCCGGAACAAACTGCCAAACGACACTGCGTTTATATACCTTGAACACCATCAGACTTGATTCATTCTCGGGTTCCTCTTAATTACCGATAACCCGGCTGATCTGAGCAAAGCTGGATCCTTCTTGATGATGACATTGAAGTTCAGGTGTTTTGTCTGGGATCTCATGCAGACCTCGGATTCTTGGTGTTGTTATTGGCTGGCGGATCGGAGTTAGCATCTGGTCCGTGATGACAGCCACCAAGGAACGAGATAAGCAATGACAATGACGGTCGGCGAGGTGCTAGTTGCCGGTAATAATTAGGCGAGCATAATGTGTAGTCTTTTGGAGAATTTTTATTGGTATGCGGAGGCAAGGCATGGAGTACTGAGGTGGGCAGAGATGTCATCTCACCTCTCAGCTCGCTGGAGCCCCGGGTCTTTGTCCCTTTACTTTAATTACTGCGTAAGACGTGGCTATTATGGCTAGTACTTTCATCCATTCAACTTTGCATGCGTTCAGCGATATCCCCGTTCTGCTCCTGACACGGACACGCCCCATCGAGATGCGCAACAAACGAAGAAGTCAACGTACCCACTACTTGGCTGTCTGGGTGCGTTTAAAGACACCCTCGAACTTCCCTATAGTCACAGACCAATCTAGGGGCCTCAATTAGTAAGTTCTTCTGGAAACAATGCTTGGGTCGTGGGATCCCTTGGCCAACCTCAGACTGATGCTCCCTTGGTTCGTCATGACTCAGCCCCAGAAAGCATACAAGTACTCGACTATGAACGTCCCTTCGCAACGCTCAAAGTCCCTCTTAGCATGCTGATCAGGACCATTGATTCGACCTTGGTACTGTCTTGTTCATTCCATGGACCAGATTGTTGCTAAAGACAGTGAAGTCGGAGCGGACATCCCACGGAGGTTATTTATCTTCCGCCCCGCGCACATTGACAACGGAAATAGTCGCAATCGTGCCGAGATCCGGGTCATGTTACAACTTGACCTCCCTGTGACTCTGACGCGCCGGTTGTGATCATCAACTGGGTCCATATTGGTCACACAGGAGTTCACACGAACCGGAGTTACCGCAGATAGCCTCAATGTCGAAAAGCTGGGGCCTATTGCAACCCGCTATAAAACTCTCTTCCAATGAGGTATAATCGGAGCTACTGTAGCGTCGGTGCACGCCAGTTTCGTTTGCCGCTGCTTGCCATGTTTCTAAGCAACACGACGATCATCCTCCACAGCCAAATCTCCACCCGTAGCATCTGCTACAGGCTTCGAGACGGTGATCAACAACGGATCGATGGACTTGGTCACAGGGCATGAATCGCATCGAAGATCACGGACCTTGAGAACGCCGACACCATTGCAGCTGAGGGGAGCGGGGTGATCACTCAAGTATAAATATCCACGAAGAAGCGTAGAAATATGCGGTATCAGATTCGCATTTTCCTATCAAACGGGCTTCATACGACAAAACACTTCGAGATGGCAGATTTCAGCTACCTTGCCCGCCCTTCTGCTGAATGGACTTCTTTCCTCCAACAACAATCACTGCCCCCGACTCCTGACCCTACAAGCAACCCGGATATAAAAGCCATTCGTCGTCGAATCAACTTACAGCGTTTTACTGTTAGCAGGGACGAGTTAAAAGCGATGGGTGGCCATGGCGTCAAGGCTAAAACGTTGATGATTGTTGGCGAGGACTGCGTCGAAATACCCATCCGCCTCTATTCCCCTCGCAACCGCGGTACCTCAGTCCTCCTGTACTTTCACGGAGGTGGTTTCTTCTCCGGCTCTTTGTCCACCGAGGATGCCACTTGCACCAGCTTAGCCCAGAATTGCGGCGTCACTGTTGTCAGTGTGGGTTATCGGCTGGCTCCGGAGTGGGAAGCTCCAGCGCCTTTCCAAGATGCTTGGGATGCCCGCTGCTGGGTCATGCAGAACGCGGCCAGTTTTGGGATACCGCGGAGATTTGGTCTTTATGTCATGGGGATTAGTGCTGGTGCTTGTCTGGCAGCAAGTATCGTTGTTCGAGAGAGGATGGTGAGTCAACGTACTTTCGTGTTATCTGTCCGCTAATGATGATCTCTTCGATCCAGTTGGGTCAATCTGTCATCCAAGGTCAATGCTTGGCCGCTCCATGGCTCTGCTTACCCGACAAGTTCCCTTACGAACAGATCCGCGACAGCAAGGCCTCTCCGATGCAGTGCCAAAATGCGGCCCTCCTCTCTTATGCCTGGGTTGTGCAATACGCCCGCATGATGGATACCCCTGAGTCGTGTCGTGACAGTCCAATCATTAATCCACTTCTCTTTGACGAGAAAGCTATTGACAAGCTACCACCCACGCATATCATGGTCTGCGGCGATGACCCGCTGCGTGACCATGGCATGCTGTTCAAGGATAAGTTGGAACACTTGGGGTAACAATATGCCCTAGATCCCGCAATAATGGAGCTCCAGCTGACTATTACGCTCATTTAGTGTCCCAGTTAAGCTCAATGTTTATCCAGGTTATGCCCATTACTTCCGCAGATTTCCTGACGCTCCAGCCAACGATGTTTGGGATGACGATCTCCGTGAAGGCATTTCCTGGATGATCAGTCACTCAGGTCCTGTTTTCAGCCTGGCCAGCCACATGAGAAGCTCGCGAGGTCATGAAGATGAGCCGAAAGATGCACATCGGCTGATCTGGAAGATAGGAAGCAATTTTTAGTTTGGTAGCAATAGTAGTAAACGATAATTCACAAGTACTTGATATCTATAACATCTCTCTCTGACACCATTCCCAAAGCCCTAGCTATCATACCTGACACGTGTGAAGTTTTTCTGTTGCGTAACGCAGCTTCCCCCTCAGTTCCATTCGTTAGGATCAAGTGCAAACTCGAAAGTCTATTTTGAGGTCATCGGCAAAGGCTTGCATTCATCAAGTTTTAACCACTTACATCTAGAGTGAAATCAGTGTCGGACTCATCCCTGTCTTGCATCGACAACTTGATGATACGAGTTTTTCTCTGCTGCAGCTTCACAACACCCTGCAGCAAAGGGTCAGCCATTGTCAGCCTCGAGTAGCGGAAGAAGATGTTACCTGCTCCACAGACTCGGCCATGGTGTACTTGAAAACGGTCACTGGTCGGGTCTGTTCCATTCTGACTACCCTTGTGATAGCCTGCTCCTCTATCGCTGGGTTCCACTGTGGCTCAACTATATGCACAATATTTGCCCTCGTCAAGGTGAGCCTGTATCATGCCAGAAGGCCCTCCTCTTCGTCGTTTGTGTACAACGTACCCAACCGCGCCAGTGTTGATGGATATCAAGAGTACTCGGATATCTGGAGCCCCACAGAGCCGTGAAAGCAAGGCGGTCCGGTCCATGACCGGGTTTCGTCCATCGACTTGGACAAAGCCAATGCCGTTTCTAGAGAATATGCGAGCAAGCATATCAAGTGTCGTCCTCCAGCTAGTGAAAACGACGCTGTTCATTGGTTAGCTCAAAAGTTTGTGTCTTGAGCTCTGTAAAGGTAGATGTTACCTCTTTGAATCCGCTTCTAAACTGGATGACTTGATGTTGTCGACCACTGCTGCAAGCTTAGAGGACTTGCCTGCCAATTCTCTATCCAGAGGTAAGTGACTTGATATTTCTGAGGCAAAGCTTGCTGAATTCATTTGGTCAGGGGATACTACCCCAGAGGCAGATGGCGAGGACGGGCAAAGAGATGGTGTACAAGGCGAGCTTGTATCGTTCCTCTCAGCTTGAACCCGACCACATAACGGACAGCAGTCAAGTGCACGTAGTAAAATGTCGTCTTCCTCATCCTGGGCGCAGCAGAAATTGCAAGTTGGGTCTGCACTGGGGGATCGGGAGTTCTTTTTAGGCATCCTTGGGACAGTGAGCCGATCCATCCCCCTTGTGCCGGTCCCGTTGATTTGAGTGATGCCGTGATTGCAAACCTGCCGAAGCTTGACGACTGCTGAAAACAGCACATTAGACGTCTTCCGGTTGGTATCTTGGCTGGCCATCAAGTCAAACTCTGCACGGCACTGCTCTAAGATCTGTGCGAAATGGGCTTTCTCTGCCACCGTAGGTTTCACCAAGACTTCTCTTGTCGTCACGCTCGGAAGGTCAAGCAGAATTTGAGTTCTTCGAAGACAACAAGCCTTGAGAAGAATCCGTAGGTTCCGTGCTGTGCTGGATCCAAGTTCGGGATCTCTCCTCAGTGGCCTTACGATGTGTTCTTCCAGCACCCTAGGCTGGCAGAAAGGCTCGAACCGCAAGAACTTGAGCAGTGATCTGAGGTCGTCTAGGCTGTTCTGGATCGGTGTGCCGGTGAGACACCACCGTGACTCGCTTTCGAGAGCTTCCGCAGCCTTGAAGAACTTGGTGGATGGGTTTCGTATCTGATGAGCTGTATCGAGTAGTTAGCTTTACTGAATAAGGATTGCTATGGGATCCATGTACCTTCATCCAGAACCACGCGGGTCCACTTGGCGGATTGTAATATCTTGGCCCTGCTGCTGTCATTTTCCAGTGTGTGGTACATAGTCAACACAACATCGCTCTCGAGAAGTAATTGTACCTCCTTGGCCCGCTTGTTGCCGTGGAAAATTGCTGTCCTCAGGGCTTGTGGTCGGAATCGTCTATAAATTGTCAGCAAAGAATAATCAATGCGAATCCAAAACGTGGCTGGGTACCTTTCGATTTCATTGTTCCACACGTCAAGGACCTCTTTAACTCAGTTAGCAACTTTTATTCTGCCGACCACAATGTTTAAATTGCAGTCCGAGTGTCAGCCACGACCTACGTCGAGATGGTAGAACGATCAGTGTACCACCCCGCAACTGTCATGAAGCTGGAACTTGTGTTAAGTCTATCATTCAAGTGCCGTGAGTACACAATCGCGCCAAGCATCGTCAATGTCTTCCCGAGACCCATGACATCTGCCAGTATCCCGCCGCACCCAGGGACGGTCTGACATGACAGTAAGCTATTTGGTTCCAATCAGCTTGGTCAATGGTTGATTGTATAGGAGGCTAGGCTTACCTGTAATGAATCGAGGAGAGTAATCTTGCGTGCGTCTCCGAGACAAAGGACGAGTTCTCTCGCGTCAGAATGAACTCAATACCCGAGATCTGATGGCTATAGACCATTTGCGTCAGCAAATAATGCTAAGGGTTCAAAAACAACAGGTCTCGAAAACAACGTACTCTTTAAGGCGCGTATCGATCAAGAGAGAACCAAGCACACTTTCCAAGTCGTTCCTGTCACAGACTGCTGACGTGACCCCGTCACCCCAGTTATTTGCAGAACCCAAAGCATCACCAATAGCCTGAGATACAGCTGAATTGGATTCTTTGTATAATGGTCCAATCAGGTGTCTCAAGTCAGTCTTCTTACGTTCTGGATAGGAGTAATGGGGGTTCATATAGCTGGTTTCTGAATGAAGAAACACTGGATGCTGAAGAACAACTTCGACGTTCGTCATGGCCCGGCCAACCTTGTTTATCAAGCGCCTTGAACCGTAGACGTTGACTGTGACTCCGAGAGGTGAAGGGTTGCGATTTGGCTTTCCACGTTTGGCGTCGAGTGACTTGACCGCAATAGCGGCCACGAACGACACGCGCTTAAATTTATTAGCAACCAAACATAGTATTGAACAGGTGCGGCAGTCAAGAACATGTTGCTGTTCGGTGTCGAGCCCATCGTCAGTTGACAGGAAGCACCCATCCTCGTTGACCTGGACGGGAAACAAGCAAAATCGAGTCCAAGGCGAGGTCTGGTTCGGGCTCCAGGGAGCCATCAGTGCTTGAGCAAACAACCAAGTCATGAGTTGACAGCCAGCCCGAGAATGCCCTGTAGGCTACAACTTCTTGGCAGTCAGGGGTCAACACAGCCCCGCCATTGTTCAGGCGAAATCTGCACCAACCCGCTACAGTTTCTTGCCGCCCAGGCCAGCGCTTCCAACAATTCAACTCAACTCGCGATTCAAGTTAGCAAAAGCAATGTGTCCCTTGATATGAATGGTCAGCTGCAATGAATAAGCAGCTTTAACCAATTAAGCTGAGGCTCTTCTTGCTTTTGCTGACTTGAATCGCGAGTTGAGTTGAATTGTTGGAAGCGCTGGCCCAGGCAGACTCACCCAGGCTCAGCTGTCACAAACACCAATGAGCAGCACGACTGTCGTCTCAACTGCAGATGTGGCGCCGTTTCAGACGGTCTTCAATTGGCGGCCATGCATCCCATCCAGTTTCAAGACGGCCATGGAGGCTTCAGCCTACCCTTTTAATTCTCAGGCCCTCCTCCCATCGTCCCAATAATCATTCGGCGGGTTTCATCAACACCTCGGCATCACGTCATCTACCAGCAATACGAGTTTTGAGCGGTCATTAGACCAATTCCGAAGTCATCTTTCCGACGACCAGAAACGGGCATTCAACAACGCCAACCTCCAAGACCTGGATGCAGCGATTCAACAGATACAGGCCAAACTAGGCCGCGACAAGAGACTCTGCAACTTCAGAAGAATTGAAACGTTCCTTGATGCGATGAAGCTCGTTGAACAACTCGTCTCCATTTTCCTCAACGTTCATGAGGTTGTGGCATTCGTTTGGGTATGGCCGCGATGCTGACGCACCACTTCCGCTCTCGCTCACAAAATGGTTGATCTAGGGGCCCATTACGCTCGCTCTCATAACTGCCACAGTTTGGGCCGACTCCGCCAAGAAACTCCTAGATGCTTACGAGGAGATTGGGGAGGCGCTCAGCAACCTAGCTTTCTTCCACACACTCATCAAAAGCAACGGCGCAGAACACCTGAGGCGAGCCTTGGAGGACTACTTTTCTGACATTCTTCGCTTCCATAGCTGCGTTCTAGCTGTTCTTTCTCGACCTAGTTTGTTTCATCCATGTCCCTTGAAATACAAACTGCTAACCATCTCAAGATTGGAAAACATTCTTCAAGGCGGCATGGGGAAGCTTCCGACGTCAGGTCGAGCCGATCATCAGAGCGCTCAAGCTCGACAGGAGAAGCTATCTCACGAGAGGCTGCAGGCACATGCCATCCATCAAGGAGTTCAGGACTTTCGGGGGCATGCTGATGGCCGGTTTGATAGGCTTGAAGCAGATCTCGACAGGATTCGCAATGCGTTGGCTTCTGAATGCCTGAAGCGCCAGACGTCAGCTGAAGATCAAGACATGAAGGCGTATTTGAAGGATAAGCTCAATATTTCGAGGTTTGGGTCTCGCAGTCGACTCAATTCTCCGGAACTAAGCTCCCCGTCTGCCGGTGATTGGATCTTTCAGCATCCTCACTTTCAGGCGTGGGAAAGGGCAGCATCCTCTCAAGGAAATGTTCTATTCTTGAACGGCTCACCTGGTGCTGGTATATCTTCCCATGTTTCTTACGTCTCATGTTTTCCGCTAAATAAGGTCTTCAAGGCAAAACAACTTTGGCGATGAAGGTCATTCGCTACCTCACGGGCAGGGACCCCCCTATCCATGGTAGCACAGTCCACTTTCTTTTCAGGCACGATGACGACGATCGAAAGTCCGCCAAGTCGATGCTCCGAGCGATCCTAGCTCAGTTGATTCAGCAAGACGAAACCATCATGCGATACTTGTATGAGAAGTCCGCTCCCATGAGCAGCAATCTCGAGCTCTCTAGTCTCGCAACTCTTCAAGACTTGGCCCGCGAGTGCTTGACCAGCCAACGCAGTGTATTTGTGGTCCTTGATGGTCTTGATGAGTGTGCTGAGAACGAACCCAATGTAATCGTTACCTGGCTTCTAGACAAGGTTCTTCCGTTTGCAGCCTCGCGAGGATGTCATCTCAAGTTGCTGGTCTGCGGACAGAGAGACGGGCGACTCGATCAATTGTTGTCAGCGCAGCCCCAGATCAGGCTTGACACGCTTGATTCTCACCAAAGGGACATTGAAGAGTACTCGAAATCTCGAGCCGCCGAGATATGCGCGAGGTTCTCCCAGACACCAGAACAAGAAGAAGAGCTTGCCACCAAAGTAGCAAAGACATCACAAGGTACCGATCTCATGCAATCCCTTAAATTTCCGCTTCTAACTCCCTAGGCATGTTCTTATATACCAAGGTCGTCATGTCCAATTTTTTATCCATGGACTCGGTCCATGAATTTGAAGATGAGATGCAAAGCGACAGTTTCCCCGAAGACCTGTTTAAAGCATGAGCCAGACACTGGGGTACATTTGGGTGTATTTTCTGACGAGATCAGTTACGAGCGAATCATCCAAAGAGTGCTAGACAAGTCCAAGCCATCACGACAGAAGACGGTCAAGAAGATCTTGGGTTGGATCATTTGCTCTCAGAGGCCTCTTCGATGGCGCGAGATACAGTCAAGGTTCTGCATCAATGCAGAAAAGGGAACCTGCAACCCCAAGCGTCGCCGCCTCGACAACTGCAAGGACATCTGCAGCTCGCTCGTTGACGTCACGATCTGCGATATGTTTTGCGGTCTCCAGTCAGAGCAGATCATACAGATGGTCCACGAGACAGCTGGTAGGTATGTTCACGTTTGAATCAAAGGTTTTCTTAGATGACCACAGAGACTAACAGTCTTGGACAGATACCTTGTCCAGAGAGGCACTATTAATCTTCTCCAAGAGCATGCCGACTTGGCTCTCTTCTGTTGTCGTTACCTTTCTTCTCGGCCCTTTCTCCAAGATCAAGAAACTGACAGCACCCAAACCGCTCTCCAATCTGGTTATTTCGGGTTTCTCGACTACGCCACAGTCAACTATTCTTTTCATGTTGAAGAAGCACAGAAGCATGTATCTGGTCCCCCAGCAGATGTTGTCTCGTCTGCAGCGGTCCTGCTCAGAACGTATTCCGACAACGCTTCAGATCAATCGATCCTTGAGAAGGAGGCTTGCCCTCAAACAGTTGCAAATACGCTCCGTACACAGAACATCGATGCGCGAATACAATCTCGCGTAATCGCAATTCGATCGGTAGTAGAGTCACAACACCGCGATCTTTCCAAAGAGGGTGCATACCTGGATCTCTCCGGTCCCCTGAGATTCAAATGCCCCAGAGTCTTCTGTTCCAGGTTCCTTACCGGATTTCAAATCCAAGACGCTCACGATGAGCACCTTGACAGGCATGAACGGCCGTATAGGTGCACCCACACTGACTGTTTTCTCCATGACGTTGGGTGTGAGTCCCGCGAGCGTCTTGAAGCACATCGCAAGGCTTTTCATGGGAATTCTTCCAACCTGGCGGTCTCATTTCCTTCCACCAAAAGCACCAAATCAAGAACCATTTCCGAAGCTTGCCGAAAAGGCAACCTTGAGGAAGTCAGCCAATTCTATCTTTCAGGAGAGCCCCTCGACATGACGGAGGGAGTGGGCTATGCCACGCCGCTATATATCGCCGCAAAAGCTGGGCATGCCCATATCTGCAAGTGGATCATCGATCAGGGAATCGATCCTTTTAAGGAGCATCACTACATAGCAAGAAACTGGTCATCGATGCTCGAGGCCATCCGCAGAGCAAAGGCACCAATTGTAGAGCTCTTTTTGCATTCACAATATGAAGCCACCGCTGCCCAGTTCTCACGTTACATTGCCGTAGCCATTCTGGCTGGGCATTTAGAGACCTTGGAACCCCTCCTGGCGTCGCGAACCGTTCCCTACCACGCGACGATTGCCGTGCAAGTGATCAACGAATTAAGGTCGACCTCGGATGTCAAACGATGGTTCAAAGATCCACCTGCGGATTCTTCCTTGGTACACGTGTGGTTTCGGCGAGCATTTCCAAACTTACATTGCGACAAGACCCCAGCCCCTGGTGCAAGCTTTCTCATCAAGAAGTCTGGTTCTGCAGAATACCTCGCTTGCAAGAAGGTTTTGCTTCAATTCGGTAACCTACTGCACGAAACACTACAATCAATGTGTCATCCACTTTCCATGTTTCTAATAGACCTTGCGGATGAAGACGACTTGCAGCGTACAGCTTATGAAGGGGACCGGCCAATACATATGCTTGCGAGACGCGGGTGTATGAACATCGATTGCAAGAATTGCGCAATCATCGCCCGACGGCTTATTGAAATTGATGGCGGTGTGTATGTAAACACTCCAGACAGGGACGACTACCTGCCAATTCACATAGCGCTAACATCAACCTTGGTTCCGAGAAGTGTGATCCCGGTGCTTTTTCTACATACCGACTACCTTAACCACCGAGACCCTGGAGGTAAGAGACCGACAGAGCGTGTGTCCAGAACCGGTGGTGCCATCAGCGTCATCGTTGAGGCCTGCCGCTTGGATCCATCCATCAGAAACCACCAAGGCCGGACAATTTTCTCGTTAGCAGCCGGAACCTACTGGATAGGTGAGAGGACGCTGGAGAGCTTACTCGAAGCAGATACGACACTGGCATGGACGGCAGACGATACAGTAGAACGCCAAACGCCGCTCCATCACGCGATGAGGGGGGCCAGGAACAACGAAATCCAAGCCGAGAAGGCAAAATTGTTACTCTCACTTGACGAGGTTGAAGTTGAAAACGTCCTCCGTGCCTTCTCGGCCAGTCGTATAGGTTGCGACGATGAAGCATACCGGGAGGTGCGGAACTTTGCATATCGCTGGGACCTTGAATGGGCTATAACAATCATGGATAGACTTGGGTTTGGGCTCTAGCTTCAGATATGTTCGACTGTAGTGTTGCTTCATGGGACTTGGTTGAATTAGTATTTTTATTTGATGTTAGGGGGGCTATTGGAGCGAATTAGAACTCAAACAATTCGCACGTTGAAACATGGGCTTACTTGGCCACAACCTGATCAAGAGGATCTCTGATGGGCTTCTCAGATACAGTACGAAGCTTATTATGTATTGATGAAGCTTCGCTATATACAGTGATTCTGCACTGCCTTCCTTTCTTAGCGCGCAAAAAAAAAGGGCATCTTGAAGCTACCCCTGAAGGCCGCCGCAAGCTAGATGCGAACCTTAGGCATTAGAATTGGCTTCGCTGGCCTCTGACAACGGACTGCCATTAGCAGCTTCCCTATAAATAAAGATTCCTAGCTAGGCTTGCTTTCCTGTGCAGTTCAAACAACGCCTGTGACATTGAAATTTGTTTTGTTCTCTGTCCGGCACAAATGTCCCTAAACGAATTATTACTTTCTCCTGTGTTCATACGTGGATGATTCATTGTTCCATGTAAACCTTTCTTTCCTAGCGTGCCCAGTCTTCGGCCTATGTTGACAACAATCATCAAAACAATGTTCAGTTGGTCCAATTGCTGAACAAGCGTGCCACCAAAACCGTACAGAATGTCTTCTCCGCCGCACCCAAGTCAGTGAACAAAGGCCTCCTTTCACTTCACTCTGGTTATCGGTATTGTTCAATTGTGCAGCTGTTCTTGATTTGTTCAGACCTGATATCCGTCTACTCGCATCTCGAACAACTTCAATCACGCCTGTGCGCGAAGGGAACTATGAGTGCAAATATTCACCGTATCTATTTCTCGCAAGTATAAAAAGGCCCAAAGCCCCCGACTTCGTCTTGTCTTTTTTCTCGACAACAACTCTCACCGCCAACGCACACTCTCACCTTTCTCAGCTCTCAGCTTTCTCAGCTCTCAGCTCTTACCAGCCACCGGAATCACCCACTTTCTCCAGCTCACCACCAACAACAACCGTCGCCGCAATGTGTCACATTTCGTACACCGCCGCTCGCTGCATCCACTGCCGCCGTGTCCAGTTCCAGCGGGAGCAGGGTCGAAGCCAGTGCCAGGAGGTCCGCAACCGCAGACGCTGCCAGGGTCAGACTCAGTCCACGAGCTACTCTGACTACGTTTGTGATGACTGCTTCCAGGAGCAGGCAGCTAATGACGACAACCTTTACACCACCACCAAGAGCAAGAAGAAGTAGATGAAGCATCTACTCCGATGGGGACGATGAGGGACCACGACTGGTGAGTACCTAGACGAATGGGAAGCTGACTGAGTCCAGCAACAACAAAATCAACTAAAGCACAAAAAAAACGAGAGAAAATTCAGAAAAGCAGAAAAAAAAAAAGGGACAATGGCAATTTTGGGGGAGTTAACAAACTACCCCGGCTGCAGCTGACGAGCTGCGGCCTGAAGGAAAGAATATGGATCCACCGCATCTCATGGGCTGCGAAGTAGTAGATAGACAGAGACAGATAATAGACTCAGATTTGTCCGAAAACTAATTGTACCACAAATGAAATTGGAGATTATATGAAACTAAATAAACCTGCAAGGCCAATTCCATGAAACCAAATGCAAATTCCTGGAGCAGTAGACTCTGCCTCCATCTGTCGTAAATGTGAACCGTAACCGGACCTAGGCGACAAGGTATATAAAAAACATGCCCAGCCGTGTTGATGCCCATCTTTGTATGCATCGCCCCCATAAATCATCCTAATTCCTAGTAAAAAGGTCAGCTGTGGTTCACGAAGTCTTTGCATCTCAACTTACAGCAATGTGAGCGTAAGATCACCATGGATCCTCGCCTTGAGCTGGATCTCAATCTCCAGGTTCAACTCAAGATGCAGACTGAGCGCATCACTCTTCCCACCACCGCCTTGCTGCTGCTGCTGCTGCTGCTGTTGCATTTGTTGTTGTTGTTGTGCCTGCTGCTGCTGCTGCATACCCCAGTCTCCCTGCGTCATGCCCATGTCCATTTCATCATCGGTAAACATGGACCGCCTCTTGCGTCGTTCGAGCTTGTTCTTCTTGCTCTTCTTGCGGGTCTTCTCCTTCTTGACGGGCGCTTCCTCCTCGTTGTAGTTGGCGCCGGTGTCCTGGCTGTCATCCGACAGACCGTCGCGCTGCTCAACGTCCTGCTTTGTGTCAGTCGCTGGTCCTCTAGGCTAACTTAGGCTTGCTTTAGCTACCTGTGTCGGGGCTGGAGGCATGATTGTGGCTGTGGGGATATGGGAGATGTTAGATGTTGAAAGGAGATGGCTAGTCTGGACAGAGTTGCGGAGACTGAAGTGTTCTTTTGTTCTATGGCTACATGCTACAAACAGGATCCCAACTGCAGAGATGACGAGGAGCGCGTCATACCGACAGCCATACGCGGTCAGGGTGTGAAAGAACCGGTTTCTGCAATCGAGATGAGGTATCCCTGCAAAACCTTGTCATGACGTAGGAGGGCGGGCATCTCAGCTTACGTCCATTGATTGACGGAAATGAATGACTAAGCCTTTCTCACATGTTTCAAGTGCAAGGGCATGTGCAGGGAAGTTCATTTCTCGGTCTCCCTTTCCTGACATAATAATTTCTGGACCAATCGGATCTGGCGGAAAAGATATTCCGAGACTTGTAGCCAATCAAATCGCGACTTTGGCCTTCGATCGATCGACCTGCAATTTCGCCCTTTCCTCGCATCTTTTCACCTGTTTTTCCAGAACACCACGACAGGTGAACAAGAGCTCATCTCAGAGACGTAAGGGTTTATTGAGGGCAATTTTTTCGAGTTCAAGTTCCTAATCGACTCCCCATAGGCGACAATTTTTATTCAGCGAATTTACAGCTAATTGAATGCCGGGGAAATGCTGTTGCTACTTGATTGTTATCTTGTGTCCGCTGGACTACCCTAAAGCAAGATGCAACTGAGACGAAAATTATCTTATGGTCACAGCTATGTAACCATTGGCATCAACATCTCCTTAAACGCGAACAATCTTTCTCAATTTAATGTACTAGAAAATACCCATCAATATCGCTATATTTCGCCGCTTCTACAGAACATAGTTAGGTCTATATCAACAGTGCAACACACATCACGGGAAGCGAGAAGTTTCCAAGGAACGTTCATCGTACGTTCATCGTGAACGTGAAGATTACAAAAAGACATACGTGATTGAAAGGAATAACAATCTCTCCATCTTGTACACCCTCTCTATAACCATCAAAAGAACTCGGCCCATCAGTGGTTTTTCATCTCGCTCTTCATCTCCACTTTACGGCTCTTGATGTCTGCCTTGACACCCTTGACCAACCCCTTAATCTCCATCTTGAGGGCCTTCTTATCCTCTTTGGACCATTTACCATTCTTCTTGGCCCAGCGAACATCCCGAACATATCCCATCACGATGTTTGTGATGGTTTGTACGGCGCATTTGGCACATCTGTTTTCATCGGCCAAGTCATTGAGAGCAACTGTGAGCTGTTGCAATTCGGCCTTTGGGCGGGCTTGTAGTATCTCTTCGAGATGGGGTGTTTGCGAGGCTCCGTGAACAGGACACGTGCCTTTCAGTCTGGAATACGTGGTAAGGACTTGTACCAGCGCATCAAATGAACAAAGGTGACCTACTCTTCCTTTTCGGAAACACTGTGCAAGGTTGATGTCTTTGAAATCGAGGACGGAGACTCTGGCATCGAGTAAGGTGACCTTGCGATGGGCTGGACAGGTGCTGGTACGTATGCCATTGCTGCGTGGTATGATGAGAATTTTTAGTCGGGCTTCTTGGATGAGTGAACAAGTACAGAAGACTACACTATGAAAACCGTCACTTTAGAGAAATTATGATTGATATTTATATTGCAAGTCCACCGACTCATTAAGACGGAGTATTGAGGTGTGACGGAGTTAGCCTGCCTTTACTCGGCCGAAATCACCGATCCCCGTGTCGGAGTTGAATTTACCGAGTCGGGTATTTCTAATCGTGCAAGTCGTCGTAATCAACCGACCACTATCTTGTGCTTCAAAAAAATCTTTGGAGTTTGATATCTTTGGAGGAGATATTTTACCTATGTGGTTGAAGGGGTGCCCTGGGTGATTTATTCAGTGATGGTGTTGTGGGCTGCCTGGCACCATGCACCATGCAAGTACCTATCGGAACCGTACAACGAAGCAACCTCCGAGAGGAAAGTCCAAGGTTGTTACCTAATGGCTTAATTAGAAATTGCAAGGTGCGAGGCGTTGGATTGAGCCATCCATGCTGCACATGGCATTGCCTTTAGCTTCAAGATCAACTACCGGAATCACCCGCCTCAACCAACCCGCTTGGTTCTTTTGTCTAGGTGATAACTTTGAGAATGCCTTCACTACTAGCTCATTCTTGAAGTTGGTCTACAGATCAGTGCTGTTTTAGCGTCAAAGAAGAGCGATGATCTTGTCAAAATTAGCCTCGATGCTATCCAAATCCATCCATAGATTGGAGTGATGCCCCTAAACATGCCGTGCCAAGCCCTCTAGCTGAAATTTCTGAACTCTCTCTCGCCCTTTTCCTAGTAGCTAGAAATGGTCTGATGTGATGGTGTTGATTCAGACCAGTCACAAAGATACCCACCAGATAGCAACAAGATGCCAGAATGTGATTGCATGCAGATCACATCGAACAAACTCAAATGAAGCCCCTTCTCGTATTATCCTCATTGGTGGCCCTGCAGGGACAGCTCCTAACCGCACAGGGTAATGCCTTTGTCGAGCCGAATGTCCCAAGCTGAAGGCCAGGTCTAGAACACTGTTGGGTCAAGGGTCTTGCCTGTTCGCGAGTAGAGGGACGTGCATTTCATATACCGTTGTGTTCATATGTCAGTGGACTAATCTACTGGTGTGAGACATAACATTGGATTAAATTCTTGACCAAATTGCCTGGTCTTTTCACGAGGTGTCTTAGCGTTGTTGATGCTTGAGTTCCCAAGACCAGCTCCAAGAACGCTAAGCGGGGATTTCAGTCATCCCGTTTGCGTGCGACAACAAGATCCAACAGCTTTCGTTAGGGAGTACACTGAAAATCATCCGATCTTCCGTTCTTTTCAAGCACCTCATCTTGGTGCAGGTCGTGAGGGTTCCGGAGGATGATCTCTTCATTGAAGTTATAGAGTACTTATATCAATGGATAACTATGGCAGAAAGATAAGTACTTCTTATCAGGTCCACAATCCGGCCGAACAGTCAATTCTTCCTCTGACTAAGCGGCAGTTAAGAATTCTGAATGCGGACTCGCGCTAACATCTGCCGTCATCTCTTTCGGATTCCTCGCACACCCGACTCCCCGACCCTGGCAGAACCTTAACCGAGTCCCGTCAGCCCTAGGATGGCATTGATAGCACGGTTCGGGTTGCGGACGCATGATGTCGCCGTAGATTAGCGTCTACGTGGCTATGCTCTCCCTTGTACCCGGTTCGGTGACGTTGTCTCAGTGTTGTTTCTCTCCAAACCGTTTTCGATGGCTTTCCGCTGAGTCACCCTCCTTCTGGGGAAGAAAAAAGGCCCCGGCTTTAACGCTATGCTGTTGGCGGATTCGGGTGTGCCCAACACCCCGACAGTGCAGACTCTAGTCTCGGCGTCCGCGGCCTGAAGCTCACACAAGCTTTGCCCGACGGTCTTGATAATTTCCCGCTTCCATAGAATTCGTCGGGTTCGTCGATACCCCGACCATTGATTGACAAGATGACGTACGTGTAGTTTATCAGCTAGATATTAATATTATTTATATGTTCGCTGGCCCCTTGATTAATGGGATAACTCAACCACAGACACTCTCCTCAATTACAAGCTTTGACGGGGATAGTGTCATTCCAATCACCATGACCGAACGAAGATCATCAGACAGTCCAACTGTCGACGTCGAATTTGCACCTATCCGATCGGGTGTTAGGACGAGAACCCTAAGCGATGGCTCCCTGAGTATGGCCACGCGGCTACACAGCGCCCAGAGGGATACCATGATGATCGAGGAGGGAGATCGTCAGGAGCTTCAGAGAATCGCCACTTCCATTTCACAGCGACGACAGAGCTTGGCTGCTGTTTCATCTGGTATCCCCGATTTCACTCCTGATGCGCAAGATCCTGCTTTGGACCCTACCAGCAAAGATTTCGACCTTGCCCAATGGCTACCTCATTTCATGCAACAGCTCCAAGATGGAGGCGTTAGTCTCAAGGCTGCTGGAGTCGCTTACAAGGATCTCAGTGTCTCAGGCACTGGCGCTGCTCTTCAGCTTCAACAGACCCTCGGCGACGTTGTCCAAGCCCCGATGCGCATTGGAGAGCATCTTAGCTTTGGAAAGAAGGAGCCCAAGCGGATTCTTAACCAGTTCGATGGTCTTCTTCGCGGTGGTGAGCTTCTGATCGTTCTGGGCCGACCTGGTTCGGGATGCAGCACACTGTTGAAGACCATGACTGGTGAACTTGAGGGATTGGGTATCGGAGAGTCATCGACTATCCATTACAATGGCATCTCTCAGAAGGATATGATGAAGGAGTTCAAGGGCGAGACTACCTACAACCAAGAGGCAAGTATCCTGGCACCCACAATTCCAGACTCCAACTAACACTTCATCAAACAGGTCGACAAGCACTTCCCTCATCTCACCGTCGGCCAAACCCTCGAATTCGCAGCTGCGTGCCGCATGCCTTCGAACCGAGCCCTTCTCATCGGCCAGTCCCGCGAGGAGTCTTGCACGATCGCGACCAAGATCGTCATGGCGGTGTGTGGTCTCAGCCACACCTACAACACCAAGGTCGGCAACGACTTTATTCGCGGTGTCTCGGGAGGAGAGAGGAAGCGTGTGAGTATTGCGGAGATGATCCTCGCGCAGTCGCCCCTGGCGGCATGGGACAACAGGTTAGTAAAACTCTCAAAGTGGTTTACCTTTACTGACATTTTGCAGCACACGTGGTTTGGATTCGGCAACAGCTTTGAAGTTTGCTCAGACCATCCGTCTGGCTGCCGACTACACCGGCGGCGCCCACGCCATGGCCATCTACCAAGCTAGTCAAGCAATTTACGACCTTTTCGATAAGGCCGTCGTCTTGTACGAAGGCCGACAGATCTACTTTGGTCCCGCAGCGGAGGCAAAGGACTACTTTGAGCGAATGGGCTGGCTCTGCCCTCAGCGACAAACCACAGGCGACTTTCTAACCTCTGTTACCAACCCCCAGGAGCGCCAGATCCGACCGGGTATGGAGAACCGGGTTCCTCGTACTCCTGAGGAGTTTGAGACCTATTGGCTCAACTCTCCCGAGTACAGAGCTCTGAAGGAGCAGATTGAGTTGTATCAGCAGGAGTTTCCCACCGATCCCAGGTCTGGTGCCATTCAAGAGCTGAGAGAGCAAAAGAACTTCCGGTGTGTTCATGAAATTTCCCCACTATTTCAACTCCAGGCTAACAACTTCACAGACAAGCAAAGCACGTCCGCCCCGAGTCTCCCTACATCATCAGCCTGGCAACCCAGATCAAGCTCACCACCAAACGAGCTTATCAACGCATCTGGAACGATCTCTCTGCCACTGCAACCAGTGTCTCCACCAACCTCATCATGGCCCTGATCATCGGTTCCGTCTTCTACAACACCCCTGATGCAACTGCCGGCTTCTACTCGAAGGGCGCTGTTCTCTTCATGGCTATTCTCATGAACGCTCTCACTGCTATTTCCGAAATCAACAACCTCTATGAGCAACGACCCATTGTTGAGAAGCACGCCTCTTACGCATTCTATCACCCAGCTGCCGAAGCCATATCAGGTATTGTCGCGGATATACCGATCAAGTTCATCACAGGAACCGTTTTCAACATTATCCTCTATTTTATGGCTGGACTGCGTCGGGAGCCTGGCCAGTTCTTCCTCTACTTTCTGATTACGTATCTCTGCACCTTTGTCATGTCGGCCATCTTCCGAACTCTCGCTGCCATCACAAAGACGGTTTCTCAGGCTATGTTGCTTGCTGGAGTCATGGTCTTGGCTCTTGTTATTTACACAGGCTTCATGATTCGCGTACCAGAGATGAAACAGTGGTTTAGTTGGATCAGGTGAGCGATGAACATAACTTGACGTCAAAACAATACTAACAATCTGTAGGTGGATCAACCCGATTTTCTACGGCTTCGAGATCCTCATCGCCAACGAATTTCACGGTCGAAACTTTACGTGCTCGTCCATCGTCCCAGCATACACACCTCTCTCTGGCGACTCTTGGATTTGCTCCGCTGTGGGTGCTGTAGCTGGCGAGTACACTGTCAGCGGCGACTCCTTCATCGAGACCAACTACAAGTACCACTACTCCCACGTTTGGCGCAACCTCGGCATCCTCTTCGCTTTCCTCATCGCCTTCATGATAATCTACTTTGTCGCGACTGAGCTCAACTCCAAGACTGCGAGCAAAGCCGAGGTCCTCGTCTTCCAGCGCGGTCATGTTCCCGCCCACCTCCAGGGCGGTGTCGATAGAAGTGCCGTCAACGAAGAGCTTGCTGTGTCTCGAGGCTCGGATGCTGGTACTCTTCCCGCCATGGAACCACAGACTGATATCTTTACCTGGAAGGATCTTGTCTACGACATTGAGATCAAGGGCGAACCCAGAAGGCTTTTGGATAATGTTACTGGATGGGTCAAGCCTGGTACTCTTACTGCTCTGATGGGCGTGAGTGGCGCTGGAAAGACTACTCTGCTGGATGTGCTCGCTCAACGAACCACCATGGGTGTTATCACGGGTGATCTGTTCGTCAATGGTCAACCCCTGGATGCCAGCTTTCAGCGAAAGACTGGCTATGTTCAACAGCAGGGTAAGAATAACCCTTTCCCCATCTTTTTCACTCAGCACTAATAATTATTCCAGATCTTCACCTCGACACATCTACCGTTCGCGAGAGTCTCCGCTTCAGCGCCATGCTCCGTCAGCCCAAGTCCGTCAGCATCGAAGAGAAGCACAAGTGGGTCGAAGAAGTCATCGACATGCTCAACATGAGAGATTTCGCCAACGCAGTCGTCGGTGTCCCCGGTGAAGGCCTCAACGTGGAACAACGCAAGCTTCTTACCATTGGCGTCGAACTTGCCGCCAAGCCGAAGCTTCTTCTCTTCCTCGATGAGCCGACGAGTGGTCTGGACTCTCAGAGCTCTTGGGCTATTGTCGCGTTCTTGAGGAAGCTTGCGGATGCGGGCCAGGCTATTCTTTGCACTGTGCATCAGCCTAGTGCTGTCCTCTTTCAGCAATTCGATCGTCTGCTCTTCTTGGCTCGTGGTGGCAAGACTGTCTATTTCGGCGATATTGGCGATAACTCCCGCAAGCTTCTCACCTACTTCCAGAACAACGGCGCCCGGGCTTGTGGAGACGAAGAGAATCCCGCTGAATGGATGCTTGAGATTGTCAACAACGGTACCAACTCTTCTGGTCAAGACTGGCACAGCGTGTGGAAGGCGAGCCAAGAGCGAGCCGACGTCTACGCTGAAGTTGATCGAATCCACATGGAAAAGCCCAACCCTTCGTCCAACCAAGATACCGCGGATAGCCACTCCGAGTTTGCCATGCCTTTTGCCGATCAACTCCGAGAGGTGACGGTTCGAGTGTTCCAGCAATATTGGAGAATGCCTTCGTATATCCTCTCAAAGCTCATGCTCGGAACTGTCGCTGGTCTCTTTGTCGGCTTTTCCTTCTGGAAGGCTGATGGTACTCTTGCTGGCATGCAGAACATCATGTTTGCTGTCTTTATGATCATCACCATTTTCTCCACCATCGTCCAACAGGTAAGCTTCGTCACAGCCTTTTCTCCAGATTCAGACTAACAGACTTCAGATCCAACCTCATTTCGTCACCCAGCGATCCCTCTACGAAGTCCGCGAGCGCCCCAGCAAGGCCTATTCCTGGAAGGCCTTCATGATCGCCAACGTCATCGTTGAAATTCCCTATCAGATCCTCACCGGTATCCTCATCTTTGCGACATTCTACTACCCCATCGTCGGTATCCAGAGTTCAGCCCGCCAAGGCCTTGTCCTCTTGTTCATGATCCAGCTCCTTCTCTACGCCAGCTCCTTTGCCCAGATGACCATCGCCGCTCTTCCCGACGCTCTCACTGCCTCTGGAATCGTCACTCTTCTGGTTCTCCTCTCTTTGACCTTCTGCGGTGTCATGCAGTCCCCAACAGCCCTTCCCGGTTTCTGGATCTTCATGTACCGAGTCAGTCCCTTCACCTATTGGGTCGCCGGCATTGTTTCCACACAGCTAGCTGGCCGAGCCGTCACCTGTTCCGCGGCCGAAACATCCATCTTCAACCCTCCCGACAACCAGACCTGTGGCGAATACCTCGCCGACTACCTCAAGATGGCACCCGGACAGCTTCAAAACCCAGATGCCCGTGAGAACTGCAGCTACTGCTCGCTTACCAACGCCGACCAGTTCATGGCCGGTAGCAACATCTACAACAGCGAACGCTGGCGCAACTTTGGCATCATGTGGGTGTACATTGTGTTCAATATCTTTGTTGCTGTTGTTTCTTATTATCTATTCCGCGTCAAGAAGTGGAACATTGGAAAAAAGAAGAAGGCTTGAGTGTTTTAAAGTAGCAAGGTGTTGGCGTTGGTTCAAGATTGGGTGGTTTTCTTTGCAGCGTTTTTCAGTCCAGCGGATCTTCGCACATACGGTTTTCTTTGTTATCAGACACAGTACAACTATATTTCCTTTAGCGGATAATACATAGAGTAATTCATAGACCAAGATTTTTAAATCCTTATATTCACCCATCGTCATAGTTCGTGTCCATAATTATTCATCATTAGTTTGTAGACGTGCGTCGTTTGGCAAAATCCATCCAAGTTCATGCAAGAAACAAGCCCGCTTGGCCAGAAGAACTCCCCAAGCAATGTCGGATTCCAATAAATGGAGGTGGCCAACAATACAACAATCCCCCCGTATGCATGGCTCATGAACTTGTCCCAGATTGTCGTGTAAGAATCCCTGATATTGGACAGCCACCCCTGATCTCCACAGATGCAAGGGCGACGGTGCTAATCCCCTTATGCCATCATCACTCCAGCCGCGGCAAGTCCACCAGCAACCAATCCCCACGTGGGCATAACCAGAGATCCGGCATTAGCCCCCTCCTCGTCCAGTCCAGTAATTGTGTAATTGCTGCTGAAAACATCATCCTGAGTCTTATTGATCCCGTCATAGAACTCAGCCTGGAAGCGGACGAGCTTGTTCTTGGTGAGAGCATCCTTATACTTGCTCAACTCCTTGCGTGTGTTGTCGCTTGGCGACCAAACGTACTCCCCATCGGAGATGTTGATCTTGTAGCCGATCTCGAAGCTGAGCGTCAGAAGGTCATTGGGCTTGGTGTACCAGAAGAGTCCGAGGTTCTTCTCAGTAGTTTTGTTCTCCTGCTTCCAGGTAATGGTGATGTTTTTGGTGACGTCGAGAGTGTCGCCCTCGGGGCCGGTGAACTGGAAGCCCTGGGCGGCCGAGGCCAGGACAAGGAGAGAGCAGGCGGTCTTGGTGAACATTTTGAGCAAATGTTTGTTAAAAACTGTTGAGCCGAGGTTTTATAAGATAGAGCGGTAATAATGCTGTGAGAATGCTGCAGAAGTATAGTCCCATGCAGCGTTGCCCAAGATTAAATAGTTGATGCATGAAGAAGCAAATGTGGCTGGAATAACCTCATTCTAGGCACCCGCAAAAACAAGGGCCTCACACAGCCTCGGCGGATTCTGTTCCCATGGCGACGCGTAATTCGACATACGAGCTAAAGATCTAGAACCCGCAAACCAAGGCAATCGAAACAGATCCTCCTGATCGCTGTCTGCCCCTGTCGTCAGGTGTGTCAACTCGGTTGCATCCGTAGGGGCGCACCAATAATACAGCAGCCTAGTGCTCAGCTTGAACACTTTAAAACGGCTAGCTCAGCCTCGAAGGATTGACAGGGTCTGGTTTCTCGTATTCCGGTCAATCAAAGTGGTCTCATAATTATCCCCAAGAATCCTCAGAAGGCAGCCGTAAAAAATCTTTGTTTTTATTTCGTCGTCGTTTGTCAAAGCTTCTGTTTGTGATGCGAACCCTCGTCCGCAGAGAAGCGTATGGCAGCTTATTTGACATGCTTAAGGGCCTTTGCATCGACAGAGATTTCTCACTAAAAAGGCATGGCTACCATTATGCCATGTTGCTCAAATTCCAACAGCTGTACGAATGCAAATTTCACGCAGACATGTGCCATGGCGGCAATCAGCTCCAGACTTGGGATACATGCGGGAGACCCTCGTCAAGAGATCTGGTGAGCACTTTATTTTAGAGGACAGGGTGTCCAACTCCCTGTTAAGCTTGGCGTGCAGAAATATCTCGGTGGTTACCAGTTTGGGAACAACTCTCGCGACCAACACAACACTGAAGAAGATAGTCCCATCCCATATATTTAACCTTAAGTTAAAGAAAAAAAATCTTACTCTTTAATATTTGTTCATTTAAAGTAAGCAGACGGTGAAGGTTTTGCCAACTCTGGCCAGTTTTGCAATGCGAATTCTCGAACTCGTTCTCATCAATTAGTGGTGCCCAACCTTGATCATGAACTCAAGACAGATCATAGCGGTGAGGCGCAATTCATTTAGGAAAAAACATCCCGTGATAGACCCTACATCCTCTCGAAGCGGTTAGGTATTGACGCACAACATGCCCAAATGATGCCGGTTGGTGAGCGGCATCAACGCCCACCTGTCAATAGCCACATGGCCCAAATAGGGATGCAATGCGAGCCCAATCCGGGCATGGCATTGTTCAATGGGGCAATTGCCAGCGTTCGACGCCCTGGTTTAAGCGAACAATTGTTGGTTCATTAGCGTAGGGGCTGCCAACCTGGCACAGCCACAAAGGGCCTTTTGTTTTGTTTACGTGTGCGCTGGCTTAAATGCATTAGGCAGCCGAATAATCAAGTTCGGCATCTTTGGATCTGTACATTTGTTGCAAGAGAACAGCGAAAAGCGGTCAGTATGTGCATCGTGTGCTGGCACCTCTGGAATATTTACTATTGACTAGGTAGATTAGGTAGACCGAGATTGTTGCGCGCATCATATCACAGAACTAAGGCCTTGGAGGTCTTTGATAATATAGACAAACAAGTAGTCGGTTGTATCATAGACATTATCTCGAATCTCGGGTATTAAAGCTGCTGTTTCTTGCAGCACGCTGTGGCATTGAGATCCAATACCGACATGTACCGATAATTGTTTCTTTCGCTGTTGTGGTCGATATCTTCTTAGATTCGACATGATGATGACCGACAAAAAACTTCCATCTCATGAGCCCTCGCAACAGGAATCGACGGCTCGACAATGGAATGGACCTTGACCAAGCGCTAATAATTGAGGACGAACTCGTGTCTTTGTAGAGTATTTTCCCTTCCGTCCTGCTGGGCCGACACCCTCAAACAAAGTAGCAACAACCTCGGACATGCCAACACTCGTTGCTCATAAGGCTAACTTCCGGCTGTTCAGCCAGAACTAGCAGTGTATTGTAATCTAGTCCGTGATACTCATCCAGCCTCACAAGATGTGATGTCCTTCTAGTATCTCTGAGTCAATTAACATATCAGTCAAGCACAGAGAAGTGAGGGCTCACAGCACAAGCTAAACGTGGCAAACTTTCTTGCTTGGATAGACAACTAGGGAAATCTTTTTAGTCAGGCTGTTTCTGTGAATATTACTTCTCTATGTCACGCGTAGAAAAGCCTAATGGGAAAGTAATATGGGTAGGTCAAAGCCACGAGCAACTCTCTTCTAAGAAATACTTCATTCACTTGACGAAGTAACCACCCTCGCCTTACTCTATAGCAAAGACACCTCCCACGGGAAACAATTCAGGCTTTCTAGGGGAGGATCTGGCGAGTAACTAGATCAGCACGAACAAAATATTCGCCATGGTGACTCAATCAAGCGAGGGTTTTAGCCAAGTGCGACACCCCTGAACACATAGTCGAACAGACTTGTCTAAAGTGCTAGAATGAACGGAAATCTCGCCCTAGACCTATTTATTCTTGTCTCGCTTAGAACAAGCAAGCCTGCAAGAAGCGCGCTAAACATCAGAGCCATATAGAGCATCAACACCGAATATCAAGATAGTTGCCCGAGTATCATCAATACGGTGATTAGCGACGAAGTCTAACTCGTAATAACTCAGTAGGGCAACATTTATCAAATGCCAAGTTTGCAGAAACTACAGCCAAGTGCCGTTCCACGTAGTGACGTCGCGTTCTCCAGGCGTGCGAGTGGAATGTCAAGGCATCAGACAGAAATCCCCCACAACCACTAGTTTAACCCCTTCTACGATTGCTACAGATATCTCAAGCAAGTGTTTCCTTTAGTGAATCAGTTCAAGAGTCCAGCAGCCACTTTGGGAGTCCCATCACCCCAGCTGCACGAGCTTCAGTTAGGCTCCGAGCGTACGTGAGATAATATTACGGATATGCACCCCAGCAAATATTTCCCTACTCGATCTAATCTAAATAGTGACATAGTCTGGCACATGATCAAAGAAATTTCCCTACTCAATAGGCCTACTCTGACCCCTTCGTTGATTACTGCCGGTTATGCTAGTTCTTCCATGTACCAGGCGCAGTTATCTTTGGAACCAAGACGTTGTTTTCGTAAAATCTCTTCAACCTTATCCCCGAGCTAGCTGTCATTGAACATCGCGGTATAGTTGCGAGTATTGTGCAGAAAAAATGATAATTACTTACTATAGCTCATCAGAGAAACATAAGACAACCTTCATAGTTCCGTCCTTTTGCCTCGGGGTGTCTTGACCGTTCTGTTAACAAACAATGCTCTTCTATTGATATTTGCAGGTTAGAACCCCGGCATATCCCATCTCGCTAACCATCATGTAGAAGGAATACTTGGATTTAGTGTATAGGATTTGGCTGTGTTGATGAAGCGGTATTGACTTCAGTTGATAAGTTGCTATTGTACCTGATGCACAGTCTGTACTTGACTTTCCCGACTCTATTTTCCCGGCTGCTGACTTAGTGATACTTTTACATAACTGCGCTCTTACACTACAGGATAAAGAGGCTAGATGAAATAACTTGTCTTGATTAAGAGTCCGTGTGCTGTAACAGATGATCCATCTTGGAAACCGCATTCCAAGTTGTGTTGTACGGTGCATCTAGGGTAGGTGAGGATGTGCTAGTATCATGTGGTGGTCCGAGACCTCGACTCTGTCGATCATAAGAAGACAGCCTGGCATTGTCCCCTTGCACAAGTCAAACTGAGTCAATGAAAGTACATTCTGACCCCTGATGTCTTGGAGGCGGCTCACTCTTGCCCGATCCTTGTCCGGGTGTTACCCAGCCCCTCCCTTTTCCCCAGGAAGAATACTACTTGACAACTGACACTGTGTGTGCATAAAGACATTTGTGCAAGAAGTTGTGCCAACTGTGATCCGATGGCCCCTCCCTGCGGCAACGGCGCTCTTACCTAACAACTACTACATCGTGGGGCTATTACATGGTAAAGACGAAATTGTCACGGAGAGGTAGATAGATGATAGGTGGTCAAATGGGAGATGAAGTCATCTTTGAATTGCGGTGTCAGGCTTTGGCGAAAGTATCTTGTGAAAGAGGGATCCGAAGCCCTCGCCGAGTCGGAGGCGGACGATAGAGTGACATAAATATCCGACACGTTAACTTTCCAGGTCATGGATGGGATCAAGGTGGCCGTGGGGAGGGCTGCTTTTGACAGGGTCACCCAGTCCTGTCGAGAAGATTGTGCGGGCAACGTGGAGATCAGGCGTGAAGCGAGAGATCGAAGCACGTGGGCTTCGTGAACTGCTGAATCGAAGCTGGCAAGCCTGGCAGTCCTGGTCACCGAGGAAGAGTGTGACAAGGTCACGGTCATTGGCGAGGAGGATCTTCAACAAGTTGGCAACTTCAGGATCAATATCACCTCAGTTGGCGCACCTTGCCCTTGCGATGGAAAGGCGTCATTGCAAAAGTGAGTCCATAATGAAGCTGGAAAGAGCCCATTTGGTGCTCTGCAGGCATCTTGTATCGTGACCAACAAAAAGACCTGCGGGGGAACGGGGAGAAAAAGAAAAAAGGAGACGAGGTGGAGAAGGGAGAAGACATGCTCCCTGCATAATCCCACTGCTCAACAAGAGGTTGTGATGGGACTCGCTGGAGAACACGGCTGGCACTGTATGCGAGTCAACCCTATCACCATCTACATAGGACGATCACAGGCATGATGCCTACCATCGCTGTTAAGAAAATCACGCAAGACACTGGGGAACATGCCCTGGTTACCTGGGGGAGATCCGTGACATGAACCGTGCTATTGTCCTCTACCGAGTGAAGACTCGTCTATCACTGGGGTCAACCTCGAGGTTGACGGGTGGCCGCGCCATCTAACCACGCATTCCATCGGCATGTGCGGTGTCCCTCAGGGGGCGGTATTTTTCGGTGTACAGGAATGTCTCAAACTCGCATGACAAGTCTTGGGTACCTAATCAGCAACAGTCGATACGAGAATGTGATGGAAATTCAGAAACGCGTTGGTTGCTATACCCAAGTCCCGGACGGGAGCGTAGGGGTCCTTGTCGCCAAGAGGTGCCATCTTGTGCCTCTCGGAAGCAACCCTCGCGGGAATTGACTGATCGACTTCCGAGGCAACCCACGGAGGAGATCGCCCTTATGCTTACAGGGATCTTGAAACTTGTGGTTGAAGATCATGATCCTCCCGGTGTGCATGGGGGCTTTGTTGTACAGTGCACAGATGTGTGGTGCATAAATCTGGATCAGAGGTGGTAAGGACATGGTTCCTTGGTGAGACTTGAACAGTTGTTGCGGGCTTCGAGAAACAGAAAGCATTGCGTAACCGACTCGCACTCGCTCACCCCAGCTTTTGCGAGCCAAGAGTTAATCCTCAGGGGATCTAACGAACTCGTTCACTCGTAAGAGAACCGGTGATATGGCGCGAGGAAACAAAAGAAGGAATGGATACCTTCGACAGGGCTGTCCACATGAGCAAGGACCCCCTGGAATATTTCCGCCGCCAAAGGATCTAGACGGGAATTATCATGTGGCATATGCGGAGATGGGACGGCAGAGGGTGGAGGTCAGCCCCGGACGGGATGACATGAGCATTGCAACGTTTGCGGCTGTCCCGTACGACAGGTTGTGCCACTGCCGCAGAGAATGAGGATGAGAATCAAGGTGGTGACTTGGCAGGAAGATGGAGGATACAACGCTGGCGTCTTTGAAGGATTCGATGTCCTTTTGTGGCGATCGATGATGGGCATTTGGCCGAGTGTCGAATTATGCATGCGAGATGATCCTCTGAGGACCCATTTGTGGAGATGGATGCGAGTCACTGAAAGGTTTGACAAACCTGGTACGTAGGCTTTCATTCATTCTATCTGACTTGATGGTACTGTAGCTGTTTGCGTGTCTGCATCAAATACCAAACCATCAATTGGTGATGGGTTTGGTCCGACACGACTGTGTTGCTGCAAAAAGGCATCACCGCTTACAAGAGCATCGTCTAGACCCTGGACCCAGCATCGCTACTGCGACTCGACTGAACCTCCTCTGCAGTGTCCGTGGTATCAAGCGCCTTATTATCCTTAGTCTCGACAATCTCGTGCTGCGTCAGCTGCTGATCCACAGCAGCCCTCTCCTCTGGGGTTGCATCGGTGATATGAACTGCAACTTCGTCGCCAAACTGCTTTCCAATCTCCTCGAGTGATAGCCGGGCGGTCTCGGGCCAGAAGAAGTAGATCGCAGGTACGAAGAGAACACTCCAGACGATGACGACGAGGAAGTACTTCCATCCTACTTCTGCGAAGCCAATGGGCGCTGTTTGAAGGAGGATGATGGTGGCTTGTGATGGATGGTTAGCAGGGTTCCACTGCATTGTTAGATGCTTTGCTTACCGGCGAATTGCCCAAACAAGGAGAAACCGATGCCGATCGAACGAATTTCAGTCGGGAAAATCTCCGACACGTACAGGTACATGGTCGTGTTGCAGAAGGTTCCCTGGAAGGCGAGGTACAGGAACATGAACAAGACACCAATCGCATTGCCTGCCTTGTTACCAGTGCCGGCGTACTGCGAGATCATGGCGCAGTAGATGGATGTGGTGATGATGATGCCGATGAAGCCAGTCATGTACATCTTGCGGCGCGAATTGACCTTGTCGTGTAGCCAGGCACCACCAGGGTTATAGATGAGTCCAGCAGTGGTCAGCCAGAGGGCCGAGAGGAGCAGTGGCATGTAGCCAGTCTGTCCTAGGCTGGTATAGAGAATGACCGCATAGTTGTTCTATCTCTTATTAGTCTCATGTCTCCAATTTGTGCTTCTTCACTTACGATGATGAGGGGGCCACCAAACTCAGCACCCCACTGTGTGAGGAAACCAATGATCATGCGCTTGCGGTAACTCTTTTTCTGCAGGACAGCCTTCCACGGGCTGCCACCATAAGCAGCAAGTTTCTCAGCATCAAGCTGAAGTTGCTTCTCAATCTGGTAAAACTCTTCCCTAGCGACAAGATCCTCAGGATCATTGGGAGACTTTCGAAGACGAGCAAGCACGGTCCAGGCTTCATCCTTGTTCCCCTTGGACATGAGCCAACGTGGAGAGCGCGGAACCCATGGGGAACCCAGGAGGAGCACCACGGGTGGCGCCACTTGAATGGCTAGGGGAAACCTCCATCCAAAGTCTTGGTTGTCGGAAAAGTAGACGGCAAAGCCAATCCACGAGGAGAGCATGTAGCCAAAGACGAGGAAGATGGCATGGTGACCGACCAGCCACCCGCGAGCATACGGGCTTGACATTTCGGAGAGGTACATGGGCGTCACTGTTGCCATGAGACCTACACACATTCCCATGACCCATCGTCCTGCTTGGAACATGCTGTGCCACAGTCAGCGTCGCTCTATCATCACATGATGGACCCTTACGCCAGACTTTGAGCACCGGCCTGAAGAACTCCGCCGAGGATACCAAGAGCACAGCCAAATTGGATACTTCGTAGGCGGCCAAAGTAATCACATGCCCACATGAGAATGAGGCAAGCAACGGCGCCTCCAGCTGCGAAGAGGCCATTGGCGGTGGCGATAGCCGGTGTTGTGACTGTGTCGTAGCCAGGCTCGCCTACTTCGGGCAGGTCAAAGAACTTGTACCATCCCTTTTGGCCTATGGTACTGCCGATAATAGAAGCAGCATATCCGTATGTCTAAAAGCTGGTCTTAGCATTGCCAGTCTACAAGACGAATAGTTCGAGCGACAGGCTTAACAGTGGCCTCAAACTTACAGTGCCTCCGAGAGCAACAAAAGCAATGACGAGCCTGTTGTACAGACTCGTCTGGTTCCCGGTTTGGGGCATGATTGACGCAAGATGACAGGCAGTAGGGGGGGAAGCACAGACAAGGAAGAGAAGAATGGGATTTGATGGAGAAATTGAAAAAAAGGAACAGCAGCAGTAATTAAAATGCAATCCGGGGGCGTGAAGAAGTAATCTTTGATGCAAGGCAGAGCACTGTCTGTCTTGCTCTCGCCTGTGTTGCTACGCCTGAAAGCTGGGTTCACCCCTGGCCTTGTTCAGGTCCACCTGTTTCTGCTGGGGTGTCATCGGTCGACCAAGCGGAAAGAGATACTTATGCAGATCCTGACTGTTTTAGATGCATCTCCTTCGCCGCAGCACCCACACATGCCTATCTATATGGATCCTTCTCCCATGCGAGTCCTCCTTGCCGACCAACACAGCTATCCATTGTGTGTCAGTCGAGGAGGGGGCTCGAGAACTCGGCGTGTCTCACTAGGCGGCGGGTCAGACGATGACATGCGGGTATGTTATGACGGGTGGCTTGACCTGAAGTTGTATCCACTGAGACTGCATCGGGAAATACTACATAGTGCCCTCGTAAATCGCTGAGGGAAAGCCCCTCTCAACTTATCAGCCTCACACCTGTCTTTCATCTATCTGCGCAATATGGACCCTTCGTACATGGAAAAGCCTTGGGACGAGCTTCCAAATCCCAAGCGTGTGTGGGTGGGAGAACCAGGCAGCCGCGAGGAGGGTCTCGGAAGACTTGTGCTTCTTACACCTGAAAGGGTGGCTGCAGCTGCAAGGCAGATCCAGACTGGTATCCGTGTAAACCTTGGTTGGGACTTGAATAAGCTCGAGTACGCTTGCTTCAACCGACAGCCATGCGAGTTCAAGGTTGTGCCGATCCTTGGTGGTGTTGCGTTTGATGACATTTACGTTATGAATCCTCGTTTGTTAACCTGCATGAACTTGGCTTGTGCGTTGCTGATGATATGATAGAGCAGAGTAGCCAGTGGGATGGTCTACGACACTTTTCTACGCCTATTGAAGAGGGGAGCTCGGAGCGTGTATTTTACGGAGGAACGACCAAAGAAGAGATTCTTGACCCTTCTAATGGGCGCATTGGCATTCAGCACTGGGCTCGTGAAGGCATCACGGGTTTGTATCTGATTGGCCAACTCCTGTGAGACATGCTGACCACTCCAGGCCGTGGTGTCCTCATCGACTATGCCTCATGGGCAGAAAAGAAGGGCATTAAATACACGACCTTTTCCCTCCATGCCATCAAGCTAACCGACATCCTCGAAATTGCCAAAGAGTGCAACATCGCCTTCCAACGCGGCGACATCCTCTTTGTCCGCACCGGCGTCATCAAAGAGTGGGAGCAGGACATGGATGTCGAGGCCAAGAAGGCATATGCATCCTCCACGAACCCTCAGCATGCAGGTGTAGAGGGAACTTTGGACGTGCTCAAGTGGGTGTGGAACACGGGGTTTGCAGCTGTGGCCGGCGATGCCATCAGCTGGGAGGTTCGTCATGCGGTGCAAGATGGTAGATCTGAGGCTGACCAACGTACAGGTGTATCCCCCACCTCCAGGAACCATCTTGATGCACGAGTACATGCTCGCAGGATGGGGAATGCCCATTGGTAAGATATTAACCCATCAAGCTGTCTTCCAGAAGCTGACGAGATGCAGGTGAACTGTTTGATCTGGAACGGCTCGCCGAGACATGCAGGGAACTCAACCGTTGGACGTTCTTCGTGTCTTCGACGCCATTTAACATGAAGGGTGGAATCTCTTCGCCGCCTAATGCGCAGGCCATCTTTTAGATGAATGTAGTATATATCGATCTTCTACTCAGTTCACCCATCAAAGGCCGTGCTTCAACTATAATAAAGAACACATTGTCGTAGTATAGATCAATGACTGGGGGTGTTGTTGAATCAGGGCAGGTTTAGCAGCATGTAGAATAGAGTGAATGCGTACCCTATGGGTATTGACGTCGTATTTGAGTATAGAAACCGAGGATGATATCATCATCTGAAATCTGCCATATGCCCCAGAGCGGAATTAATATCGGTGGTATCTTGCGGGAGTCTACAATGCTAAACATCAAGCCATACTGCAAATTCCGAGCAAAGGCAAACACGACAATCACCCTCAGAATTTTGAGTAAACATCACATGCCAAACTCACCAAACCCGCGAACACATGAATTCCGAGACTGGACCCTAGCCCACAACGCAATCCTTAGAGAGATACCCCCATAAAGATCCCACAGACCAAAACTGCAACATTAAAGGGAGCTACTGGCGGCAGTCGTGCCTCGGGCGGGCCGAAGATCAACGCGTCCTCGTTGATGACCTCGCGCTAACCAGACACCCCCCTGTTCAGCTGGGTCCAGGGATCTTGTTGACGAAACGTAAAAGCACTTGATGAGATTTTGTTTGTAGCAAACTCTCCTCAGGTGGAGTTCAATGGTCAGTGAGTTCGGTTCTTGGCCAGGCAATGTAGGTTGATCCCCCGTATCCCGCATTAGTGCGTAAATCCTTTCGCTTTCCCTTGTTCTCTAGGGCTCCCGCGGCAAGATGATAATTCTACCGCGGACGAGTGCAACCTTGGACGACAGCGGAGTAACTCGTAGATGATTTTCGTAACGGCAGTTGTCGCGAGGTCGCTTCCCCTGGTCCAGATGCTGCACATCGCCAGAAGCGTCCAACAGAGACATGAGCCGAAGCTAAGCCGGGACTTGATTCCTCTCAAGAGTAAAAGCCATGTTTCGATTGCATAAGAGGCGGCTAGATGGTGCCATGAGTCAGCTTGTCAGCCATATCCTCGTCGTATCCTTGTAACCAACATCAAACTCAAGCCGGGGATCCATCAGGGACATGGCCAGTTCTCCCTTTCCCCCATACCCACAGTTGCAGAACTCCACACTGTCTCGTTTTATGTACAGTGATGGGATATTCACAAGTTCCTGGAACCATGCAATCGGTTGCCTGAAGATCCTGATGTGAAAGGGGTGACGACCCACGTGAAAAATATGCCACCAAATAATCAGCGTGGTACGCCAAGTCCAGCTGTGCGGACGGGTATGGACCAACAAACCACTTCTTACATGTCCTATCCAGCTGGTTAATTCTGTTTCTTCAATTCTTCCTCTGTTGGCTCTTTATCTGTGTGTCAGCTTCAGTTCACGATTTATTCCCTGGAAGCTCTTTGAGAGCGATCGACAGCAGCCATGTCTGAGAAGGCGGCCATGGACCCGCCTCCGGGCCATGAATCGAACTTTGAGAATCCCGACCGGGAGATGTACTACATCTGTATCATCTCCAATTCGATTGCCATACCCGTATGCACGATATTCGTCTTTTTACGGCTATTCGCCCGATACAGGCTGTCGATGAGGCTTCAGGCAGATGACAGTACGCTTTGAGGTTGCTGATAGTACTTAATATGAATACTGACCTTGTTTATAGTTGCTTGCATCATCGGATATGTGAGTCTTGGCTTATTTGTACCTTGAACGATGTGGGTTTCTAACACTAGCAAGATCGGGTTCATGGGATACTGCATCATCTGTCTAATAAGTAAGCATCTCTTGGCCTTCGCACTTAGATCTCTAGACCTAACCTTTCGTAGTGCTGAAGTATGGTGGCGGTTTACATCAATGGGATGTCCCTGAGGAGTTGTTGGTCAAGTACAATCAGGTACGGGGTTTTTGACTCGATGATATTCACAAGTCCCCATTAACATCAACGCAGACCGTCTATGCCACCATGGTCAATTATGGCCCGACAGTCTTTGCCATCAAGGCGGCCATTCTCCTTTTCCTCGCCAGAATCTTTTCTCCTTACAAGACCTACGTCAAGTGGATATACGGCTTCCTCGGTATCATGGCCATCTACTATATTGTGATGATGGCTCTCAAGACACTCATCTGCCGACCGGTGCACAAGTTCTGGCATCCCGATACTGATGGCCAATGCTTCAACCAGAGAGTCCTCATCCTCACTGACAATGTCATCAGTCTTTTGAGTGATATTGTCGTCTTGCTACTGCCATGCCCTTTGACAAAGAAACTTCAAGTGGGAATCTGGGCAAAACTCAAGATTGCTGCCGTCTTTGGAGTGGGAGGCATCGCTTGCATCTTTGGTCTTGTCCGACTGGTTTTCATTATCAAAGATGGAGAGAGTGCTGACCAGACTTATGTCTTTGTGCAAATCAACCTGACAGGGTGAGTGGCCTCTGCTGCTGACTGCATATTCGGCACTGACACATCCTAGCATCGCCGAGTGTGGCATCGGGGTCGTATGCGCCTGCTTCCCCTTTATGCCCATGCTGTGGAAATCCATCCTTCATAAGGACAAACCAGGCTACTCGACCAACTCCAAGTCACAATTCGAGATGATGAGCTCGCAGAAAAAGTCACGCAACACGACCCATACCCGCACAACGAGTGGCCACTTCAAGGACGAGACGGACAGCGACGAGAACGGCCTCATTCCACCTGGAAAGTCTTATGTCACCACCAAGGTCCGTGGAGGCGAGGACAACTCTGAGTGCAATAGCGCGGCTGGAGATAGCGCGAGAGGGTTTCGGGCGAGTATTGATGATACCCGCATTTACCGAACGGTCGAAGTTCGACAGTATGATGAGAATTAATCTTGTTCGCTCCTTGATGCCGAGTTACTGTATTATTAGACACGCAGTAGTTATTCTAACAGGGCAAGTGACCCGACTTTTCTCTTCTAGTACACATCTGTCAAGTTCCAGCCGTAATCGGCCAATATCTCTGTGGTGGCTTATAGAATCTATGGGCTCGATCACGCCTCGGCGAGATATCCATGACTGAGTTCCAACTTGGAACTTCTAGTAACTAGGAACGGTATTTCCGACACTGGTGTAAGATGACACGTAATGAGTTTGGATGACCATTCACACAGGACATACTTTCGGCCGGTTTCCATCCAACAAGATAGCCTCGGTTCCGTGGTCTAGCTGGTCATGGCATCTCGTTAACACCGAGAAGGTCCCCGGTTCGAGCCCGGGCGGAATCACGATTCAGTAAGAATCACATCTCTTCTTTTTGCTTGAACCATCTAAAACTGTCAGTAAACCAACTCCGAGACCACATTGCCAGCAAGGCGGACCGTCGATCGCGATGTCCAGGCAGCAAAGTCGTCACAACTTTTGTCAAGAATCACGGCATAAACCTCGCTACCTCTTCAATGAATCATACTTCTCATACGCCGGGGCCGTCTCGGAACTTATCCTCGCTTGAACGGTCTTCGCAAGCTTCTGAGTTGGAGATCGCCGAAAGCTCATTGGCTTGTCACGCTTGACCAACAATTCGCCGCGTGGCGAGACGGAGATCCGAGCTAAAACTCCGTCATCCACCGAGCGCGGATCTATGAACTACGGGATATGTGCCGGCTTTAACGCTCGGCGAGAGAACATTTCAAGGGCGCACTAGCTAGTAAAACACCACCCAGAACCGAGAAAGACATGGTAAAACCCCGAGGCTTGGATGTATATAGGAACAGGAAAGGCATCAAGGGAACGACATAGATAGGCATATAATCGATCAGACAAGCAGCATCACAAGAAGAAGCTCCTGAAAATCTTGCTCAAAAAATGATTGACACGATGAGCCATCCGACAACGAACTACCTTCCTCCCACTCCTAGGTCCGACGAGAAAACGGCCCAAGACTCCGATGGCCTCTCTTTCAAGCCTGGTGAAGCACCCAGCACTCCTCCAAACGGTGGCCCCCGAGCCTGGCTGAACGTACTTGGAAGTTTTATGCTCTACTTCAACACTTGGGGCATCCTCAATACCTTCGGTGCCTATCAAACATACTACGAGTCTGGAGACCTCTTCGACGCGAGTTCCTCGGACATATCCTGGGTCGGGTCGATTGCTGCCTTCCTACTCCTGTTTGTTGGGATATTCGTCGGTCCCGTCTTTGACCGCGGCTACCTACGAACCCTACTCCTTGTAGGTAGCTTCATGGTCGTCTTTGGCCATATGATGCTCAGTCTCTGCGATTCACTTTGGCAAGTCCTGCTGGCCCAAGGGTTCGTCATTGGCATTGGGGCTGGCTGCCTGTTTGTCCCCTGCGTCGCCATCATACCTCAGTACTTCAGTACGAGGATGGGCACTGCCTTGGGCATTGCTGCATCTGGATCTGCCCTTGGTGGTGTCATCTACCCCATCGTTCTTTATCGACTTATCGGCGAGATTGGATTCCCCTGGGCTACTCGCGTGATTGGCTTCATCGTGTTGGGCACCCTATTGATACCCATTGCCACTATGAGACTCCGAGTACAGCCCCCAAAGATTCGTGCCATAGTCGACATGTCCGCCTTTACCGACGTCAGCTACATGGCCTTTGTCCTCAACTCGATGCTCGCCTACATGGGACTTTTCGTCATCTTCTTTTACCTGTCCTACTACGCCGCGGCAGAACACATCACAGATGACTCTCTCGCATTTTACCTCGTCCCCATCTTCAACGCCGCGTCGGTGTTTGGCCGTACTATACCCAACAAGCTTGCCGACAAGACGGGCCCTTTCAATCTTCTGGCACCATTTTCTTTCGTCTCTGGAGCCCTGATGCTCTGCATGATGGCCGTTCACTCCAAAGGCGCCATTATTGTTCTAGCTATACTCTCCGGTTTCATGAGCGGCGCTCTTATCGGCCTCCCGCCAATTTGTCTTGCGGTTCTGACCAAGGACAAGTCTAGACTAGGAACCCGAATCGGCATGGGCTATGCCATCATTGCTCTTGGTGTTCTTATCAGCGGCCCGAGTGGCGGAGCTATTCTAAGCGGCAATGGAAACACTTTGCATTGGAACGACTTGTGGACGTTTGGTGGTGTGCCTACTTGTCTTTCTGGTTTGGGCTATGCCGCCATTCGTGTGTCGATTTACGGCGCAAAACTTAGGGTCAAGGCATAGGTACAATTCCTATAAGAAATACGTCAGGGGATCCTCATTGGGATTGGAAGGGGGAAAAGGATTCTAAAACTTTCGATACCGATACGTTTAGGGAGAAAAGATGGTAAGCCAGCAATGGCGATGGATCGAAGAACGGGTATTTCTTTTATATATTACCAAAACAGAGAATGATAAATCTGCAGACCCATTACGTTGTGCATATGCGAGTCTGTCACTAAAAGCCATACGGATTCTAACTATTCAAGCTACTATGTTGAGATACGAAGGCTTGGGGTATTTCATCATGTCCCGTACTTGGTGTCTTCTTACCCTAAAGATGCTGCTCACTAGCGTGGCCTTGATGGAGAGGGTAAGTCATAATATTTATTGAATTGCCAAAACTTTACTCAAGTTAGTATTCCGATGATGATGTTGGCATCTCCTTGTCTCTAAACAGGACCAGCTCTTCTCATCATCCGGGCTTGGGTACGCTTTCAAGGGGACGAGTCTCGTATGCACCATTTAAAACGGTACCAGCATGTGGTCTATGCGCTCTGTGTTTGTACATCTCCCATACCGAGGTATTGGTGATTGTCACTCTTCACTGTTACAGTCGGTTGCATCGCGCTTGCAGGCCTGTTCTCCATGGCAGGGATCCAACGAAACACGTTTCCCGCGTTGCCTGGTCTCTTTCAAAGCGCCATAATAAGTCATGCTAGCCGATATCCCGCATTTTAAAGCATTAGCTGATCATCTTTGCTCATCATTTGCCTGTTTGGATGACTGCGGTTTCGCCTCTTGATCACTCTCACGGACCCGCCCCCAAGTGTCTAATGTGAGTGTGGAAATAATAGCCAACAGGTCCGTTGATCCGACCTCGGATTCTGGGATGGTCTGAGAGCGTTTTAATTGTTGGGCCATGATGGCGGATCATGTAATTGGCTACAGCTTTTCTGCTTGGTGAAGATCGACAATCTGGCTTGGCGTTCTGATCAAAGGATATTCACAACAAACATTGAAAAGAGGTGACTTATTAATCCATGAAGGCTCTGAATAATACCCAGACAAAATTGACCTTTCGTTTCTTTCATTATGACACAGTATTCACTGTTAAGAGTCCCAATTATTTACCTTTTGTTCGGAACCCGCGGGACCCTCGGCCTCCGGATTGATTAGATTTGTGGATGCAGCTGATCGATAAGATAGTGAGGGACGGATCAGATTGGCGGAACACCATCACCACCAGTATGGCGATCAACGACCTGGGTGTGACTGGACCCTATTGCCTTAATCCCAGCAGGGTTTAACGGTGTTACATCGCGAAGAAAGCATTTCTGCCTTTTCTCTGTTTCTTTCTTCAGTGTTCTTACAGTCACAACGGCTCAAGACCTTTGTCTGGTTGTCTCATACCTAGAGGCAGGTACGTGATTGTCTTTATTCGTCTTCATTTGACTGGCAACATGTCCATACAATCAGCTCGCTGTCGCCGCCTTTGTGACCAGTTGTGATGATCTGCTCTAAATCTGCACATCCCTGCTCGGCATACAACTCCCGGCGATCTCTTGGCACCTCCTCGCCTTGGCCCCATCTTAGGACCACGGAAATGAAGAAGTCCGATTACTAATAACTGTGGATAGAACATGTTGTCATTCCCAACCTTGCGATTGGATGCCCTAGTTCCTGCACACTACCCTCTCCCGCCCCCTGCTCGAGCCGCAGCGAAACAGAGGGTAATGCCAAGCTACACCAGCTGCCCATGCTACGACATCCCACGTCGATGACCATCAGGAGCTTCCTGTCTCGGTATGGGGATGAGATGGCCATGTGGATGTCGTCCGTACCTGGGCTAGCGGTACGGGGCTGCTGTTGGACCAAGGTTAAGCTTGATGAAAAAGTTTTCAACTATGCAGGGTTCAAGGCGTGGCAGACGTAGGAGGCCGAGGCTAAATGCGGTCCGTAGAGATGAGATTGATAACGAGAGCCAAGGAGCTACACCGCAGATGCCGATCACCGCCGCAGCCGACGGCAGTAAATAGGAGATGCTAGCGAATCGGCCTTCTTTCGCTTTTCATAACCGAACGACCCGTCTTGGCCGTTATCCGTTCGATTTCTCGTCCTGGATCGCTGCAGTTACAAGATGGGGGTTCATGCGGGCTAGCTTTTACGGATCAGTGGGCCACGGACTCCATTGTCAATGCATCATGGGATTCAGGGCTGGCTAGTCAGAGCTGGTGGAGTTAGGGTCAGTCGCCGTGATGAGCTTTCGACGCTGGGTAATAGATTGTCCTTGAGTGGGTGACGGTGTCTACTCGACGAGGTCATGGGGTCTGGCCTTATATAACATTCACATAGCCCCCCTCGTCTGATTGTCTGGACACCTGGGAGCCGACCAGCTTTTGGATACACCTTCATTCACTTCTTAGTCTTTCATCCGGCCCTGAAACAACACAGCTTGTGCAGGAGCCACGATGATCTACCCCTCACTCCCCGCGGCGGCTGCGGTTGCGCTGTCCATCCTATCACTTCCTGGCGCAACTGCCACTGTGCTCCTCGAGGGCTACGGCAGAGATCCCTATCCAGTGCCCTGTGCCCAGGCCTGCCAATTCGCCGGCCCAACCGCCCTGCAATGCCCCGAATTCGAAGGCCTGAGTGCCGAAGAGATGGCTCTAGCTTTTCCCTCGGGAGCCTGCATGGCCAACGACACGGCATACCTGACGACGGTTGCTTGGTGTATTCACAGCTATTGCGACAAGAGTATCGAGACCTATAAGATTGCCAACTTTTGGGAGACCAAGCTCATTGCCGAGGATGGCGTTGTCCTTCGTTATACATACGAAGAAGCCTTGGCGCAGATCGATCCCAAGAAGCCTCCCCAACCGCTTGACCTCACTGAAACTGTCGTCAACCGGACAATTGCGACAACCGAGGATGTATACATCGCCTTTTTGAACGCTGTCAAGGCGTATCAAGCCAGCGGGAAGAATGAGTCCAAGTATTCGTAGGTTTGAACAAACTCTCAGGAGATAGTCATTTGCTAACTTGGAGCAGACTTGTAGTGTTCCTCTCATGCGTCCTCATCCCGATTGCGTTCTCCTTTCTTCGTTTCATCCCGATCCCCGAAGGCCTTCGAAGCAAGTTGTACGCCTACCTCATCGACCCTCCGGCTTTTGGCAAGAAGCACAGTGCTCCTATTCTGGGTCTCGGAATCGTCCCAGCACGAGGCCAGGCTCTGTTCATCGTGTACATCATTGCCATCAATACGTTGGCCGTTTTCGAAGGATACCCCAACTTCCAGCCCAATGGGTACTTTCCGGATCGTCGATACGAGCTGATGCGTCAGATCGGTGACCGTGCTGGTGTAATCGCTTTTGCCAACATGCCACTCCTCATTCTCTTTGCTGGGAGAAATAGCTTGCTACTCTGGCTGACGAACTGGTCTCATTCGACATTCCTTCTGCTTCACAGATGGATTGCTATGATTTCTATCATCCAGGTTGTGGTCCACTCGCTTCTGTGGCTCCAGATGATGGTTGAATCTGACTCTCACGCCGAAGCTGTTACATACCCTTACTGGTACTGGGGTATTGTCGGTACCCTCGCCTTCTGTCTGGTCTGGCCGTTCTCGCTGCTTTGCGTTAGAAAGGTTATGTACGAAGTCTTCCTCATCGCGCACATTTGCCTTGCTGTTTTGGCTATCGTCGCCTCTTGGTACCACATCTGGTACTTGTATGAAGACTCGAGCGGTTTCGAGATCTGGCTGCTGATCGCGATTGCGGTCTGGGGATACGAGAGACTCTTGCGTGTTCTCCGAGTCTCCCGGCATGGCATTAAGAGAGCTCACATTACACGCATCGAAGGCGATCAGTACATTCGCCTTGATATTCCCGAAGTCGACTGTCACGGCCACTGCTACATCTACTTCCCAACTCTCAGCTGGCGCGTCTGGGAGAATCACCCGTTCTCTGTTGTTAACTGCAGCTTCGGCCAGCTCAGCAACAGCATCATCGACTCCGACTCGAGTGCTCGATCGCAGTCCGAGACTGAGGGTACGACTATGATGGACCCTGACTCCAAGGAGACTGGAAATGTTACTGCGAATAGGGATGTCATTGCCACCCGTACCGTTCATCCCCGGCCTGGTATCACCCTTTTCATCCGAGCGCAGTCTGGTTTGACCAGGAAGATTGCCGCCAAGGCCAACACCGAAGGTGGAATCCCAGTCCTTATCGAGGGCTCTTATGGCCACGGAAGTAGCAACGCTTTCACCCCAACCACTGAGTATCCTAATGTTCTCTGCATCGCTGGCGGCGTTGGAATTACTGGGATCCTTCCTGCCCTCAACAGTTCTGTATCCATGTTTGCGCGCCCCCTCGGAAGCACCAAGTTGTACTGGGGTATCAAGGACCGTGGCCTCGTGGATGCCGTGAAGAGCATGATTGTTGGCGATTCCAAGGATGGAGAGAAGGGTGACGAAACCAACTGGGGCCATATTGAATCTCATGTGACGATTGGATCGCGGATGAACATCAGACAGGTCTTGTCTGAAGCGTTAGAGAACGCAACTGGTGGAACAATGGTCATTGTGTGCGGCCCTCATGCGATGTGCGACGAGGCTCGATACGCGTGTGCTGGCTTGGCTCGGCATGGAGCGAAGGTTCGCTATGTCGAGGAGTCCTTCTCTTGGTGAAACTGGAGTACATATAGAAGATAGAGACTTCGCTGGGAGTAATGAAACTTCGGAGTATTACGAGCAAACGTAATAGTGGTGACCCTTCTTATCATCAATGACGTCGCCAACCAAGGCCGTCAGCCGTAACAGCGAAATACACAGTTATCAGCATATGGCGGCTTCAAGAGCCATTACTGGAACACACGGTGAGAACTTCGGCCATGATGTCAGAACCAGCTGGCATACCCATTGGGGAATGCCGTGCGATAGCTAATCAGGACCAAACTTTCAACTACCGTCGATCGGCAGTTGGAGAAACCAATCTCTTCTGTCATTGAGACGAAGGTTGAAGGCTATTCTATTCAGCTGGAAGCGCCTAACTGCTCATTGGCCTCAACAAACGTAATTCCGCATGGTTATCAGACGGTTGGTTCCGACCATCCCCGCTCGCACAAGTATAACTCCAGAGTCGCGGACAGGCCGGATGTAAGATGTTTCCTCGCCAACTCTCATCCAAATTAAGCTTATTTGACACCAGAACCGCAATATGGCTCCTCCAAAGAAGGCTCTCATCGCCATCACATCCGCTCACGCACCTCTGTACGAGGGAGGCAAAGAGACTGGTAGCAAACCCCTTCTCCGAGCATCCGCCGTCACTCGCTGACCACAGGTAGGACTCTTTATTACTGAAGCCCTCCATCCTTTCAATGTCTTCAAGGAGGCGGGTTTTGAGACTGATCTGGTCTCCGAAACGGGCACCTGCCAACCCGACTGGCTCTCAACCACCAAAGACTGGCTGCCAGAGAAGGACCGTGAGGTTTGGGAGGATCACCATAGCGAGTTCCGATCCAAGGTTGACCATTTGATGACACCCAGCGACATTCATGCTGAAGATGTGAGTATTTCTGCAAAGTATCTTTATCCATTTGCACTTACTTGATGAACTCAGTACGGCTTATTCTTCGCCTCGGCTGGTCACGCGTCTTTGATTGACTACCCGGATGCCTCGGGTCTTCAATCGATTGCATCCAAGATCTACGTCGATGGAGGCATTGTATGCGCTGTGTACGGGATCCCTAATTCTGTGTGTTCTAGTAGCTAATTACCATTCTAGCTGTCACGGCGGTGCCATCTTCCCCAACACCATTGACCCTCGAACTGGAAAGTCCATCATTGCTGGCAAGAAAGTGACAGGCTTCACTACCAAGGGCGAGGTGGAAGAAGGCGTCCTGGACACCATCAAGAGCTGGCATAGACCCACCATCGAGGCTGCTGCGGCAGACGCCGGTGCCACTTGTGAGTCTTGGCGATAGCGCCTTGCAATAATCTTCTCTTCTAACAAGCCCCTAGACATATCTCCCCCAGGTCCCTGGGATGCCTTTACCCACACCGATGGTCATATCGTGACGGGTGCGAACCCTGCGAGCGCCCATGTCACAGCTGAGGCTGCGGTCAAGGCTTTTGATATGCTGTAGTCATGATTCTCAGGAGGAAAAGGTTAAAAAAGGGGGGTTGCAACTGCGGAAACCGAGGCTGAGCACACCGTAGGGCGAAAGTGACAGGTCTCTGAGGCTGAACAGAATAAGTCTAAAATTGAAATAGTTTGTCTCATTCAATGAAGCTTTTAATTTGAAATGATTAGTGGCGGCGCCTCCTGGACCCTTCGGACTGCCGGTTCAAGACATGGAGCAGCACCGCCTGTCATGTTTGTTGTCAGCCACGTGCCCAGGATTTGAACGTGAGCCCCCTCCATGTTGACTGGCTTGTCTCCTATTCTTCAATCCTGTCCGATTAGCAGCTCTTCTTCCTACTCATGATACCTCCTGGGTTAGCAGCTGAAGTAGCCATTTTTTCGAGTGTCATCCACAAGTCTGCCGCGGGACACAGGAAATGAAAAAGCCTTGTGCATCGCCTTGACTCGGGAGCCTGATCGTGAAGCCACCAAGTAAACTCATCTTATCGGCGACTTGGCATTGAAGACGAGCCAATAACTGGCCACGACATGGTTTATGCTTATGTAGGGCGTCTATAGCTTTTCACTAGATCTGCCACAATCAGGGTCCAGAACCGTCTCCTTGCTCTTTGCGGCCCATGGCGTCCCTCACATGTTTCCAGTATTCCGCCTGCCAGGACGCCTGACGGCAGAGGAATGCAGGGATTATAGGCAAATCCTCCCCTCGATAAACAAAGCCTCCTTCTGTCTCTCAAGAGTCCCATCATTTTTTCCCTACATCCTTCATCTTCACCCTCAACATGTGGACTCTATCGCTTGTGCTGTTTTCGCTGACTGGGGTCTTGGCCCTCGAGAATCGGAGTGATAATGGAGGTGTTGGGGTGGCTCAAATGCCAGATTGTGCAGTAAGTAATCGGGTCTTAAGATGAGAATGCTCTCTCACATCTTCTTGCAGGTGAATTGCATCAAAGAACATGTGCCCAACTCTGGTTGCGATCTGCCTCACATTACATGTCTTTGCGATCTCGACTTCCGCACAAAGCACGGTCCTGCCATCGCACCTTGTCTCATCGTGTTGTGTGATGCCGACGAGATGAACAAAGTTCAGAATGCCTGGAGGGGTCAGTGCGAAGAGGCGCCTGGCACGCCAAAGGGTAAGGAGAGTGTCGAATCTGAAGTGAAGGACGAGACGCCGTCTGCAACCTTGGTCGTTTCTGCCTCGTCTGCAATTGCGACAGGTGACGTTACCGTGCTGAGTTCAAGGACGGAAGTGCCCAACATTTTGGCACGAGTCCTGGTCGAAAAGGCTTTGATACCAACGACGATGATATCGATGCAAAAGCTGGCGCCAAGATTGACACCACTGTCGACACCAAGACGAACCCCAACACCAACAACCTCGAGTTCAACCTCAAGCTCAACTTCAAGTTCAACTTCAAGCTCAACTTCAAGCTCAACTTCAAGCTCAACTTCAAGCTCAACGCCAACACCAACACCGACATCATCGTCGAGTTCAACCAGCTCATCAAGTGAAACGGAATCCACAAGTTCGACAACGAGTAGCACATCCACTGGAACACAAAAGTCAACTCCAACCCCAACCCCGGCTAGAACCCCAGTGCCAAACAGCAATCAGTCAGGCCAGGGGCTCACTGCGGGCGCCAAAGCTGGCATTGGTGTCGGTGTATCCTTTGGTGTCGTCGGAATGGCCTGCCTTGCGGCAACTCTATGGCTCAGGGGACGAGAGAAGGCCCCTCCTGTCACACCTACGCAAGAGATCCAGGATGTAGGCAAGGGTGGACTATCGGCTATAGCGGCTCAACCTTTGCAAGCACCGGAGATTGATGGACGTGGGGCTCCACGGGGGTTGCCTGCTTGACCTTGCCCAGCAGGAGTGCATGTGCAGGGAGGATTTCGATATCAATTTCGAGGTTGTACGTGTAGATTAGATACTGCTCTTATAATTATAATTGCTACATAAATCAGGCGAACTAGACGATTCTTGAATATTGACTAGGCACACAAAAGAGCCTCAACCATTGCGGCCAGCACCTTCGAGGCTAGGTCGCACGAGAAGCCACAAATTGCTCTGCTGCAGACGAAATCCGACCTCAACTTCTTAGCTCCGGGAGCCACCCGGCGCCGCGGGGAATTATTTCGAACTTGACCATGGAAAGAGTAGTTTCAGATCCTCTTCATGGACTACAAAGTCTAAACACATCCAGACCGCTTACTGCAATTGTAAGTGGTGGCGCCGTGTAAATTTACCCTATTCGGCAGTTGGGTAGGGTTTCACATGATTTCCAGGTCTAAATGCCTCAACTCCAACATTCGGCGATCGAATCGTGCTCTTTACTAATGTGCATGACACTGCTTCCTCATGAGACGAGGAGTACCTTGATTAATAATTCTTCAAGTCGAAATAAGATTCATACCAGCCCTGGTCCGTTCCCCCTGCTAGTCAGGCGGTACTTGACGGTTCATCGGGTGCGCTACCGCGTGCTCGGGTCGGCGAACGAGTCCCCGAGGCGATCAACGAATCGGCGATGCTGGCGGTTTCTCCTTACTCGTAGTCCGGGAGCCTCCGGGTTACATTTGTCTCAGGCCCTGGCTCGTGACGTCTTCAGAGTTCTGTGCTACTGCACGGGCAATATGTAAGACCTAACCACGTTGCAAGTCAGAGCGCGATCCAACCCAAGGCCAGCCTCAACTTCTGAAACTGAACCTCCTCGTGGGAGTGAAATGAAGGAGCTTCTTTTTTTGGGTCTTGTAAACAGCGGTGAGGCGACTGAGACACATTAAACAAAGCAAAGCTGAAGCCCACAATCTTTTTATCATTTCCACCCAAACAGAACAAGCGGGATCGACGACATCAGCGTCATCATCCCCGCGCTACGAGTCATGGTCCCAAGCAAAAGGGTGTTCCCGATAAAACCCAGCCAAACACGTTGTGCCATGGGCTGAGCTAGGAACCACTAACGTTAGCGTCGAGTCTGGGTGTTGAGGGGGCGAGTGGTTGAGACGCGCGGGGAACAGTACCTACGATACTGTAGATCGCGGTCACAAGCAAACAATAAAGTTGTTTTTAAATGGAGGAGGGGGCGAGGTTCTAGAAAAAAAAGAGATTGCTGTCGTCCTCTCACCTCTTCTCCTCCAAGTGAAGCTATCGCCACATCCTCCATGGCAGTCGATCCGAACGCGACGACGGTAGAACCTACCGGCCTCGGACGCACCCTTCTCGGTCTGACGTTATTCTTTCCGTTTCCCGTTGTAATAGTGATTTCTTTGAGATGTTGGGTCAGGTTAAAGCACAAGGTGTTTGGCGTTGATGATTGGCTCATGGTAATTGGATGGGTAGGTCGCACACATTCCCTGGGATATCCAAGGCTAATGGCAAGGGTCAAGATGCTATATATGGGCGTTACAGGCGTCGTTGCCCGGGGGGTATACGCAGGGATTGGTACGAGAGATGCACAATTGAATGCCAAAATGCAGAGTGACGGCCGGAGAGTGAGTCGCGTCCAACATTGCAAAGGACCTGCTGACAACCCATTGGCAGTTTCTCTATTACTTTCAGGTCATCTATTGCTGCTCTTTACTCTTCATCAAGGGGTCCATCTGCGTCATGCTCCTCCGAATCGCCGTCGGACGAACCTACCGCGTCATCATCTGGGCGACACTGATATTTTCGACCCTGTCCACCACCGTCGTCATCATTGGCCTTTTTGTCATCTGCCGACCGATATCCGCCGCTTGGGGCCACCCTGGGAAATGCGCCCCAACCGTTGTCATCGCGAGCCTCGGATATCTCGTTTCTACTGGTGCCGTTGTGACAGATTGGACTTGTGCCATTTTGCCTGGATTCATGCTTTACAAGACGAACATGAAGACGTCGATGAAGATATTAATTACCATAATTCTGGGGTTGGGTGTTCTGTAGGTCCCGCTGTTACTTTTTTCCCCTTCGTTCGAATTATACTGATTGGGACAGTGCCTCTGTTGCGACCATCATCAGGTTTCCTGATGTGAAGTATTACACACGACCTGATGATTACTTATGTGAGTTAGCGAATGTGGTTTTCAGGCTTGGACTAATCATAAGCTAGACAATGTCGCAAATATTGTTATCTGGTCAATAGTGGAATCCGGAGTAGGAATCACCGCTAGTTCACTACCGTCTCTAGGAAGACTCCTCAAGAGACGATTCCACACCGAGTCATCAAGCGGTCAACCTCCCGCCGCCCAAGTCGTACCATACGCAGGATCGAACAGAGCAACCATCACGACCAACACTTCAGCAGGTTCACGGCCTTTCCACAAGAGTGTGGGCTCTAGCACGGTGGGGGATGAAGACAGGGATCGGTTTGACGATGGGGCGTCGAGTCGAAAGATTTATGTCCAAGTTGATCTGGAGATGCAGTCGCTGGAGCGGCCTATGACGCCTGCAAGGTCGCATGGGTCTCAGGATGGGCTTGTGAGATAGTAATTAATACAACTACGAGGAGATGATGAAATGAGATATCAAGACTTTGATGCCCAAGACTGGACCATACAATCCACATAATTCAACAATGAGTGCTATCTACATATGAAAATATAAGACCCAATAGGCTCTCTAGGTACTAACCCTTTTTATTTTAACAATACAATACTGATACGTCCGAGTCTCTTGCCGCTGCTGAGCTGGCAGATGCCCTCAAAATCCCCAGATCTTGCAAGGTGGCTACCTTCGTGCATTGAAATTCTCACAGTGGGATCAAGATATGTTGAAACAAACGAATAAATAAGTTTGCTAATTCATAGTTGTGGTTCGTTTGCTACCTTAAGCCGACTCCGCAGCAGTGCATCCTCACCCTGCTCCAACTCATTCACCTCTCTTCCGCTTCTTCTTGTATCTCTCCTCCTGGCACTTGAGGCACTGCTCCTCGTTCACTTTGGTTTGACCCTTGATCGTGCGCTTGGGACAATTCGGCCTGCGCGGGCATTGCACTTCATTCATCTGAAAGTTGACCACGAAGCTGCACTTTTGGCAAACGACTTCGTTCTCATAGGTGATGCACATGGCGGTTTCGTTGTGGTGGCTATGAAGATGTCTTTGTGTTGGTTTTTGTTTGGGAAAGATTATCTGCTTTTAGGGGTAGGGACGAGACGGGGCGGGCTTCTTAAGTATTTGGGCTTCGTGCCTTTTTCAGTGCCCTGCACGGCTGGTCTGATAATCAAAGACGGGAACTTGTTACCCCTTATTCATTGACTTTACTCTGAAGCACAAAGATGAACATCACCAGGTCATCTGCAAAGCTTTGAGTCGTTGTACGAGATTCATACTGATTATCTGCCGAAAAATACGCCACTCGCTGTTTTGCGAAAGTAAGACCCCCAGGCAAAGCTATCTTCTCCTATCCTAGAGGTACTTAACCTCCAATGAATCAGTGTTAGCAGTGAAGGCCTTCTCTTCCCGTGGGCATGGCCGAACCGAGCCTTGCATTGGCGATACCCAGGGCTGATTCCCACTCGCTTTGGACTAGCTCAGCTGTCCTCCTTTTCTTCCTCCTCCTTCTCCTTCTCTTTCTTCTTCCTTTCCTCCTCGCACTTGGGACACTGGGACTCATCCACCCTGAGGGTACTTATAAGAAGGTGCTTGCTGCAGCCCCATTTGTCTGATCCGCATAGCGTTTCTGCCTCCCGGGAGTAGATCTGGTGGCCACACTTCTTGCAGACGTCCAGGTCTCGATATACGATACACATGGTGGCTCTTTTGTGATGATTTTGTCGTGGTGAGGTTTTCGCAGTGGCTTCTCGGTGCTTCTTTCGTGGTGGTTTCCTGGTGGTGGTTTCTTCGTAGTCGTGGTTTTTGTTGCTTCATCTACGAGGAGTAGAGATGAGAAGATTTGAGATCTTTAAGTATTTACTCTTGGTACCTTAATCAGAACTCCTTTACGCGGCCTTCTCGATAATCTAGATCATGACACCATCCTCAGGCAAGCTCTTTTGCTCAGGTGACTGATCCTTCTTTGTTCATCATTTACCTATGCCCCAGAAGCACAAAGGACGTGGTGGCTAAAACTCCTTACCATCACTGAGCAGACTTCCTTTTTCACAACTTCATTGTTTCATCTTTGCTCGTGGCTGCCCCTCATTCAAGGATATTGTGTGACCAGTCATGATTATCCTCGTTGTCCATAAGCTACCTGTATAACAGCTCTCGATATCATCTGCTTCACTTGGACACGCGACGTTTGCTCTTTCTTCCTTTTGCCATGAATGACGTCTCTGAAAAAGTCGCAAAGAGGCCAATGACAAAGGTCACAGTTTGAAGCTCACCCTTGTCTGTAACTGGTAGTTATTCATCCAGGAATTCTTTGTCCTGCAGCTCTTTGCGAATTGTCATCGCCCTCGTGACACTAATCAAGTGATAAGGGACATTTCTTAGTCTGCTCCTTGTTTTCGTGAACCTGATCCTGAGCTCACCGAACCTCCCCTATTGAAATCCCCTGCTCGGCAAAGAGACCATTCACGTTGGATCAAACTCCTGAGGATGGTGGGTGCAAGCGAGACGGTCTACAGCAAGAGTTGTTCAAAAGTCTCATTCACTGGCATAGCGAGAAATAAATATTGACCAAGAAACCAGAAGTCCCGGCTAAAGCTGAATCAGGGGGCTACAGAGCCAATAACCGACTGAGTGGCCCCCTCATTGTCTGAAGACCCAATGGTCATGAACGTCATACCAGAACCGTGCATTGGTGAGAACCAGGGCTTGTTCTCACGGGAGTGTATCAATTTGGGTAGAGGAGAGACAGCAAGCTGACGCAGGTGTATAGGTCATGCCGTGGTGTCATTAAGATACCTCTTGTCAAGATTTCACTGAACAAATGAAATAAGTCAGCCCTTCATTCACTCATTGTGCCCCGGCCGCCATCTCTCAATAACCACATCCAGAACACTTGCGGCTACCAGTAACACGATTCACTCCTCCAAATTAGCTTTGCGCATGACCCAGTACTCTGAACACCAGCGCTGCTAGCTATGTTTGATGCCTGATAGCGAGCACAACTTCCAGCAGCATTTCCTATCATACTGAAGACGGCATGATCAGGCTTGCTGGCTAAACACCAAGCAAACGATGAAATAACGGTCTTCTGGCTTAACCCATCAAGGGGCAGGCTCCAACTATAACAAAGAACACATTGGATGAAAGAACAAATTCGGCTTATTCTCCAAAAGGGTAATCAAAAAGTTGCTGCATCCTTTCCGAGGGATCGTCCACCCGGATTCGAAACTCGCCATCAGGCTCCGGTCTCTCAGATATGTCAGGTAGAGGAATAGTCTGCTCATCAATCTTGACCATCCAATCATTGCGGAAAAAGTCGAGACTAAACTTATATCCTTCAGCGAATTCGTGAAACGTTAAAGGCGGGACAATGATTCCAGGAGCCTCGATTTCTTCTCCGACCAAGACAAACTCGGAGGGGAGTGTGTCATCGGCCCAGCAGGCAGCAAAGTTGATTCGAGGGACAGCATTCCCGTCTTCAGAACGAATAAAGAAGACTTTATCACCGAAAATCTTGATCTTCTCCTCGTTGATGACGATTTCTTGATCGAGAATGAGAAGTGGTGCCCCGAATAGCTTCTGCCGAGAATAGTCACAGCACGCATCATATGCATCCATGATCTCGTTATTCTTCCAGGGGTTGAACATGGGAAAGGAGTGCATAGGACAACAGCCGTCTCCGTCTTCGTCGAATTCTTCGAGCTCCTCAGGCTCGCCATCCCAATCTTCTAGCTGCCATTCCAGAGGCTTGCTAGGCCCTGTCTTGATCAGCGACTCGACATCGCTTTTCTTCAGATGTCTGATGCCTGTCTTTCTCTTGACTTCACCAGCAGCCAACAAGGTCCATATCTCATCAGTGCTTTCGAATCTTCTTTCAAGCGTTGTCGATGCCACCAACGACTGAAACGATTTCTGTCCAATCTTGCAGTTGAAATAGTCGAGCACAGCCACCAGGGCACATTCTTTCGGGGTGACTCCACCACTCTTCAAAAACCAGTAGTTATACCCATTTGTAAGGAACCGTAACCCCTGGAACTGCTTCGACAAGTAGACCGGTGGTCGTATGGCAGCCTTTTCGAGTGCCCAATGCAGCGAGTTTGCCCGCTCAAAACACTGGTTGGCGTAGGAGGACAGATCCTGGTCAAACATGCTCTGCCACGACATGTAACAGGCCTCGGCAAACAACCCAGAAATCTCAGTATTGTGGTCTAGTTGGTCATCCTTGAAAACAAGCTCGGTGCGGATGAAGACCTTTTTCCCATCCAAAAATGGCCAGCCTTCATGTTCGTACTTTTGGTCAAAGATGGTACAAGTGAACTCTCGAATCTCATTGAAAGAGACATCTTCAACACGCAGGGCCGGATCGCTATGGCCTGCGGTCAAGTTGATGAGTATTGTATACTTGGAGATCTGAGACCGAGAGCTGTCGTAGTAAGGTGTATCGAGGTGACTCTGGAAATGGGAGTCGTCTATGTTGAATCTGTTGCATCGGAAGACGTAGTTGACAAACTCAAATGATGACTTTAGTTGACCTCCGGAAAGCTTGGCAAGGACATCACTTGATTGTAAAGCTTCGGTGAGCACTTGGCTGAGTATCGATGAATGGAAGATGAACCGGTCTCCGCCGCGTGTGGTCTTGTTCAATGGTGGAACATACAAGTCGAGCTCAGACAAAGTTTTCAAGGGGGCGAGTATGTCGCCTTGTAAGTCGCAGGTAAAGACTTCGCGACCGGGCGTTTTTTGCGTTGTATTCCCCAATGACAGGGCTTGTTCAGGCCTCACTGATGACATGTTTGACTCCAACCAAGAATCCAGGTGGATAATGTTCTCAAAGTTGTGGTAAGAGAGATCAGCTGGGTTGACAAAGACGGCGAACAACTTGGGCGTAGGCATGACCTGAGCGTACAGATTCGAGGCCTCTTCTCCGATCTTTTCGTCCAAGTTTTCGATGAATTTTGTGATGCTGAACTCTTTGGATGGGTAGAATGAGATGTTGAGTCCGCCGAGTGGCGTCACTCCAAGATCTTGATCAACCAAGTCAACCATGCCTTGTAGGATGACTTTCTCTGGCTGTTGCAATAGACCTGCTGCTTCTGCAATGTACAGGTCGCGAGTACCAACACCGATAATCTTTTGTTGATCGGGAGTCAACGCCTTGTACCGGGAAATGCCGTTTGAGTCCTCCAAAAGCTGTGAGAAGAATGACAAGGTGCGGAATCTGAGCGTCTCTGGAGCATCTAGAGAAGAAGTATCAAAGATCAAAGGGCACACTCGACCACTGAGAACTCCTCCTTGAATCATATCTCGCATCCAATCAAGGTTCCCAAGTTCCTCCTGGGAAAATGAGGATTTGATCTTGGTCGCATCCCATGAGAATGATCCGTCGGAGTTGATCACGCACCATCTGGCACAATAATCCGCTGATTGAGTTCTTGGGTGAGTTTGAGCTTCACCAGTTTTAATCTCTGTTTCGGTCTTGGGTTTTTCTTCGTGTTGTCAGCAGAGTGCATGCTCAATCCATATCCACCAACTTACTGGATCCTGGTCTCTCTCCTGGGTCGGACAGCTTTCGCCCTGTCATGTTTGGAACCAGGCAATTTGTTCACAGAGAATAATTTCTTCAATAGTATAGGATTGATGATATGTTAAGGAGTTGACGGGTCAAAAAAGACTGTCCGTTCACGATGCGCCGTAGGCAGCCAAGGCAGATTCACGCGCCAGCAACGCCCAGTTGCCTGTTTTAGGCAGGCGGTGAGACAGGTAATCCGGCAGAATTTCATCTTGGGAAGGTTGAGGGTAGGAGCCTGCGGCATTGAACTCTTCTTCACAACTTCGCTCCACGACGCAAAAAGAGAGGCACCAGGCCAAACATATGATCTCGACACGCTTGTCTCGCTGCTATGCGTAATCTGGGAATCGAACCCAGGGCTCCCCGACGTTACTCGAATGGCAACGGAGAATTTTACCACTAAACCAATTACGCGTTGGTGTTGTTGATGTCTCATGGCCTTGCTACCACGCCTCAGGTGGTGGATGCAGATGGTGTCTTCCCAGAGCAAGGGATGGACTCTGAGAGTGTGAGAGGAAATGGCAGTTGAGCTTTTGGTGCTACTGTGTGAATGCTAGCGGCAAATTGACTGTGTTGGCCAGGGTGGAAGCTTTCACATCGAGGTCCTCCAAACAAACCCAACATGCACCACCATAACTACAAGGACACTGTTCTGTGCCAGAACATGTAGATTGTACTTGTCATAGGAGGGACGCAAACTAGCTCTTCCAAAGTAAGCCAAGCTTGCCTGTTAGCAACCAACTCGACCCTGTCGCTCCCTCCACAAGCGCTTGTCTTGACCTCCTAGCGCTTATGGCTCGCCGCTCGTAGTTCACTTGCCTTCTCATTTGAGGAAAATTAGAATAGTCTCAGAGGAGGTACAATGGTGATGCTGTTGGCGTTTGAGGCTGCCCTGAAGACTAGGCCAGTCTCCCTGCCACTGTCTAGTCTGGGCAGCTGACAGCTCGTATAGAGAAAATAAAGAAGCGCGTTTCCAAAGCGAATAGAACATTGTAAAGCAAAGATTGCCTCAGATGTCCAGGTCGGTGTGCCAGACGTCCTATACAGGCTAAAGCAGGAGGTCGCCAAGTTGCCCAGCACCAGCCCCTCGAGTTTAACCCCATCGGTCAAATGTCCAGGACTGGAAAAGTCTCTTGTCCTAATCCATAAATAGTTGTCTGAGATTGGCGCCCAGTTTCAGATGATCGCTTGGCTTGGAGATGCGACGGCAGATGCTAGTGTGACGTTGCAGGGGTTGTTGCGACGAATCCGAAACAGGGTCAGAGTTGTCAACTCGGAAGCGAAGGGGCATCTTGAAAACTCGATTTCAGTCACTATAAGAGGCATCGTATCTAGTATCCTGAGTTTGTTTGGATCATCACACTCTTTCTCATCTCTCCTGTTTATACTACCTCTTCACTTCTCTGTGGCCGGCCCACCTTCATTTTTATACTCTCTCACTTCATTCGCTCCCATTTTCCCGGTCTCTTACACTCTTTGATCGTCACCATGAAGGCTGTTTCGATTCTTTACTTCATCACTGTGGCCTCTGCCATGTCCATCCAGCCGAGGCAGTTCGGCGGACGATTCCGTGGACGGTTTCGCGGAGGCGGCAACTTTGGCAACGGTGTTGCTCCAGTCAACGGCAACGTGCCACAGAACGACAACGGCAACGGCAATGTTAATGTCCCGCAAACTGGTAACGGTGGCAACGGAAATGACAATGGCAACGGTGACGCCAACGGTGATGCCAATGGGGATGTTCCGCAAAACAACGACGGCGGCAACAACAACAATGCTGGCAATGATAACAACAACAACACCGGAGCCGATGGCGGTGCAGCCGACGATACTACCAATGGAGGCGGCGCCGCTGATGATGCTACCAATGGAGGTGCAGCTGACGACAACACCAACGGAGGCGGTGCAGCTGACGGCACCACTGGCAATGACGGCGCAGCTGGCGATAATACTAATGGAGGCGGTGATCAGGCAGCCAATGGTCAGACTGTTGTCTTTACCGAGATCGGTGGCGTACCAGGCAACGAATGCCTCACCTTCCGCAACAACGGCGAGATCGTCGATGCCGCATGTGTCAACGAAGCCGCCGACCGTCAACTCACTCCATCCGCCGTCAATGGTGCCAACGCACTTCGTGTTCAGCGAACATTCACAGCGGGATTCAGGCCTGACCTTGTTGATGTTCAGGCTTGCGTCGGATTCAATGGAACGCATTTCCGCGCTGAGGACTGTAATGCGCAGGGTATTGAGCTTGTCACGTTTACCAATGGCGAGTTGAGGGCTTCCGGAGGCGCTTGTGCTAGCGGTCACGATGATCTGGCACAGATGACTGTTGATGCTGCGGGAAACACGTGCGCGACTTACACGACAACCAATGTTCAGCCTGCGGCCGTATAAAGGGTTCTGAAGATTCGTTGTATCCCTGTGTACCTATCCTACAAGCTGATAACTGGCTCTTAAGATCCCAGACACATGGGGCCTCAGATCCAATGTAGCTAGAGAGTATAAACTTCAAGTAGTAATATCCTTTCGAACCAACTGTCTTCCCAGATCCTCCCGGATGTAAACCTCATTGAACTGCCTCAAAAATGGGTTACGAACCAGTCCATCAAAGGCCTTGACAAGATCTTCATCCCGACCTTCAGTGAGATGCACGATACGCCAAGTGTTGACAGGGTTCTCCTCACTTCCGACCGCGCAGTGTTCAACATGAAACAACGGCTGCGTTTCCCCTCTCTTGATTATGGTGCCGTCGGGAAGGGCTGTCTCTGCCACTCCAAGGAAGAATGCCTTTTGGTTGACATGATCGAGACAAATGTTCTCGATAACTGTTGTGTACTGATCGGGATCCTTCCACACCCTTTGGTCCGTGATACGTATAAAGTACTCGAGAGAGCCCTCCTTGATATGACCCACTACCTTCAAGCTCCCGGGGCGGATGACATGGCTGATGTATTTGTCTGGACCGAATGCCTTCTTCACTTGCATATCCCACAGGAGGGACTTGGTATAAGTAAATGGCTCATCGACAGTATAGTTGTTTCTGATGATGGCGTTTACATCCGCATCTGGAGTAGTGATGGCTGTGTTCTTCGGGTCCGCAAAAGCGGCTTCAAAGGTCTCGGCGTAAGTCATATTCGTGATTTGATGGTGGTCAAATGACTTTTCTGGATTTCTTTAGGAAACAGTGAAGCTTTGAGGGAGCCAACATGCGAGGCCAACTGCATGACCTCCTCTTAAGCGAGCCCATCCGAGCTGACAAATATAGCGAGCTGCATGAGCCAGGGTGTGCATCACGGAACCTGATTGCAGCTACGAAGAGAGTGAAATACCAAGGATCGGTGCGGAATAACGTCGGTCCCCTGTGTAAATTTGGATCCTACCAACACGATCTTGACAACTTCACAAGCACATCATGCATGATACGGCCAACAGAGGTAAAGGTGGACGGAATAGTTTGATATGAAATACTATTAAGAGTATCAACGTTAATTCTAGGCGTTTCAGTGTCGTCCAGATAGACGCTAAAGGAAAGCAAGAGTAAATCAAGATGTCATAACCCTGGTCGGAAGACAGTGCTCATCGAGTTGTCAGAAGACCGCATCGAGTACTATTGGGATAATATCATTTCGCAGCGGCTTCTAGTCATGTCACACGGCAGATCTCGACGCAGTAGTATGTTTAGCTCTCGCATTGCATCTATTTGAATTATAGCTCAAGCCCATAGCCTCATACATAACGTGGCTATTTTCAAGCTTTCTCAAATGACCACGTATTATCCATGATCTTGGCAGCCTGTCTTGCAGACCTGAGCATTCAGCCGACGGTACCGATTTCAAATGCCTCGATTATGGCAAGGGTAGCACCGTCACGACACAAAGGGTGTTGACGCAGGCGCAGATATTGGCTCCCCGATCCAAACAGAACGAAGCACCTATGCATTGCGTATCGCTACCGCATGAGAACTCAGGTAATGCGGTTGTAGTCATTGTTGCCATTGTCGTCGTCTTGAGGTAGCACATCAGGTTGATGCAGCCGCAGCGCATGGGATCGCACACGCTGCCACCCACGTCGCAGTCCGCGTCACTTCGGCATGGGAATAAACCAGCAGGGAAGAAGGTCGAAGTGGATGTGCTTGCGGTCTCGGTCTCGGTCGAGCTTGCCGTGGTGGATGTGATGGTGATGTAGGTTGAAGATGTTTCAGCTGAAGAGGTTGTGGCAGTGGATGTCGCATCAGAGCTGACAGTCGATGTAGCCGTTGTAGATTCGCTAGCGGAGGATGTGGTTGTCTCGGCAGATGAAGAGCCAGTAGTCGATGCAGTGGTAGTTTCGACACTTGAAGACCCGGTGGTCGAAGATGTACTGATTTCAACCGATGAAGAAGTGGTAGTCTCGACCGTTGATGACTCAGTAGCCGTTGAAGACTCGGCAGTCGAGGTGGTAGTCTCAGCCGTTGTTGACAGTGTAGTGGAACGAGTCGGATAGCACACTTTGCCGTTGGCGACGCCAACCGACATCAAGGCGAGAACGCCAGTCAACAGCTTTGAGGAGACCATAGTAACGAGTGACAGGTGCGATTCGCAGTGGAGAACGAGAGATGAGAGCTGCGAGAAAAAAACGACAGCCGATAGTCTCCTATAAATCTCCTCTGATGTCGTCCTAAGCTGGCGTCAGCAAGCCTCAACAACACAGCTAGCAAAAGCTATTGCCCAACATGCATCTTTAGTCCAGGAACACAGGGGTCGTTGCCTTGCTGATCGTTATTAACGCGGCGACAAACTTGGAGCAAGGTGTGCCAACTCATATTAAACGGCTTGCGCAACCAATCCGCGACCTGAGCTTGGCGTGACTATGTGGATACTTTTCAATAGTTTGATGTTAGGCCAAGCCAGGTCCTCTGAATCGACGATCCCTCCTCGCTTGGGATAGTTGACGTCAGAGGCAGCTTGCCCCGGACAGGGGAAGCTTGTATGCCCAATCGCAAGTTGGACTAGTCAACCTCTTATCAGGGGCTAACGTTGGGGCTGTTGTCAGCTTGCGAAGGCTGAAGTCGTGGCTGACAACAGGAAGACCAAACCAAACAGTCTTCATAGTCTCATGCTTTTCCATACTCTGGCAAGCGGCATTATTTATTGCCAGTACCAGCTTCCAGTTATAACGCAATGGAAGAGAGTGACAGAGACAGTTGTTAGAGTATCTGGGTGAAGGGAGACCAACTCATAACGCGAAATCTGAATCAGCAGACTGAAGTATTTCTTGATTTTCACGCAATAGGAGATACTCAATCTGCTAAAGCACCAGCAGATATCATTGCCGAGACTGATATGTGTTGCTGAATTGAACTTAGGAGGTTGGAAGCCACGATTATTCCAACATCACGACAGGGAGTTGATATTTTTGTGATTACCCACGACCACTTGATTAGATCACAAATCTATAAGAATCCCGTTTTCAATATACACTCTAACTTGAAGAAGGTGATACCATAGCCATTTACGAGATGGCATATCCTCGTGGTAGCAACGACAGTTTTGAACAAAAATCGCGTCGCTACAGGGTAGGCAAGCATGTCTCGTCGCTTCTCGAATGACGCACTTACTTACAGGATCGGTTGACATAGGCCTTCGCGTTGTATATCAAAGTACTGCAAATCAAGTCATTCATAGTCTTGCAGGTCTTTCGTTCAATCTTGTAGCTTGATATAGTTGTTCAGAGCGTCTCGGAGATGCCATGCCTGTGAACCTACTGTTTGCTCACTCATGGGCGATAACAGATAAGGCCTTATCAAGATAAAATGAGCTCTTATCTGTTATCTCGCTAACATGGAAAAGCGTCGGCGGAACTTCGGATATTATAATCGGCAGCCCATTGGTTACTGGAAGGGCAACGTCATGGAGCTTTACCTAACCAAGTAGCACTCCCAACTGCGGACATTTGCGGAGTTAGAGCTATCATCACAACCCGAACAATGAGATACCCCATATCGACCTGCCCAGATGGTGATTTCTCTCCCCCGTGCAGCTTAGTTGGACTACTTAGTGGCGGCTGATGACCATACTGGAGCCGATGAGTACGATAACTTGTGGATAATTGAGGTTTACCGGTCTCTCTGACAATGATAGGATACGTCAGTAGCATTGTGTGAGAATGAAGAACAAACCAATCCTGGTTCCACTGTCGAACACGGGATGATTCTGCGCCTTGGCAAATCTAGATCCCCATGGGGATACTTGACAGGGGGCACCTTTCAAGCGGTTAACTCCGTTGCGATAACTCGACGTGATATTCCTGACGCGGCGTTGAGCACAGCAGAGCCCCAAAGTTGGCCGTGTTCGAGTTAATACCCTTTTCAGCAATTTCCAACGCTAACAGAGTTCACCGTATCAACGTCAAGGATTCTCCATCAAGTAAGCATTGGCGCTGCAGATCGATGCTGTCTTGGGTAAAGCGTGTCGCTGAAGCTAGCTCTTGATTGGGAAATATCTCGAACTTCGCACCCCGCATGTTCCAAAGTTTGGAGCTCAAGAGCTTCAAGGGTCAGCATTCGCTTTCATTCTTAAGCTTGACTTTGCACCTCTCTTCGTCTTGGATACTTTCTCCTAGGTGCATCGGTGTCGAAGTGGACTGATCCAATTGTCTCAATTGCAGCAGCTTCAATTGACTCTTTTATTTTGCATTTCTCCCTGTCAAACCCCCTCACAATGTCCCCCTACTACGCCAATCTCTCCAGTGAGGGGCACACCTACACCAAGCAAGACGGCTTGGTCGCTGGTCTCCGCACCTACGGTGTCGTGCAGCCAGAGCGCAAGATCCGACAAGTCGACGACGGCAATGTCTGGGAGGCCATTGTCATTGGCTCCGGTTATGCCGGCCTGATTGCCGCTCGTGACCTTGTCAAGGCCGGTGAGTAGTGAGAGGAAAAACGTGTCAAAATATGCCGTTGACATTTTGCAGGCAAGAAGACTCTCCTTATTGAGGCCCGAGATCGCGTTGGTGGCCGAACCTGGAGCGCTGAGCTTGATGGCACGACATACGAGATGGGAGGAACCTGGATCTCACACGTCCACGGTCGCGTATTCGGCGAGATGGTGCGCTACGGTCTCAAGGACGACGTCTCTATGACCCGTACTGCGAATGGCGGCTGCGATTACTTCACCCTCGACACTGGTTCCGGTTCCAGAAAGTTCACCCATAAGGAGGCGGGTGAGATGACCGCCAGAGCCTGGGGCATCTTTATTAACATTGATGGCAACAATGGTCGCGACATCTGCCCTCTCCCTTACTCAACGCTTGGCAATTCGCGTGTTAGTGCCAATCAGGTCAAGGCTGTCGATCAGCTCTCATGCCGTGACCGTATCGACCAGATCAAGGATCAGCTGAGCGCAGATGAGCTGGCTCTTCTTGAGTCGCTTGTTCCACACATCGGAGGTGGTTCTGTTGAGAATTTTGGATTCCTTGAGATGCTTCGTGCTCAGGCTCTCCAGGGCTACGATATCGCCACTTTTGAGGAGGTTTGGACTCTGTACAAGATCCGCGAGGGCCAGTCTACGCTCGCCCGTCGTATTTTCGACGATGCCGTCCGACTTGGACTTCAGTACTCGTTCAAGACCCCCATCGAGTCCATCGTCGAGAGAGAGGGAATCGTATCCCTGCACACTCCTGAAGGCAAGATCTTCCGTGCCAAGCGCGTTGTCAACACCATCCCCATCGCCGTCCTCCCCGATATCCACTTCGACCCTCCTTTGTCGCCTCTCCGCCAGGAGGCCATTACGATTGGCCAGGTTGACTATCTGACCAAGATCCATGCCGAAGTTGAGGGAGATCTACGAGGTCTTCGAGGATGCACTTGGCCTGGTGATATGCTATATGTCTATGGTGACGGTTTCTGCGCTGGCGGTAAGACCACCCGCATCACTTCATTCGCTGGCGACAACCGTGGTAAGCTCGACCCCCTTAAGGAGCCTGAGCGTCTTGAAACAGCTCTGAAGAGATTCCATCCCATGGACATCAAGAAGGTTGTCTTCCACGACTGGGTCTCCGACCCTTACGCCAAAGCCGGTGCTGCCTGGTACCCAGCTGGTTTCCTCACCAAGTACCTTGCCGAGCTCCAGAGCCGCCACGGGAACATCTTCATGGCCAACGCCGACTGGGCTAACGGATGGAGGTCCTTTATCGAGGGTGCGATGGAGCAGGGTGCTCTTGCTGCGGATCAGGTCTTGAACGAACTTGGCATTCTTGGCGCCAACCCTGCTCCTGGCGAGTACCAGCGCCCCTCGAGACTGTAAGAAGAAGACAGGGTATGTGGTTTATTTAGCTAAGATTATATTGTAAAATGGTAGCAGAATGTGCGAAAACCAATCATGTCAAGGCCTTTTGTATAAGCCACCATGATTGACCCTGAAATGCCACTCGCCCTCGGCGTTCTTCTTGTAGAAGACACTACGATAATTGTGTCTTGTGAAAATTCAACTTTATAAGATTCATTCCGCTGCATCATTACAGACAGTCCGTTAACTGGCATGACATGGTTTGAATATGCTGTGCCTTGCTGCATAGAGACTGGCTGGTCCAATCGCTGTTTCGCGTTTCGCTTGTCGCGAGGTTGTCGTTCGAGAACCAACACTTGCCCACTCTTACGAAGAACCTCTGTCATTCTACGTTTGTTACGGTGCATAGAGCCCTGACCGATCGGCAATTCGCATCACCAACACTCTTCAGGTATCTTTCGGTTTCGCAAAAAGCCGAGCAAGGTGTAACTCCGCTCCGAGTCCCCCAGAGGAACACCCTCCCTGTCAAATTTGTTCCACATGTATTTGCCGGTAGTCGTACATCACCGAAGATATTGTGCCATCGTGGCTATGAAGCCAAAAGGTCTCTGCGCCGAGGATGCTGAAGCCCCTGTCAGTGACCATGCTCAAACACGCTGTCTAGCGTGATGTATTATCAAACATGATAGTTGCCTCCACACTTCAAGTACCCCCTACCATGCACTTGAACAATATCGGGAAATTCCATATTGTTTCTGTGATCTACCTGACAAGACGAGTGTTAAGACAAAGTGGATTTCTGTTGGCATCGACGTCGAATGAAGGCTGTAGAAATAGACTTGAACGACAGACCTAGCCAGCTTCAAAGTGAGACTTGAACTTTACCAATTCAAAAATAGCCTGAAGGAAACCAAGATTCTATAAAGCAGCAAATCCTCAACTCAACTACACAGTCATTCCTCTGTCATGTAGATCAACGGGCCGATAGCTTGGGGTGTTGGTTGACAGTGGCCCTCACGCAACTAAACAGGGCAGTGTAGTCGCAGGTCCAGCGCGCATATGCATCAATACATCAAGGACCTGAATCTCTGGAGATGGCGACGGATCTGGTGAAGATACCGGCTGAAACTCGATCCTTTATGTTTGTCAACAGTTACGATGAATTGATAACGAGATTTGAGCTTCACGGACTGCAAAACGAAATAAGATGGCTAGATTGATATTGCTGAGGGTATTGGAGATCATACCATGGTTTGACCATGCGTGGCATGGCTCAAGCCAAGTCAAGGATCTTGACGCATATTCTGCTACTTCACTGCCACCCTCCGCAAGCAGCACACCTTGTCTCAGGAACTTTTTCGCGGCACTTGTAGCGAGCACAGGGGTAGTTTGTGCCGATAGCCCTGTCCAAGTTGAAAAGTCAGAATATGCTTAGCAACAAGGCTGCATGATTATCCTGTTGAGATGCGGCCCGACCGAAGCTTGGCAATCCGCAACTCGAGCATCGCCATCATCCCAAGTTTCGGGCTCGGTACCGGATACAGAACGTTGTGGCGCGGCAAGTTGGGTTCTGTGCATGATCTACAGCCTTGGAACTTTGTTAATTTGCCTAGAACGCAACGGTAATATGTCAAACAAAGCACAACCAACCACAATTCCCCCTGGTCGTGACATTGGCAGCCCAGATGTGCAACGACGAATTTGGCAACGAGTGCGAAAACACTGTATCAAATTAAGACGCAAGCCACCTTTTCAAACAAGACGATCGGGTGACGTAGGCGTAGACACGATACGCTGGGGCCCGGGGTTATCTATGGAGGATCAGGATCCTACAAGCCTCAAGTGCCTATCCCTGCCTCGTGCCGGGGCCAGCTGAGAGTCCCCCTTGCAGTGCAGCTGCCAATGGTCGGAATCCCGCGAATTTTCGTATGAGGTACCTTGTCCTAATCTACGGTGGGTGCATACAGCCTACCTTAGCACGGCAAGGTGCCTTGCGAGGCTTTGAGCGTCCAATTGAGACTGGTAACAGGACTTACTGCCTCAGCTAACCGCCCTCAGCTGCACGTTTGTCCGACCCCTCGAATATCACCGAGTAGTCTTTGTTTCTTAAGCCCAGTAAGCTCTTAAGGTTATCTCAATAAACATAATACATTGTCTGGTGGCTGAGCCTCGCGCGGGTCGGACATGCAAGCCGCCTCCGACAGAGGAATATGATCCTCGCCGTCGGCAGTTGGATCTAGAAAATGACTTGCCTATCAGACCGAGGACATGGACGATCCTACCTGTCATGGAGTTGTGTGAAGCGGCAGAATGAAGGATGAGGCCCCACGAGGCGCAATCTCGGTGTGGACTGAGCGTGTAGAAGACGTCACTCATGCTCAGCTCGTCCGAGGCAGGGCGTGTCTTACAAGGCTGTAGGTCGTTAGATGAGGACTTGATGGTAGAAATGATCACACCCGAGTGGGAGAGACTTCAAGTATAAAGACGAACGGACGATCTGCCTTTCATCAGCTTTATCAGCCAACAACTCACTCTCATCTGCTTAAGAGACTCATACCCACCATCTTCTCTTCTACTCATTCTATTCAAAATGACAAAGAACTCTGGTCTGGCTTCCAAGGGCCTGGTGCTCCTCTTTGCCACCACCGCTTTTGCAAACCCCATCGAGAACCTCTACCGTGAGCTTCTCAAGCGCGACGAGCCTCCTCGTGCCCTTGATGAGCACTGCTCTGAAGAGGAAAAGAAATGGCAGCCTGCCCTGGACTTGTAAGCTGAGCGGTAACACAACTGCGGCTGGTGCTGACTTTGAAACAGTGACAAGGATAGCTGCTACAACGTGCCAGCCATCGACAGGGACGGCAACATCGCCACTGGCGACACGGTCGATTACCAATATTCGTGGTCTGATAGGTGCCGCGACATTGAAGACCTTGATAACAACAATGTCTACGTGCGCACTCGCTGCAACAACCACTGGTGTGGTTACCTCTACGACTACTACTTTGAGCGTGATCAGTCCGTCCAGGGCGTCATCAGCGGCGGCCACCGACACGACTGGGAGCACATTGCCGTCTTCACCAAAGACAATGAGGGCGTCCAAGTCGTTGCCGCCTCTGCTCACGGTGATTATGACACCAAGAAGGCTGGCGATGTCCGCTTCCACGAGGGCACACACGCCAAGATTGTCTACCACAAGGACGGCGGCTCCACCCACGCGTTCCGCTTCGCTAGTGAAAAGGATGATAAGATCGAGAACCACAAGGGCTACTGGTTTGTTGGACCTCTCGTCAACTGGGAGGGCTTCCCCAGCGGTGAGATCCGCGACAAGCTCGTGAACCACGACTTTGGGCAAGCGACCGTTGGTATTAAGGACGGGAGCTTCAAGGCTAACCTGGACCGCGCTCGCAACGACCTTGTTGACGGCTTCAACAGTGGTTAAAGACGATGATAGAGTTTGGAGCTGCGCGCTTCATCTGTGAGGAGAAAAAGAGTGTGGAGGAGATGGGACTGGGATATCTCGTGTCTATAGCTGGACTTTAAGCTTCAGATTGACCTGCACATGTTATTTCAATACACTATGCGCGCGCAAAACTCTGTAGCACATTTTTTGGTGAGCTTACCTTACCTACTGGCGTTATCTCACTCATTTGGACCGACCACCAGGAGTATGAAGGCACAAGCATACATTCCCTTGCAATGCAAACTCGATCTTCTTAATATTTTCAAGGTATCAAATCTAGACTAGGCCTCGAAATGGAATTCCATGCTAATAAAATTGAGCCTGAGGCGTAACTTGCGTTCGTATCTGCCCGTCGAGTAAATAGCCCTGGGCAACATCACTTGGAGATGTTGGAGATCTAAGGGACGTGTCAGCGGCCGAACCCCAACAAGACATAGGTCTAGTGTGGAATCAAAGAAGTTAGAGACCTATTCTTGCTTCGTTTATGCTTAAAATAGTTTATAAAGTGACGAGTGTCGTCGGGAATACGAAATCCAATTTCGTAGTTGACTTGGTTCCGAGCGGCCCGGCCCGGGGCTGCATGACCCCACCCGATTGACCTCGGCCCTGGCCAAGACAGTCTTAAAGACGATCATCTCGCCTGCCAAGGCTACTACGACTTACGGAGAAATATGTATGCCGTAGCGAGTAATTATTCCTTGTCGTGGACCCAAATAGGACCGAATCGTATGGCCTTTGATGCCCATATTGAGCTCTCAGGATGATGGTGGCATCTAGTACGCCCTCACACAAGCCAGTGCCGACGGCAGATTACTCTATTATTCCGCTGGACTCAATTCTTAGTGACATTATGGCTGACTGTCAGGGCAGGGTTAGACACATCTGACACATGGATCTGTCAGCGTACAGCTCTGGTATCGCATCTCCCATGCAGCAACTACGTCATTGATAGAAGGATCCAGTTACAGGTCAAAAAGTGAGAAGAATTTGAGTAGTGAGGTTCTATTATTGTGCTACAAGAAGTAAAAATGCTGCAATGCTTGCGTAATGCTCTATCGTGTCTATAGTATGCCATGTTGGCGCATCAATGGGGTATATGTCTATCAGCTTCCTTTTCTTCTTACTCCTCCTTGCCCTCAGCAGCAGCAGCAGCAGCTTGTGGTGCCGCCGCCTGCGCCAGACATCTCTTCCTGATGCTGAACACGGCCGTGACGTGTCCAACAACCCACCAAGCAAACAGAACGGGAAGACCAATGTGCAGGTAGTTTCCACATCCGGACCAAACTTCGATCAAAACGATCCAAAGAGCGTGAGCGGGGAATGCATATCCGATGCGGTAGAATCCAGCCATAAGCTCGAAGGGGAAGATACAGGCCGAAACATTGACCATGAACCAGGTGAGCAGGAAAAATGGTGTAAGTGGCATCGGCACAAAACTGTTTATAGTCGACTCCAGCACTTGGAAGTTGGTATCCATAAACAGCCAGAAGGTCAACCACGTGAGGGCCCAATGTCCGCCGTTGACTCCCCAATCCTCGCGGAAAGCCCAGATATATCCAGTAACAACGATGGCGAATAGCATCGAAAAGATCTTGCCGGTGATGAATCGCATCACGTAGACGTGGCTGATGCGCATGCTCTTGTGGATGCCAAAGCTATCAAAGATGCCATTCATGGCGAGCACGTAGAAGAACTGGCCCAGGATGGCCATGACGATGTTGATGGTGTTGTAGAGGTTTCTAGCGGCTTGGTTCGTGGGACGGATGACGTCGGGAGCTCCCTGGATGGGGTTGAGGTAGGCTTGGATGGCGGCGGGGTCGCTGCTGTTGACGTTGCCAAAGGCGGCTTGACCTTCCCTTGTTCGGTAGTAACCACCTCGCATGGCGCCGAGGAGGGATTGGAAGTTGGAGACGAGGTATCCAGATGCTGTGGTTGGGTATCTGGCGCTGTTGTAGATGAATGTCACACTGTCCGTGGGGTCGTAGTTCTGGGCTGCAGAGCCGCCTTCGATAGCGGCAGCAAGACGGTCAGATGCGCCCTTGTGGATGAAGACGGCTCCCCAGTAATCGGCCTTGCACACGCTGTGCCTCACATCTTCAGGATCGGGGTAGTTGGAAGAAGATTGAAAGTCGAGAGATGGGAATTTGCGGCTCTGCAGACCCTGGTAGGCGGTTGAGACTGACTCTCCAATAGGGCCACCATCGTAATCAACAACGAGGATGTTAAGTGCCGATACACGATCGTTTACTTTGAAGGATGCACCGAAAAGGTATGAAAGGTCGGCAAGGAAGACGACGAGGATGGCGACCATGACGCCCATCAAGACCTTGACGGCCACGACCCTCTTCTGACGCCATTCTGGCGCGTTGATGCCCTGTCTTGCAGGACTCGACATACCCAAGTCGTCGTGCAGTGTCGGCTCAGGGGAGGACTGCCGGATAGTGTTGTCGGACATGGCTGCTGCAGATGTAGTTGTTTGCTGGACCTTGACAGTGAAAGGAGTCAGGGAGCGGCCGACCGGGAATAACCTGACTTTTCTCAACCATGAATCGAATAATGGGAAGAGGGAGCTTAAGAATTAAAACAAACGTCAGGCCATTTTCCGGGGAGCGGAACCTTTCCTGGGCTCATGGCCCGTAAAAGGGACTGTTCGCCAAAATAATTAATTGGTCAGTTGGCGGGATTACAATGGACCTCAGCTTGCCCCCTTCGGTGTTCCTGGTAAGGCCGAGTCGCGAGGAGCGAGAACGATCTTTTTGCGACGACGCCATTGGACAGTTCCAGGTCCAGATCTTGAAATTGATAAGATAAGTCGCCGTTTTTCTCTCCGGTCATATGGCCGTGCTCCGACTTTGAGGGTCTCTCGGTCCCGGGACGCGTGTCCGAAGGCCGAGACCCGGTTTGTTGGAGTAAACTCCGGGCACTGACCAACAACCACAGCTCGCTTTTAGTGAGAGTTACCCGAGTGCGATGCATTCTTCTGCAATGAAAGGGGCCAGTTATTACGAATCAGTTGTCCAAGGTCTATGCGATTGCGAATGTCCGCATTCTCGGCCTGGTGATAACCGGAGATTGTTACATGAGTCACTAACAAGAGAAGAAATCTAGATAGGCATTAAAAAATTTGCACTAACGAAATTCAAGCTGTTTCAAACTTGATACTATCCATATCTCTAACGTTTAGCCTGGGCTGTTGCTTGCTAATCTTGTGCGTGGCACGGACACTACGGATTACCGAGGTGCGAACCCCGTAGGGATGGATTATTGATCAATAGTCGTCATTCGTTCAATGCCCTACGACATTTAGCCAGGGTTCATTCATTTTGGTGTCATGCAAGCTCTATCGGATGACTATTAATCCATCTCGGAAACTTTTTGGGACTTGGCGAGCTGTCTTACAGACGCGCACGCGGTCACTGTAAGCTGCCGCGCGGATTCTAAGCTGACCGCGACATCAATCATGCTGCCTGGATCTTTTGACTGCATTTGGCCCAATCTTGCGGGCTTGGTACCCGGATCGGCGACTAAAGAGGCCACATGGCGCGCTAGAATTCATCATGCTTGAGGCTCGCGTCAAGTGACGAGGTTATCTCCGAGATCCCTCCCTGGGCAATTGAGCATCTAAATCCGATCGCACTATTGGTTGACCTCACGAATGCCCGTCAGGAGACCTAGCTGCTAACCTAGAGGTATACATTACCATCGTATTCACTTTTGCTTCAGACTTTTCTTTTGAGAAGTGAGGAGCATGTGTTGGAATATAGTGGATGTGCTTTGCTGTTGGTTAATTAGATCCGCTCACCTTGTCTTGGCTGGCGTCTTTCGACTGGCCATCATCAGCAAGCAGACTTATCGTTACGGACCCATGATGCCACCTCTGTTAAATCTAGGCTCCTCGATCGGACAGGACAAAACAACCTTCTGCGAGCTGGTCCGCTTTGGACGAGCCAAGACAGACAATCACAACAGAATTACAACCTTCTCGTTCCCTCCTCAGGCAGACTCGGCAGGCTGGACCTTGTAGATGTCGATCTCCTCACTGTTCCCCACCGGCTGCCCATCCATCCAGCTCAGCGTGTACTTTCCCGGCGATGGACGCGTGGCGATGTAATATGGCCCAGACAAGCTTCCATTGTCCTTGCGAAGATACACTTTGTCTCCGACGTGAAGGACGCTCGGCTGGTCAGAAGTTCTGGTCAGCGAAACTCATATGGCCGTGCAATGGGAATACAAACATCATAGTCACCAACCCACACCATGCTGTTAAATCCGGGGCTTGGCGAACGGCTTGAAGAGGTACAGTTAGCCTGCTTCCAAATGGGCGAGCCTAGGTGGCTTTTGGTGAGACTTACGTTCTAGAGAGAATAATTGTGGAATAAAGAGAAGTGAGATTCTTTTCTAATGCTGCGTTATCGCGTGCATGGTTGTTGGCAGGCTGGCGAGTGCCTTAAGTACTTCAAGGCTCCTTGCCAACAACAAGAGGCAACAAGGCAACCAGGCTGAGCCGTCTATCCACCGTCATGCATCTGCATCTAGAAAAACAGCGCATCCAGTTCGTGGCGGCGTCTCATTGGGTTCTGGTGGGCAAACATGAACGCCTCACTTTCAACCCGACGGATAATGTTGAATACCTAACACTGACTCAAGACAGCTGCCGGTACTGGTATTGTGGGACAGGGTACCATTTTGTTGCGCTAATTAGGCATCTATGCCAAAATTAGAGAAGCAATGATACCTTTCTGAATGTGTTGAATATTCTGCCTTTTTGGAACCCATCGTGCTCTAGCAGAGCGCAGGTGGCCGGGCTTCAGAGTATCGGGAGTCTATACCGAAATCAAGGAGAAGCGTTAACAAGATGCAGTTGAGGGTTGCAGGGCCGGATACTTTCGTCTCACCGCCCTGGTCTCATCCTATGATGGCTTCTTTCCATTTGGCCGGCCATTTCTCGACAAACCAACATGACCCTCTATATAGCCACTTGTTTCTTGACGATCGGGATGCTAACCCTCTTAGTGTTGCGGATCCTCTGGACATCAAGGGTGACCTTGTCCCTTGTCCTGGGTTTCCCACGAGCAGCCCGTCCTCGTTGCCGAACAAGCTGACGCCCTCAGGCATTGGCGGGGGCAAACCACTGCCGTCACCAGCAGAGTACGGAGACACAATGGCCAACAGCGTTGAGTGTTTCAAAGACGTGGGCACCATGCAGGCAGGCTTCTCCAGGAAGAGCATGTGCAAAACGAATTGTGGGGGTCTGTCATGATAGAGCTGAAAGTCGATAAGTTTGGGCGTAACAAGGAGCAGTACACAAAGCACTTGAGTACAACTTTGGACTCGTGTGATTGTGGGAGAAGTAAGAAGCACAGTGATAGAGTATCCAATAACTGTCTAAGCAGGAGGCTGATGTTAGCGTTTAAGAGCTATAAACTGTCAGAGTATTGTAATCTCTTCGATCAAGAAGCAAGAAGCTCATTGTGCCCAGCTGGGGACGAAAAAGATCGAACCGGACTTATCCACTCGACTCTGTTTGTGAGTCCAGGCCGCCCCCAGTCTCTAACCGAGTGCCGAGATCAGCGCGGAGTCCCCAGTGAGGATGCTAGCGCATCTTTGCTCCCCAGTCACGGCATTATCAGCAGGGATGTCGTGGAGACTTGGAGCTGGGGCAGCGGAAACGATTCAAATGTCCGCCATCAGACGGACATTAAGGTTTGGAACTACCCATGCTCGAACCGAGAAAGGGTCGAAGTATGCCTTGTCACTGAGTGCGGTGGAGAAGCGTCTAGGATGAAGCTTCAGCTGCTGGCTTGCCTTTCAGGGAGAAGCTGTTTCCACTCCACCGTCTGGATACCGTTTTGTGCAAGTGGCATTCCAGTCGATGCAACATTGGCTTGATTCCTGAGTCATATCACTCGGAAGTTGAGACATTAAGTAATAATGCGCCGTGGCTTACTTCTTTTTCCTCACTCGGTCTGCTTGATGTCCTTCACAGGGCGATCTACGAGGGCAGGTCTGCAAGATGAATGAGGTTAGTCAACACAACAGCCCTCTCCAAGGGCTGCTCTATTGCTGCAGCTTACCATCACCTGCTGCACAGTACGCAGCACACCACCATGAGCAGGATACCCAATCCGGCGACTCGTACACAGCACGGAGCCTGCCCATTGACAACAATGCAAGGCACACGCCGCAGCCAATCGACAGGGGCACATATGTCGGATGTGCACTTTCCACAAAACCGGGAACGGCGTAACCGATACTGAAGTTTATTTACTCACCGGCCGAGAGACATATCGTGAAACAGGAGACCAGAAAAATTCGGAAATTATCTTCATCCTCGGTTAGGCGCTTGACAAAGTCCGGTTCAGCCACGAAGCATGTGGCTTGCCCTAGCAAAGGGGGAGGAAAAGGCGGAGAGCGAGTCAATTCCGCCGTGTGTCATGGGCTTGTTTTTAAGCTTATTATGCTTATTATCGCTTCAGAGTTTTTAACTATGCGCATCACGCGGTGATTTCTCTGTTTAAAGGGAGCATGGCCAGCTGAATCTGGGTCTGGACGGCACGGCAGTTGTGGTCTCGGCCCTGGATAGACCCTCAGCCGTCTTGGCATTTGACGCTGCCAAGCTTTTGTTCACCGAAGCATGACCAACGTTTTTGCTCCCTTTTCTAACTTCTCGGGGACCAAAGCAGCTGTGGCGGTGTCCAGGGCCAGGAACCTGTGTCTAGACTGGAGGGTTAAAACGCCATTAATCTCTAGCAGCCCTCGCTTCGCTTGATGTTCCCCCTTGTGGGCGTATTCCGCCTTACAGGGCTGGCCGGCCATTGGGAGACTATTGATTCTGTGCTTATCGTGGCGGCGTGCTAGACGCGCCACGATGTTCAGCTCGCTGGATCTGGTGGCTACCTCGCTTGGGGATAAGACTTGAGTTGTCCCTGAGATTCTTTTCAAGGAGGCACGACAAGTTCTCAACGTCTGCAGACAGATATCGGCAAGATGAAGTTCTCACTTGTTTTGATGCCCTTGATGCTGCTTGGGGATGTCGTCTCCGCGCAGAGCAGTTTGAACGACATCTGCACTGGTAGCGCCAACTCGGGTTGTAAGGCGACTATCACGGTACCCAACGGCTTCAAGGTCCTTACGAAGAAAAAGACGTTCACAAAGGTATGCATTCTAACGTAGCGGGACATAAATTCTTGGATGAGCCTCTACTAATGCCCAAGGGATAGGACAACCCGTGCAAGACCAAGACGAAGGTCAACGCCAACTGCGGCACAAAGACAAAGCCCAAGACATGCCAAAGAAGCATATGCAAAAAGGGTAAGACCTCTACAACCATATTAGCAACCACATGTTAACGTTTGTAGGCAAGGATGTCTGGACCCAGAACGTTCCTTCGAGCCTCCAGATCACCTACGTCAAGATCAACGTCTGCAACAAGATCCGTCAAGTCCTCGGCAAGACCCTCGGCGACAAGTTCCTCAAGGCGAGGGATCCCATCTGCAACTGCTTCAACAAGCTGCGCACCTTGAACGGCCAGGGAAAGTTTACGTCTTCTTCGGCGGGTAACTTTGAAATAGCCAACAACTACTACCTCGACCAGGCCCAGGATTTGCAAAAGGTATGGTCCTCTCTCTCTCTGCAATACTCTCTTGCTGATTCAGTCTAGTGCAACGCCAATGGAGGTCTCAAGTACGGGCACAACAGGGTGTCCACCGTGAACAGACTCAAGGCAAATGGCTGGGCTCTCGCCCTCGGCGCTGATGTACGTATTCTATCCTTCATCTAGGACATTTGATTGCTGACAGTAGCCCAGTTCGAGCTTCCGACTTTCCGGGCCATGATTGCCGTGATTCACCCCTGCCGTGTTACAGGCGTCTGCGACTCGAAGCTAATTCACCTCGTCTTCAACAACTACCTCCTCGCCTCATACCGAACCCTCCTCATCCCCATCGTCCCCATATTAAACCGCTGGCGAGATGATCTCAGGCTGCTTGAAGACTACACTGGCTACGTTATCAACCAATCAAGCAATGTCACTGAAGCCTTCTACGACATCGAGTCGACCCTCAACAATTACAGACACTACATTTGCGGCGAGCTCAACTACTGTGAGGGCAATCGTTTCCATATCAACAAGTTTATGGGAAATGTCGACAATATGTTGAGTATGACTTGGAGTCTCATGCAGGCCAGGCAGCCCCTTGGTAGCTACAAGACCAGGGTCACTAGTCTAATGGGCGACGTGAACACGCTCAGGTCAAACTGGGCAAAGGTCCCGACAGCCGACGAGATGGTCAGCAGGATCAAGAACAACGAGATCAAGGTGACCAAGGATGTTTTCAAGTTCATGCCCGTCGTGCAGGGAATGCCAACCACGGCCAAAAAGGTCAGCACTGAGCTTGGCCCTCTGAAGTCGTTTACCAGCGAATTGCTTGCCGAGTCAGAGAATCTCCATAATCTGATCACCAGCATGTTGGAGATTGACTGGGAGAGGGATCACCAGGAAGAGTTTGGCAATGATCAATACGGCGTGTATGTGCGCAACGGCCTCATTTCAATCCAGGGTAACATCAACAACGCCCTGGCCGAGGCCATCAAGGTCTACTTCTGGCTCATCCGGGGTGTCGACTATAAGTTCAAGGACTTTACTCTTACAAACGGACGCTGGAGAATGGAGACTGGTACCACGCCTTACCAGCGATGGACCACTCTACACATGGACATGCCCTGCACAAAGATGACCAAGACTCCGTACAAGAGCAAAGGCCTGAGCAAGACGTCCAACTCTCACCGGGTTTACTGGAAGTGTCCCTTCGGACCTCACGACACTCATTATCCCATGGTTCACATTCCCTACGTAAAGATGTACGAATGAGTGGGATGAGAACTATGGAGGCCGTATACTCTCAAGCCTGCTTCGTCTTTCATCTTCTGTGTACTCATTCTGTCTCTTTTTTTATTATCTTAGAACGTAGCTATTTACATTATTATTGTATTAATTGAACTTACTCTGGCTGTAGAGGCGATTTCCACCGCGGTGTTTAAACTGGCGGGACTATAGCTTGATGTTATCCATGCTCTCAGTAAGCGGTTCTTTACTTGCACCAGAGGCTGCCGTGGTTAATTGCTGCAGTGTAAGTATGGTGCTGTCCACAGGTTTCAATCACAGATGGGCCCATGTCCATGCAGCAAAATAAAAGCATTTCTTTCACGTCGCCCCCAAAAGTTTAATGAGCGTGTGGTTTAATAGCTAACAAGTGATAGTCACTTGCGGAGAAGAAGACCTATGCCTCCTACAAGCTGAGAGGACCTTGATGCACTAGCAGTGTCCCACTCCTGGGATTCCCTATGCATGCCCATGACCAGAACGCAAATGAGAGACATAGCCATGCTAAAAGTTGCCCCTTCTCTCTGTTTCCATCGAGAAGTCCATGGGGCGTATTCTTCCAAGTTCAATGAGCATTCTCACAGACCAAGCTCCTCGTAACCACGGCAGCAAGTCCAGCACTCGCCCTGCTGGTTGGAATACTACATGCTTGTCAGCACTGCAACCCGATAGCAGTAATCTCGGATAGTCATACCCATCCCTCGGGGCATTGGATCTCATCCGAGGCGCAGAGAAGCCAGCAAATGTCCTGCTTGGTTGGTCGAGCCTTGGTATGGGACTGGCCAACCTTGACTCGGAGACTAGAGAAATCTGTCAGCTCTAAGGAAAGAATAATAAGTCATATCAAGAAGTGCTGGCAAAAGTCTGCCTGAAAAGTGATGACATGGCCACGGAGGAGGAAAGGTGAGGGACTGACGTGATCTCATCATGGGAGTTTCGCGGGTTGGTGGACCATGGCATGGCAATGGCGCCAGTGGCGAGGCTGAGAATGGCAGCAGTGGAGAACTTCATGATGAATGTTGGTGGGCAAGTGATTTGCTTGATGAGATGATGGAGCTGTGGGTAGTGAAGAGTGAAGACTTAGAGGACTGACGGGGATGACTATATATGCCATTGAAGCTTGTTAGAAGAAAGACACACCTCCATGTCTCGGGACCATCGTTCCGTTGGACTGATGATTGTGTCTGTGATCGACATCCTCGAGCAGGCCAAGTTGGCTGCGGAAGCCCGAAGACATTCGGACCGAAGGGTGTATCCGACCCCGCAGTGCAGCTTGACGATTGTTCTGAACCACAAGCTCGAGGCAGGCGCACAAAGAAGGAAATGGCAGAAAGATATTTCCTCGAGGAAGGGCGTTGGTGGACGGAGGGAGGTGGTCCACATATGACGGGCACGGCAGATGTTACACAGAGACAACTGCAAGTCGCCGTTTTTCGTAACTTTGAATCATGATTATCGGTTTGTACAGACTTGTTCGCATTGACATGTCTCTAATAAGAATAAACTATGACCAGTGTATATGCAAGAGCAGGGCATGGCTAGCTGTCTTGGGTCGAAACCATATCTCTGAGACCGAATCAGAGTCGGTTTCCTGGACGAGGGGTTTCAACTAGTCCTGTCTTTGTGCTCCTCAATATCACTGGGGCGAAGGGACAATGAAGCGCTTGTCCCACGCAAGGGTATGGCAAGCCACCAGGGAACCCCCACACTCTGGAGCATCGTACTCGAACCACGACATTGCAAGAGACAGAAGATGCAGTGTATCTCGGCAGACGTCCCGCCTCCCCTCATCGGAGTACGGGCATCTGGGACGACATCATGGCTCTTCAATCTCCTGAACCACAGCAGTTCCAAGGTGTGGCAGCATCCACCCCAAGGTAGCACGATGACAGCTTCATTCACAAATGGGCATTTGCACAACAACTCCGATGCAACTGTAGGATAGACTTTGACGAAGATCCGAAACTGCCGCGCCGAGGTTCCGATGCTTCGCATCTCGGTGTGTCCCTTGTGGCCACTCACTTGACAACCACGAGCAACGGGTGACACCTGGTGTAGGTGGTACAGAGTACAGTGTGGTGGCACGGGGTGGTCCCCGTTGCCGTGTCTACGTGCAACTTTCCCTCTTGAGGCAGAAAAGAGTTGGTAGTGGGTGAAGGGAGTTAGGAACCCGAAAACAAGACTGAGCGAGTCCGGTAGATCTCGAAGATAGGGTGTGTCTGTCCCGAGTCCTTGTGACCCGGTACGGATAGAATCGTAGAGACAAGATTATAGGACATGGTCCTTGAGAAGGTTGGCTAGCTGCATTTCATCTACCAAGTTGAAACGGCACGACCTGCTGTCAGTTTCATAACATGGTCGAGATCAGCCACAAACTATGTAGCAACACGTGCATGTCCTTGTCTCGTCTTGTTTCTCGCGTCCCTGAATTGCCAAGGGGAGCACTACTGTCTGTGAGAGCCTCTGTGCTCTCCAAGCGACACAACGCATGTCTGCCGCGGTTTCGCTGTGTTTTGAGGTTCGGAGGTCAACTGCTCATGGGCTGTAGGGCAAATGACAGCCACGTATCCTCAAGGCGAATAATAGTGTCACGTAATGCCACCTAAGAAATCAAGTATTGAAGGTCTTTCGGAACCCAAAACAAGGTCAAGTTCTTGGCTCTATCAATTACTTGAATAATAATTCTACCAGTAGGGGTCATAAACCAATCGCCAACCTTTAGAAGGCCCCATAAGAGCTTGAAGCTGTCGAGGCTGAGCTGTAGATAGCTTGTACCTTGGATCAATCGAGTGTGATAAGATTGAACTCTACCCACCCAGCCCACACGCGCCATTCTCGCAGATCCGCCAGACAGGTTGATGCCCCTATTTAACTATTGTTTTTGTTAGCTTTTGATCCGTTAGGATGGGGACAAATACGTGATGAGTGTATCGCAAATAAGGCAGCCAGTGCCGCTGACACGCCAATTGTCTTACCTATCAAAGAAAAAGTCCAAGCGCTTATTTCCCTGGTCATTTGTGGTGTTCAGGTAATTTGCCTTCTCCTGCGTTGACAAGCTGTTCCACTTGCTCCTCTTAGACTTGTTGCGGTAGGTATAGTATCCCTTTGCAAAGGCATACGCGAAGATTGTTCCAACAGTGATGGCTACCAAGTTTTTGTTTCCGCGGTGATAGAGAGGCTTATCGTCCTCACGGTAAATGTTGGAAGATGCGATTCCGGACAATTGGATCGTTATGTTGTACAGAGCAGCGCTGATTGCTCGCGTTCGGACAGAGTTGGAAAGTCGAGAGCACCAGCCGACTTGAGCTGCGTGGACGGATGGCTGACCAATGATGAGGAATGCCAAGGCATATTGAGCCCAGTGCGACAGGTTTTGGACAGAAGTGTACTCGACGATGAGCAGAGGTAGGACCCAGAGTTGAGCAAGGAGACCGAACAACGCGATCTGGTGGAACTTTTCAGTGAGGAACGTGATCCAGAGCATGTTGATAGCGGCAAAGACAGTCGCAGGAATTGTGAGAAGGGTCGTGTTGAAAGTGCTGAACCCAAGAGCCTTCAGAGAGAGCGTGAGATAGGTCTTTGGAGGCGAAGTAGGTATCTCGAACAGAATGCCAATGGCGTAAACAGGCCAGAGATCGTAGTCCTTGAGACTCTTCCAAAGCATGCCAGCTGTGATTGGCTCTCGGTTGTGCATTCCGGACTTGGATGGATCGTCACGGAGGACACGATTGACGATGATTTTCTCTTCGCGTTCGGTATAGTAGCCCGCAGGATTCCACCACGTCTTGGTTTGTGTAGGTCCGGGAACGAGGAAGAGGAAGCTGAGGACGCCAATGACCAGACTGATCAGGGCTTCCAAGAGAAACAGCCATCGCCAGCCCGCTCTACCAGTAACACCACGCATGTGCAGGATGCCATAGGCCATGAAGGAGGCAACGACTCCAGACATAGAGTCGACAAACCAGAACAAAGCAAGGCGGATGGGCATCTCGGTCTTCTTGTAAAAGTAAGAGAGGTACAGAATGGAATCAGGGATGAAGCCCCCCATGAAGAGGCCAATGAAGAATCGGCAGGCGAAAAAGCCGGCGCGGTTGTGCATGAAGAATTGTCCCCCTGAAGCAAGACTCCAAAGGATGATTTGAACAGGGATCCAGCGATCTGGGCCAAGCCACTTGCCAACCATCTGAGATGGAATCTCCGCAATAAGAAATCCAATGCGATACATATTCTGCGCGTTGTTGAAGTCGTTGGTGTTGATGTTGAGATCATCAAGGAGATTATCAGCGGCGGCATTGCCAAGATTGCCTCGGTCGATGTTGAGACCAAAGAACATGACAAGAATCCAGACAAAGATCTTGAGATCCGTCTTTCGCCGAACAGATTGTTCCTCGCGGTATGTCCATCTCTCACTTGGATCGAAGCGATGATAGTTCTCATACTCAGGAGGCGGCTGATAAAACGGTGTGAGGTCAGGATCGTCAAAAACGCTTCGCTCGGTAGCGATGGCGTCGAGGTCGGCAGGTTTGCTGCGACGAGTAAGGGCTTCCCAGAAACCGATGTTTCTGCTGGTGTCTTGAGGTTCCGCTAGATCGTTCCATGCATCTTTCGAAGCATCGACTTGGAAAGATGGCGTCTTGGAGACCTCATCGACGTGATTTGGGCCACTCATTGTGGACTGCAAGCCTATGATGGCCGTAATGCTGACTTGAAAGTTGATTAAAGTGAGAAATGAGCTTGGTGTTGGTTGTATTGAAAAGCAACCATCCCTATGTTATATACGTCTTTCAGCCACCAGAGGGAATCGACTTACACATGTTGCTCAGTCCGCTCTGCAAAGATAAAGAGCCTCACTTCAACGTGCTACTGCGTATAGATGATGTGACCATTCAAAGCGGTGCTACTACCGCTGTCAATCTGCAATCGGCACCCAGGCTAAATGAAAGCCACCAATTCAAGCTTGTTGTTTCTTAGTGCTCGGCACCGATGATCCGAAAGTCATCACGACATGACGGGGGTGGATGAGGTTCCACTAGGTAGCCGGCTACCCCCAACTCTCGCTTCCACATCTGGAATGACGCTCCGAGGATGTACGTCTGCGGAGTCAACCTACGGGTTTAGGGCTGTTGTAGAGATACAGGTTTCTGGGAACCTTTTGAGTCATTCCTGGGATGGTTTGGGTATACGCAAGGCTTAGACGTATCTTAAATTTCGCCATTCTGATGAACGAGCACATCTAAGAGTTTACACTACGAATAAATGTTCCACGAATGAGACATCACACCGGAGCTTTTTGAATGTCGGCCACTTATCGGAGATAGGGAGCATTCACCGCGAATCAAGCCTGAGCTGGTCAAGATCCATAATTATCGCCAAGGTAGAACTCAACCCCCGACTCTCCGGTGGCCGAGTCCCGTATGCAACACCCTTGACGCGTTGAGCAAGACCGATGATCTTCCTGCATGTTCATCGCTGTCCTGTGGCGGTTGCCCTTAGTTGGCTTGAACAACGTGGGCCGAGAGAAAATGTCAATGAGTCTTGCTTTTTGTACAAGAAAAAATTCTTGTATTCTTAAATGGATGGACAAGGCTCGAACTAGACGCAGGACATGCGCATTGCGCCGTACGGTATAGATTTTCAACCTTGAATATAGTTACACCAACGATCATGCCAAGAACTCGACGAACTATCTGGTTAAGATACTCTCCAAGATGTGTTTCCAGGATGGAGCACCCATTAACAATGTTTAGTATAATCATGTTAAGCGGTTCGATAAATGTAGGCAAAACTAATCTCTAGCTCCAGCTATGCCAAAAGGCAAGTTCTTGTACTTTGGTACATCACCCGTGTTTGTCTCGGGATGCTCAATATCCAGATCCCACTTGTCTGGGACCTCCAAGCCGGCATCAAGATGGTGCTTGTTCAGAAGAATGGATATTCCGTCCCGATAAAGCCAGGGGTCGTTTGTCCTTCGTTGCCAATCTTCCAGTCTGCTCCTCAGCTCATCCAATACCTCTCGATGGCCATGATTCTTGGCTAGGTTGGTAACCTCTTGAGGATCATTTTCCAAGTCATAGAGTTCTTCGGGCGGGCGGAAAAAGTAATCTTTGAGGTTCCTCTGCCCAATCTTCTTTGGACTCTCTTCTGCGTTCCGAATATCTTCCCAAGTCAACGATCCATAAATATCATTGGCGAATGGAAAATCCAGTCTCCATGCAATGTTGCGGTGGTACTTGTATCGACGGGTTCGGATGAAGCGAGTGGGCCAGTAGTTGGTTGATTCATGAAAGGTATGCGATCCAAAGACGTGGTCCCAATCGGCAAGATCCTTAGCTTCATGGAGAACCTGAAGAAATGAGCGGCCAGATAGCTGTTTCTTGGCTTCTTGTGAAGCTTGGCCCAACGTCCAGTCCAGGATGGTAGGTAGGACGTCGACGTATGACACCAAGTTTGTGTTGACAGAGGGCTTCGAGCCTGGTTGCCGTATGATAAGTGGCAATCGAACACCTGCATCGTACAAAGTCGTCTTTGAGTTCATAAACGGAGGCCCGTTGTCACTCATAAAGATAACCAGCGTATCCTTGGTAAACCCAGCAACTTCCAGTTCCTTGAGGATAAAGCCGATTCCTTGATCCAAGCGGCTAATAGCCTTGGCGTATTCTGCCAGCTCTTGTCTGGCTCCAGGGGTATCAGATAGAAACCCAGGAACAACCATATCCTCAGGCCGGTACTTGACGCTCTGGATTCGATCATCGACAGGCTCATCGTTGCCAAAGCCACCGCGAGTGCGATCCCGATGAGGATCGTGATATCCGACGGTCAACACAAATGGCCTGCCGTCTTTCTGAGAAGTCTCAAAGAATTCCTTGGCTTGTTGAGCAGACCACCAAACATCTCTTGTCAGGCTCTCAGCTCGCCATTCCCACGGGTAAACAGCATCGGGCCCCACGTGGACTTTGCCAATGATACCAGTTCTGACTCCATTTTTGGCCAGCAAAGCAGGACCAGACTCGATGTGGTCAAAAGTCATGAAATGGTGTTTTCCACTGTTGAGGCCATATTGTCCGTTTTGGTGAGTGTGAAGCCCAGTGTAGATGGTGGAGCGACTTCCGCTGCACGAAGCGGTGCTGGCGAAAGCGTTGTCAAATCTGACACCCTCAGAGGCAAGCTTGTCGATGTTTGGAGTCTTGGTGTAGGGATTCCCGTAGCAGCCCAGCTGTTTGCCGAGATCATCTGCAATCAGCAGCAGGACATTCTTGGCCGCCATATCGAATGATAGGAACCAAAATGCTGACGAACAACTTTGAGAGTTAGGCTGGCAGAAAGCAGGTGAAGTTCTCTCCTACAAATCGATGACCTTTGGCTCAGAAGTTTGGTCTTGATGCGCAGATCGGCGCTTCGTTGGCGATTGCGTGACGAACAAGAATATGTCGCCACAGAAGAGCGGCCTCGTTCGTCTTTTAGACAAACATTGATGCGATGCGCAATCCACGTTCAAACGTGCCGGATATCCGTGATTATGAATCTCGCTACAACTCACAACTATTCGTGTATGTCACTCCCAATTCTACTGGGAGCGGAACCGGCCCGTCGGCAGCTATCCATGAAGCGCACCAGTAGGAGGGAAGTTGAGGATTGCGACATCCTTAGTATCACTGGAGATAACACGGCTACAACTCAGGGCCGCTTTTCTTGTCAAGTTGTCATGATGGCCCATGAGACCAGGGGGTAGGGGCTTCAGGGCAACTCAATAAGAATAACACAATAAACTTCGGTCCGAGTGTTGAACCCTGCCATTGCTGAGACGGAAGTAAAAGTTAGCGGCAGACCTACGAGGGATTTCACAACTTCAGTTCAAGTACTGGTACATCATGTCTCCTTCCTACGCTACTGACAGCAGGATCTAGTGTCGGCCGAGTGCGAGGGCCCGAGATGGCATCATTGCCGTTTGCTGTGGCGTTTAGACGCTATCAAAGGATCCTTGTCGGCATCCAGTAGCAACCCAAAGATATTCCCAAAAAGGAATTGTCATCGGCAATATCGGCAAGTTCTTATCATAGTGAAGGGAGTAGGCCAACAAGCGCATGTCGTGATCATCGTGAGCCTGTCAGTCGTAGTTCCTCAAGGAAAGTATGTGGAAAGGGAGCTCAATATGAGAATACAGGAGGAAATGTTTAAATGACTATATAATTGAATCCGTAGTTCGGAATGATGATTGAAATGCAACTCCAACTCTCGTCTTGAATATGAAAGCGCTCCTCATTACCTCTCTGCTCTCAGCCCTTTGGGCAAACGCCCAACTAATTGGTCCCGTTGGTCCAACAACGGCCTTGTCACAGAAGACACGCCAGTGCAGCATTCTGGACTACGGAGCTGTCAACGACAACTCGACTGATGTGGCAGACTCTATTGAGAAAGCCTTCAAGACTTGTGTTCTTCCTCACCCTGGAAGCCGCCTGGTCGTTCCTGATGGAAGCTACTTGATCAAGCGCTCAATCGTGCTTTCGAACGGCACAAATTGGGCATTCCAACTTGATGGCCTTATTACGCTTGCTTATGGCGGTAACTGGACTGTCGATCGTGAGTTGATATTGCAAGGACATGCGGGAGTCGGGCTGCTGAACGCAACCATCAATGGTGAAGGTGATGGCCAGTTCTTGCAGAATGGGCTCACCATTATCAACCGTAAGTACCTCATATTTGGGCTTTATGTCCCACCTTCTAACCAGCCTTACTAGCCACCGACTTTGAATTCTACTCCAGTAATGGAAAGGGCGCCATTCAAGGCCAGGGATACATCTATCGAAACCTAGCAGAGTATGCCACCCTTACCAACTCCAAGGCCCGAAGCTCACATCTACTCAAGCACGTTCCGCCCAAGACTCGTCAGACTCATCTCACCCATCAACACTGCTGTCCATGATATCATCCTCGTTGACAGCCCCAAGTTTCACATCGTCTTTGACTTTGCCGAAAACCTCGAGGTGTACCATCTGACCATCCGTGGAGCTAACTTGGGCTCATATGATGGGGTCGACGTTGTCGGTATAAACTACTGGGTCCACGACATTGAAGTGAGTATTTCTTCATTCAGACAAAAGTTCAAGGCGCTCATCATGATAGGTTACCAACCGAGACGAGTGTGTATCTGTCAAGAGCCCTTCCAACCATGCACTCATTGAGAACTTGGTTTGTAACCAAGCTGGTTCTGGTATCTCGATTGGCAGTCTCAACGTGTCTGCATCTATCGCCAACATAGTAAGCAACTTCTTACCCAGTATGTCATTGAGCATTGTCTTACTATCGTAGCATGCGCGAAACATCAATATCATCCAGGGCAACAACATAGCTTTCATCAAGACGTATCCAGGAGGCTCTGGCCATGTCACCAACATAACCTTTGAGAACTTCCGATCCAAGGCATCCCTCTATGGTCTAGATATCAATCAGTATTGGCAGAATACCTTTGAGCCCGATACAGGAGCTGTGGCTTTGAGCAATCTTGTCTTCAAAAACTTTTCCGGTATGTGATGCCACAGAATTATCAAAAAGGTTGTAAGCTGACTATTATACACTTAGGATCTATCGCTGATGGATTAAAGCGACCTCCCCTCTTTTTAAGTGCTATTAACGTCATAGGTGGCGCCTTATTATTAGCTATATCTTAGCATAGCTACGCCTAGCTTATCTAATAATATTAGCGATAAGGGAACTTAGAGAAAATAAGCCTTCTTATACCTATTAAAATATAATTACTTTTTATAGTAATAAGACTAAGACTATATTAAACTTTTATTATTTAGTGAGTTAAGGTATTTATATCTTTTTAATACTAGAGGAATAAATATAAAGTATCTTATAAATACTTAAAGTAAAAGCTTATTATAGATTAATAGAGAAATTCCTTAATATACCTTCTTATTTATTATTAATTTTTATTTTAGCCTTTTTTATATTATATTAAATAATAAATAGAAATTATCTCTTTTTAGATACCTTTATATTAAGTATTTTTTAGAGGAATATAAATCTCTAAGGGGTATTAATTTATTAATATAATATTAATTATACTTTATATACCTTAATAAAATATAATAAATATATTTTATAATATTAATTCCTTATTTATTAAGAATAATTTTATTTTACCTTTAATATTAAGATCTTAGTATTTAATGCCTAGATTTAAACCTTCTTAAATACCTTAATATTATATATATCCCCCCTTAGATAAATAAACTTTATTTTAATAATAAGCTATAATTTATTAATCTTTTTAAAACTTTTACCTTACTTTAGTAATATTATAAGAATATTACCCTTAAACCTATAAGGAATTTAGCTAATAAAAAGTAAGAGCTTAGAGTTTTTTTCTTTTTAGATATAATAAAACCTTTATATTTTATAAAATAAAATATATCTTAATATATAAGATATCTATATAAGATTTAGAATTATAAGATTAAGTAAAAAAAGAATATAAAATAGTATTATAATATTAAGTATATTATAATATATAATACCCCTAGGGATTATAAGACCTAGAAGAAAATAATATTTAAGTATTATTTTTATATTTATATAAGATAAGTTATAAGGGCCGCGAGATAAATATATTATATATTAATAAATTTTTATAGATTATTTAAGAATAATATAATAATATTATATTAAGAGGGACTCTTATAACCCTAAGAGCGAGAAAATAAAATATAATTTATACCTAGGATTATTAATAAATCTATTATATATAAAGATATAATCCCCTATGAGTTTAAGTAGACCCCTTAAGTAATATTAATAGCTATAAGAGTTTAAAGATATTAACTCTAAGACTACCTAGGATTCTAAGGAATAAGTAATAACCCTAGATATAAATTTTAAAGAGCGCTAATAAAACTTAGAGATATTATTAATAGCCTTAGCCTAGAGATTATAGGTATATTAAAAAGACTTAATAAGATTAATTTAATATAATAAATCCCTAAGTAATATTATAAGGTATAATATATATAGGTATAAGGTAAAAATTTTAAAAATTCCTAAAAAATTTAAAGTTTTAAATTATAGCTATTTATACCTTAAAATCCTTAGTTATTTACCTTAAGATAAATTAAAAAATTAATTTAAATTATAATATTTTAAAAAAATCTAATTTTTAGCTTATTACGCTTAGTAAGAGGCTAAAATCTAAGTTTTTCCTCTTAATTTTTACCTTATTAATACTTTAGCTTTATTAATAATACTCCTAAGATATATACTAGGGGTTTTAAGAACTAAATATATTATTAGAATACCCTAGAGGTATTTATATTAAGGCTTACTTAGATTTTTTAGCTTTTATACTTAAGAGATACTTTTATAATAGATTTCTATTAATAATAATCCTTTTCCCTCTAGATAAATTACTAATATATCTCTTATTCTTTAAGGGTATTAAGAGAATTAATAATATATCTATCTAGGTTACTAGATATATTAGAGGGGATACTAAGGAAAGATTAAATTAATAAGAGAGAGAAGTTTATCTCTAAAAGCTAGGGCTAAAAGTAGGTAAATCTTTTTATATATTAGGCTACTAAGGGCTAATAAGTACTAGAGGTTTATAGATATAAAAGGGATAATAATTCCCCTGAGAAAACTTAAAAAAAATAAGCTATACCTAAGAGAAAAAAGAATAAAAGATATTAATAAAATTTAAATTTTATTTTATTTTCTTTACTTTTTATTTTATTACTTATAAACCTAATATTATAATCTTAGGTCTCTCCTAAGTATATATATACCCTTACTTTTAATATATTATGCTTTATTAATTATTTACTTTTTTTCTCCCCTAAGGATTTACTTTTAAGCCTTTTATACCTTATTTACCCTTAGGTAAACCTTATTTATAATCTATAATACCCTTAGGTAATAATACCTATTATCTCTAAGTATAGGGATTTAATTTATAAGAAAATATAATATTATTAGTCTTTCCTTAAATTAGAGATTTATAATAAATTACTAATATTAATTATTATTATATCTTTATTTTTATCTTTTTAGATATCCCTTATATCTTATATACCTAGACTAGGATCCCCTAGGTTATTTTTTTTATTATAAATTAATTTCTTATTAATTAAGTTTATTTTATTAAATACTTTAATAATAAATACCTTTAGAATTACCTTAATAATATTACCGCTAATATAATAATTATATAAGTAAATATTAATATAAAGGATATTATTTCTAAGGAAGTATTTTATATAGGCTTAATAAAATTAATTACTTAATAGTTTAATAACTTTAAGTTAGCTAAGAAATCTTAGGATAAAATTAAAATAATATTTTATAAGAAGTTTAAGGGTAAAGATTTAATAATAGAGAGTTTATTAATTATTAAGGTATATAGATTTAGGCGGGATTATAATAAAATTTTATCCTCTTACCTTAAATATACTAAGAAACTATATTATAAGCTTAGAGGCCCTTATTAATAAACTCTCCTTATTAGCTTAATTCTCTAAATAAATAATAATAATAAAAATCTTTAATTATAAAAATATATCTAAGATTATCTTTATATTAATAAAAAATAAAATAAATTAATTATTACCTCTTAACTTACTTTTAATAATATCTGCGATATAATATAGGAATATTACTCCTTAACCTCTAAGAAATTAGTTTAAAATAAGAAAGACTTATTACTAGCTAATAAGATAGATTTAATATATTTATAGCTTTATTAATAAGAGATAATTATTAAATTTATATAATATATAAAGGATTATATTATTATTATTAATAAATACTTAGATTAAATAAAAAATTATTAGACTTAAGTCTTTCCCTTAATAATATATTTTAGAGATATTTATTTTTTTTACCTTAATATTATTTTACTTAATTTTCGTCTTATATAATAAAATACCTAAAATAATAATTTAGACTTCTTTTAGTATTTTAAGTATAGAGAGTAGAGATATATAAGGTATAATTACCCCTTAGGGAATTAATTTAATTATATTAAGTATAGTTAATAATAAGAGGAATAAATCGCTAATTAAGGAGAATTTTACCGCTAATACGCAGAGTAACTTACCTAATTAATTAATATAATTATTATAAAGATAATAATATAATTAAGTAAAGTAAACTTTAGATTATTACTAGGGTATTAGTTTATCTTATTTTTAAAATAGCCCTTAGAAATTATTTATTACTAAACTAAGAGTAATTTAACTAAGTTAGAGATACCTAGTATAACTTAGACTAAACCTAAGAATTATTACTTATTTATTATAATAGTAATATATAACGAGAAGGGTTAAAAACCTAAGAAGACTATTAAACTATATAATCTTAGTAGAATTAAGAAATATAAGGAATTAATAAGACCTATAAATAAGAATATCTTATAAGAGGTTAAGTTAAAAGTATAAAAGGAATTAAAGAACTTTTATACTAAATATTAGCCCCCCTAAGTAAAAGACTTAAAAGATATATTATTATTATTATAGGTAAAGGATATAATTATAGTAGTCCCTATAATAAACCGAGATAAGCTTATAATAAAATACCTTTTAGATATAAAGTTTTAGAAGCTATTACCTTAATTAAGGCTATATTTAGAAAAAATAGGGTATTATACTTAGATAGAGGTAATCTAAGAATTACTAATAAAAGAAAAAAAACTATAATATATTTTAAAGAAGATTAAAGCTATAAAGGAGTATAATTTACTTAACTTCGAGTTAAGATAATACCTAAAGGATACTTTTATTACTTTAAGTATCTTTTAATTACTATAAATTATACCTTTTATAAGATAATAATTATTATAATTAATATAATATTATTAAAAGATTAAAAATAATTAGGCTAAGGATATAATATTATTCCTAGTATTATTATTTAGAGATTTTATAATAATAGAGATAACTAAGGATCTAAGTAACCTTATATTTAGATATATTATAAAGGAGGAGTATTACTTTAACTTAAAATTAATTAATTAAATAAATTACCTTATTATTTACTATAATATCATAGCTTTAAAGGATTTTATTATTAATACTTTAAGATTTATAGAAGGCTAAATTAAGGGAGTATAGTATTTAGGTATTATATTAAATAATAGATCTAATATTAACTTAGTAAATAAGCGCTATATAGAGGAAATATAAATCCTAAAATTAATAATATATAACCCTAGTTAACTCTAAATAATAAATAATTAAGTTTAGAAGGTAATAAGTTATATATATCTAAGAGTAATAATAAGTAATATCTTAATAATAATTAAAGTATATATACTAAGGCATTATAATAATTAAGATATACTTATTAGCTACCCTTAGCTATAATAAATAAGAGTAATTAAGGATTATTATAATAATAAACTAATAATAAAAGGTAATAAAGAATACTACTAGGTAGTTTTTATCTTTTTTATACTTAACCTCTTTAAGCTAAATAACCCTAATTAATTTAAAGAATTAATATACCTAAAACCTATAATAAAGTTTAATAATAAGGAGGAGGTTATCTTTATAAATAATAATTTACTTATTTTAAAAAAGGTTAAAGATATCCTTAGAGAATTAAAAAGTAAGATTTTTATTAAAGCTAGTAAGGCCTATTAATCTTTAGGAAACTAATAACTATAAGAGGAGATATTAGGCCTTACTTATAGTAAGTAAAAGGCTAATAGGTCCTACTTAGGATATAATTAAAGAATTAAAATAGAGATATAAATAATATAATAAACCCCTATTATTACCCGCTCTTCTATAGGGAAAAAAGTAATAATATTTTAGATTAATTTAATATATAATACCTTTAGTCTCTTTAACCTTTAAGCTTAACTACTATAAATTTACCCTTAGATTAAATCTTATTAAGAGTTATTATTAAGGGCCTTTAGGACTTTATATAATATTACTTAATAAAACCCCTATTATTTTAAAATTAATTATTATTTAATAGATATATTATTATTAATATTACTAATAATCCTATATATCTTATATATCCCGCTATAAGATATAAGCTTAGAGATTACTTATTAGATATATTATATTCTTAGGTAACTAAGAAGATAATACCTAGGGAATTAAATAATAAATTAATTACTTTAAATTTAAGTATTAATAAAATATATAAGAATTTATTTTATAGGGAATCTTTTTAAATATAAGACTTTATAGTCCCTTTTTAATTAGTCTTAACTATAGGGGAAATAAAAAGAGTTTAAATTAAAATAAATATATTTAATAAAATCCTTTATATTAGAATATATTTAAACTCTGTTATTATAAAACTTACCTTTTCTTATTATAATTAATACTTAGTACCCCTAGAGGGGCACTTAGGTATATTAATATTACTAGGGATAATAAGATCTTAGAAATTAAGGCTATCCCTTATATTCCTAGGCTTAAAATTAGAAACCCCTTTTAACTAAAACTTATTTATATTATTCCCCTTTAATTTTAATTAATTAATATTATTATACTTTAAACTTATCTATAGGTATAAGTTAAGACTAATAATTACCCCTTTTATTAAGCCTTATTAAGAAAAAAATAAGTATTAATATATAATTTTATAAAACTTAAAGATAATATAAATAAGATATTAATAAGTAGGTAAATTTTCTAATTAAAACTAAGATAAGAGGAGATAAGATATAAGGTTATTTATATTACCTAAGAGCTATATTATAACCTATTATAAAAACTCTAAACTAAAAGGTTACTTAATAATACTTAATACCTCTAGATATTTTACTAAGATCTTAATTAATTTTTTTAAGAGCTTAATTATATTACTAAAAATAAATTACCTATAAACTTTTATATTTTATTAAAGGCTTATTATAAATATTAATATAAATTCTCGCGAAGTATTATTATTTTACTTTATTTCCTTAATTAATATACTAAGAAGATATTTTTTTCTAATTAATTATTACCTTAAATAATATTAAAATAAAAAAGGTATTAGGGAATAATAAAAAGAGATTTTAGTAATTAATAAAATAAAATCTTAGGGGTTTAAGGCCTATTAAGACCCCGGGAGCTAAATAAAAAGAAAAAAATAAATAATATTATACCCTAAGGCACTAAGGGGTATAGATATATTAAGAGAATAAAATATAGAGATATTATATTACTAAAGGGCTAATATTTTAATACCTTAGAGATAAAATACCTAGATAATATTATAATAAATACTAATATAATTCCCTAGGAATTTATATTAGATACTTAGATAGCTTATAATAGAGAGGAGATTATATTAGGGATATAAGATATAAGGCTACCTTAATTAAAGGAGATTAGAGGGGATAATAGATATAATAAAAAAAGGATAATAATAAGAGATACTATAAAAAGAGATAATATATATTATTTAAACTAAGAAACTATAAGTATAATATTAAGAATTATAAGTGCTTAAGATATACCCCCTAGGATAGATAGGGATAATAAAGGATAATAAAATATATTTACCTATTATAAGATAGTAATCCCTAGTGAATATAATAAATAAAGTTATTTTAGGGGGTAATAATAATATAGAAGTCTTCTTAGAAATTAGCCCGGCGAAAGAGAGACCTTAGGATAAATATAAGGGAGCTAAATAAGCCTTAGATATACCTTATTTACCTATAAATAAAAAAGGTAACTCTAAATTAAAGCCTTATAAATCCTTAGGGTTTATAATATTAATAGGCTATTTTTATTTAGATACCTTATAAATTCCCTTATTATAAATTTATATAAGAAACTTAAAATCTAAGGCTAACCCCTTAAAAGTCTAAAAAATACTTAATTTTTATTAACTTACTAAGGATTTATTAAAAATAATTATTTTTTAGTTTAATAACTTTATATTTATACTAGGCGATATAGTTATAATATTAAATTAATAAATACTAATTATAAGACTTTATTATATTTATTAAGACTATTTTGCGATATATATTAAGGATATATAAACTATAGACTTAATATAATATTATATTCCCTTTATATTAGGAGCTAAACCCTTATAATATTACCCTTAAAGGTATAATAAGAGAGAGAGAGAGCTAGTAATAGATTACTTCCCTGCTATAAAGAGAGTAAGACTTATATCTTAGGGTATATCCTTATTTAGAATTAATATTAGTTTTATTTTAAAAGCTATACCTAGTAGTATTAAGATAATATATAATTACTATTAGCTTAATAAATATATAGAGAAATTAGCTTACCCTTATTATAACCTAGAGACTAACTTAGATTTTATTTATTATAAATACCTTAAGGTATTCTCTTAGATAAATACTTTAAATAATTTCTAAGGTATATTAATTTACTTATTAAACTAATATAAAATAGGCTTTATTATACCTTATAGCTAGTTTTAATATAATAATATGCTATAGGGATTAATTAGCTTATTAAATACTTATATAAGATTTAGAGATTTAATATTTAGGTATTTCTTCTTAGAGGATAATATTAAACTCTTTTTAATCCTAAGATATTTAAAAGAGCTAATTATTATTTTTTTTATTTATATTAATAACTATAATATTACCTCTAAGACCTTTAAAGCTTATTTTAAATTCTTATAAAAGTATTATTTTCTTAAAGTAATATAAGCACTTATTTATTTATTAAGAAAAAAAACTAAGTTATTTATAATAAAAATAAATTCCCTAGGATTTACCCTTAGTTAAAAGGGGATTTAGCTATTTATTAAATACTAAGATAAGTTTATTATATTAGTAAAATACTTTAAATAATATTTACCGCGGGCCTAAAAAGATATATAAGTTTTATTATACTTAATATTATTTATTTATAAGTTTATACCTAAAAGGGTAAACCTAATACTATAAGTAAAATAAGCTTTTTTCCTAAAAGTTAAGAAAAGAACTAAGAATAATAAACCCTTTATATTAATAAAAGAGGTAAAATAAGATATACCCCTCTAGGATAATAATGCTATTAAAGCCTTATAATAAATATATTATTATATATAAAATAATATTATATATAAAGTAAAATCTAATATCTAATTTTATTTATTTATTAATACTTTAGAGACTAATATTAAGGGCACTTTATTATAACTTAATAGTTATAACCCTAGAGATAAGATTATAGAGTATAACTTTAATAAGGCTAGAGTTATTATATAAATCTCTAGGAGGCTAGCTAGATTAAAGAGCTAATATATTATACTAGAAAAAGAGATATTTATTATTATATATAAACTAAAAAAATTAAAATAACTTATTAATTACTTATTATACCTTATTAAAGTATATACTAATTATAAAGGTATTATAAACTCTATAGTAAACTTAGGCTAACTCTATAGAAAAGTTATAAGATAAATTAATATACTTAGCGAATTTTATATAAAGTATATCTATTAACCTAATATAAATAAAATAATATAACTTATTAATAAAATATTATAGCTTTTTAATTTATTCTAAGAGGATATTATAATAATAAAATACTAGCTAAGTTTTAAAGTATTATATAAGATACTAATCTTAATAAATAGCCCCCGCTTAGATTTAATATTAATAAATAAAATATTAAGTTAAATAAAATATTAGATTTTATTAAGCTAATATTAAGAGATTATAATTTACTTCTTATAGGGATAATATATAATTAAAACTCTATGCTAGAAACTAATTATATACTAAGCGCTATAATACTAAATACTTAATAATTACCTATATTATATAAAAAATAACGAAATATTAATAAGCTATTTTATCTCGAGGGATATACCTTTAGCTCTTTAAATCGCTTATAATAGCTATAGCTATTTTATAATAGTAATTACTATAAAGAAGCTATAAGGTTAAGAATTCTAATTAATATAATTAAGTAATATTAAAAATTATTATAAATTATACCTAGTATATTAATAAATTGCCTTAAGAGTTCCCTACTATATAACCTATGCTATTATATAACTAAGTCTATAAGAGATAATTATTATAGATTACCTAAGATTAATCTCACTAAGGTTAATTATAAAATACTCTTATATCTTATTAGTTATTAATTATATAACTAAGTTTATTAGTAATATATATTAATTAGAGGCTAATAGGGATATAATTATAAAGGCCTAAGAGAATAACTAAGAGGTAATATTTAGGTAGCTAAAAGCGATATATTATAATAATAATAATTATTTTAAGAATAATACCTTCTAATAAAATATTAAAAAGTATAATATATTACTAAAGTATAGGCCTATATCTTACCCTTAGTTAATTAGACTTATTAAATATATAATATAATTAATAAAAAACTAGCTAATAAAATAAATAATAAAATAAAATAAAGTTTTATTAAAGTAATAAAATAAAGTATTATTATAAATCTTAATAACCCTTAATTTATAATATATAAAAAGTCTTAGGACCTCGCTAAGATTAGCCTTATTTAGGTTTTAACCCTTTATTAAATATATTATTATCTTAGACCCTATTAATATTAATAAAACTCTTATCTTTTATAATTAAATATCCTAAGAGATTAATTTATATTAACTTAATATACTAGAGGAGAATTAAGATATTATATATAAGGAAATTATAATATAATATATTACTAATAATCTAATAATATATCCTAGAGAGTTTTATTTAGGGATATAAATATAAGAGAAATAAGATAAAACTAAGAAACTTTATAAGAAGTTTTATAAGTTTTAAGGGAACTTTTTAATAATATTAAAGTAATTATTAAGTATTATTTACCTAATAAAGGGATTATTTAAACCTTACTTAAAATAAAAGGTATATATTAATAACCTAAAATTATATATATAATACTTACTAAGACTTAAATTACTTAGGTTAAATACCTAGGATTTAATTAGATTTTATTTATTAAAATAATTATTATATTATATTAACCTAAAAGATAAGAACTAAACTTTAAAATAATATTTAGATATTATAACCTAGATATAACTTAATTACTTATTAAGAGGATATTAAAATATATTAGGCTAATATAAGTTATTAATATTATTAAGTACTAAGAGTCCCCGCTAAGATACCTTTATAAGACTTAGAGATAAGGAATAATAATATAGATATAAGATAAGAATATAATAAGGTTATTAATAAATATTAGGCACTAAGGATTTTATTAGGGGGTTAAAATAGAGATTTTAAGAGTTAATTTATTACTAAATAGGGCTTATATTTATTAGAGCGGGAGTAATAATAAGTTATTATTACTAAGTATCCCCGCTAGCCTATTAATATTATAGGTAATGCCTTATTATTAGCTATATCTTAGCATAGCTATGCCTAGTTTATCTAGTGATATCAGCGATAAGGGAACTTAGAGAAAATAAGCCTCCTTATACCTATTAAAACGCAGTTACTTTTCAGTGCCAATGACTTATCCTTTGCCACCAACGTAATAGTCGAGGACTTTAGCATTTGGACCGAATCTGGAGCCTCCGTCGTGAATAAGATTAGTAACATCTATGGTCATGGCGATAACTCATACGGAAGCGCGGATGGGGTCAAGTCACTTGCTTCTGGCCAGTCACCTACGCCCTATACTAGCACCTACACGGTCACAGCAACGCCTTCAGGTTGGACTGCTCCATCGTTTCCCACTTGGGCTGCAGCAAGCACAGGATACGGAAGTGAGTCAGCCATAAGTACTGTTATGGATCAACGCTAACAACAACATAGCTGATGTGCCTATTCCTGTTTACACGCCCGCTGCTCTCTGGAAGCCTAATGGCGATTACGATAAGCATTATTGGGGTTCCTTCTAGGTTTTAAAACCTCAAGAGTAAACTCGATGGGTTTATTTGCAATGGTCAGAGGGGCACAGTATGTTGACCGTTGCGGTCGATGACGATACTCTGAGGACGCGTATATTTGGGAAACTGAAAGGAGATATCGGCATGGCTGGGTAGATGAATAACGTAGCTCAAGGGGCTGTTAGTTTGAGTATTCACGCTGTATGATGCGAGATATGATACTGGGAAGCAGCCTCTTGCCTGCTGATTCAGTTCCTCTTGATCCTTGAGTGGCCCTTCCTGTGACTTCACTTTTACTCTTGGGTGGCCTGTAGGATAGGTAGAAACACTTCACAAATATGTGCTTGAATGAAGGACAAGAAGCTCGCAATGATTGTGACATTTGCCATAGTGATGGAACTCAGTGTATCTTTAGTCGGAGATTTGTGCTATTGAACATGAACTGATGTATTTGAGGATTAGTGCGTTACATTCAGCTTCAATTTACAACAGTCAGGTTGTGACTTAAGGTAGGTATCATCTCGATCTATCTCCTTGATTGTTCGGTGTGCTATCTTATCTTCGGCGGCTCCATGTTGGCCAAGCAGACAGTAATAGGCACGTCCTAGCGCGTGTGATGCTCGGCATACAGAATGGCTCACTCTTTCGCTATCATACACCGCTATACACACAGTTGTACCCGAAGTTAATACACATAAACACATATACGCTGCAGTGGCCCATGTCTATGGTCAGCATCGCTGCACTAAACCAAATCCTCCTTACTAAACAGATCCGGCGCAGCCGGTGCTGACACGCTGACGAAGGTGAGAGTTTCGCTTTCTGCAGCCATGTCGCGTCGTAATCTCCAGCTAATTGCTGTAATACGTCATTGTGCTGACATTTGTCATCGTCATCATCTAAGAGAGACGATCTCTACTTCATCCCCGCGCTTTTTCCAAAGTTTTTATTTGAAGAACTTCTCCACTTCTTCATATTGCGATTTCTTCACTTACATAGCTACTGTGATCTAGCATTTCTCCAATCATGCGCTTCTCGCTGTCACTCCTTGGCCTGCCTCTTTGCTTGGCCTTTGCTGTCCCAGAGAATATCCAGCGACGGACCGAGAGCAGCGTCAATCTCGCCGAATGCCATTCAGCCAAAGAAGTCATCAAACTACTGGAAATGCAGCCATCGGCTGAAAAGGGCTATTTTGTTGAAACGTTCCGAGACACAGCAGTCACAGCCAACAATCGCTCTGCCAGCACGGCCATCTACTACCTGCTTGAAGGAAAATCGGGCTTCTCTCTTTGGCACAAGTTGGACGCTGCAGAGGTTTGGCACTATTATGCTGGAGCACCTCTCGAGCTTTACCAGTCTCACAACGATGGAAGCTGTGTGAAGAAGAACTTGATGGGACCGGACATCTTCAAGGGACAGAGGCCGCAGGTGGTGATTGAAGAGGGCGAGTGGCAGAGAGCGCGCAGTTTGGGCAAGTGGACACTTGTTGGCACTACAGGTAAGAGGAAGCAAACCTGATGTATGTCCGAGAAGCTGACCTTGACATGTTTAGTTGCTCCAGGATTTGACCCCAACGGAGAGGTGCTTGAAGCAGAGAGCTGGGAGCCTCAAGGTTGTTAGAAAAGCTGTTGGGGTATGTTGGTTCCAAATGAACGGGATGCGTATTCTTGATCTGTGTTTCCTCTCTACGTCATGCCAACCATGAAACGAATGGGGATAGATATTGAGAATACTACTTTGACATCATTTGAAGACACGGTAAAGTACATGGCAAGAGTAAGCACAAGAGAGGTGAAATAGAATAGGTACCTTCTTTCTTTCGAAACATATTTGGCTGTGTTTCCTGACCTTATGTATCACACCACTCTAAACCGGCTTGGTCTCCAAATCCCGTAGGCCCTTGGTTATATCATCGATAGTTGAGATGATGGACTCAAGATCGGTATGACTGGTAATCTCAAAAAGTGTCTTCTGAGGCTGTTTGTAGAGGTAGAACTTGCCACCCAAAATCTGAAACACAGACGCACGCAGGTTCTTATAAGTCGGCTCAGAGAAGAGAGGTCTGACAAAGCCTTGAATGCCGTGCTGAAAGACCAGCTCGGCTACTTCACCATCAGGGCCCCATACCCTGTCATAGCCCATGTCGCGATAGTCGTTTGTCCAATTGTGGGGGGGTTGAGCTGTGTTCAGCTAGTTAGTTGTGGTCGATGAAGTAGAGAAAGGAAGAAGATACCCCTCCAAGTGCAGTGACGCATTTGCCATTAGAAATTTCTAGCGCGTCGCTCATCATTATGGATATAGAGACTGTGAATATAACCAGAAGAAGAAAAAATATTCTGGGATGGAATGTTGAGAGGAGCTGACAAGCAGACAGTGTAGAGAGAAATCTAGGAAATTCGCGAACGGTATAGGTTAGTAGGCATATATAGATGGCGTCCAGATCATCAAACTCCACCGACGTCAGTAGTGGCTTTGGATTGAAAGTCTGAGCGCGATTAGATACATGTGATGATAGATCTCTAGAGAGCTATCCATTGGCAGACATTCTAAACTGTGAACTTGGTGACGCCTCCAAAAGATGCTTTGCAGACATGGCCAAAGATTTGTCCCCATCATCCTAACCATCCGCTGTCAGGCTCTATCCCAGGAAAGCAGAATCTCAGCAAAAAGAAAGTATACCTAGAAGTGAGGTGAAATATCAAAAAGTCAAGTTTTTAACTTTTCTTATTTTTTTATATTTTTTTTTGGTGTTGTTTTGTTTTTTTATGATGCCCGGTCAAGTGGTCGGTTCATCCGCCCGTTGGCTCATGTGGGCCCCTCTGGAGTTTTGCTCCTCGGGGGCCCGTGGCCCCGCACGAGCCAAACGGGCAGGGAAGAGAGTTTGGTTTTGTTTGTGGTGTTTGTGGTGTTTGTGGTGTTTGACCACTTGACCAGGCGCCGAGCACTTTGTGCTTTTTTTTTGGGGTGGAAGAGTAAGGATTGAACTTGGTTATAAAGCTTTCGGCGCTTGACAGTGACAGTGATTCAGTTACAGCCACTGCTTGACTGAGCCACATGGTAGCTCAGCCACACCTAAGAACTCGTGTGGGGTCAGGTCCATGTGGGGAGAACACAACCGCCCTTGGTCCCACATGAATCAACATCACCACCACCATCACCACCAGGCCATCCTTGAGCTCTTCTGTTTGTCTACCTATGCTCGGCTCGTGCTAGACCGAAGTCTTCCGCCACGGGCTGGAAAGTAACCGATCTAAGCATTCCTTCGTCGCTCTCGCTAACACCAAAGCCGAGCATAGCGATCTATGTGTTGAGGTTGCCCCGGTGACGCGTTGTACTGTTTATCTGTCTCTGGAACACAACACCATGGTCCACTCGTTGGGCGTGGCTATAGTCCAGTAGCAATCAAGTTACCCTCGCACTACGATGTGCTCAAGATCTTCCTTTGAGAGTGGACTTTCTATTGCCTTGCCAGAATAGTTGCTCTATAAACATGTGTCTCAATTGTAATACCAACCCTTCTCTATCTCACATTTTCTAGTCCACTTGCTTTAATCCACATATGACTTTCAGGTTGCCACTTCGTCCATGTCCGGCGTATGCTTCAAGTTTGGTGGCAAAAGTGGCTTCGGTGGCCACTCTCCCGGCTCAAAACCACATGCAAACAAATGCACCCCAGACCCAACCACTTGGGTTGGCTCCTCCGTCTCAGACTCTACATCAACCCTCAAGTTGCAAGGAAGCGTGATGACAGCGTGTGAGTTGGGTGGCACCACTAGCTTCATCTTGAACCTCTCCTTCTCTGGTGCTTCTTGGTCTAATCTCCATGAGCACTTGATGAGCCCGTACGGTCCGTCGAATTCCACCTTGGCGTGTGTGAGATTGCCTCCTGGAACTGGCCGTACTCGTATCCTTTTCCATCCAGGGTCCAACGGACTAATCCCACCGACCGATGAGTGAAGCCAATCGGCAACAGCACCAAGAGCATAGTGGTTGAAGCTCGTCATCCGTCCAGGATTGATGCTTCCATCAGGCAACATGCTATCCCATCGCTCCCACATGGTGGTCGCGCCCATAGTCACTGGATAAAGCCAACTTGGGCATGACTGTTCCAGCAAGAGTCGATAGGCTAGTTGTGGCTGACATGTCGCTGTCAAGGCGGGCGTAATGGCTGGTGTGCCCGCAAAGCCGGTCGCGATGCGAAAGCGCCCGTTACGCACGAGCTTCGATAGGTTCTGAGCTGCGTTGCGGAGTTGTTTCTTATCCTTGTAAAGACCGAATTGTACTGCAAGAGCGATACCGGTCTGTGTGTTGGACATGAGATTGCCCACGGGTGAGATGTACTTGTCCTGGAAGAGACGCTTCAAAGTCGTGGCATCAGCTGCATACTTTTCTGCGAGATCCGATTTGCCAAGGACCTTGCATACTGAAACAAACACTTCCGTGACATGCACGAGATATGCATCTGCGACAAGAACCTTGTCGGTGAGAGCAAGAGCCGGACTTTGAGGCGGTGCGTTTGGGTCCAACCAGTCGCCAAACTGCCACCGGTAAAAGTCCCAGAGCCCGTCATCGCCTCTATCCACGCCCTGATCAAGCCAAGCCCGCATGCTGTTAAACTGCCGTTCTAGTAGAGCCTTGTCGCCGCTGAAGTTGTAGAGATCGTGGGGCGTCAACACTGTAACGTCGTGCCAGATAGCTTGGGGAATCCGTGGCCAGTCTGGCAACGGCACGTCAGGGCACACAAAGCCTGGAATTCCACCACGATCTTCTTCTAATTGCTCTGCAGAGAGGTCTTGAAGCCAGTTCTCAAGGAATCCCACAGTATCGTACAAGAAACTCGCGGTGGGGCAGAAAATCTGAATGTCTCCCGTCCAGCCGAGTCTCTCATCGCGTTGTGGGCAGTCGGTCGGGATTGACAAGAAGTTTCCCTTCATCGACCATACGATATTGGAATGAAGTTTGTTCAGTGACTCATTTGATGACTCAAAATATCCTCTCCTATTCATGTCACTGTGCATCACCAGCGCTGAAAGGTTTTGGATGAGGTCATCGTCAGAGCCTGGCCAGCCGTCAACCTGGACATACCGAAACCCATGAAAGGTGAACTTGGGGGTCCAATCCTTGACAGTGGTACCAGAGCCGATGACTGTGTCTTCGCATTTCGCGTCACATAGCGGTCGTGTCCCAAGTTCTCCAAACTCGAGGACTTCAGCGTGTCGAAAGACAAGTTGAGCATCCGTGGGCAAGAAGATGGAGTCCACTCTGACCTTTCCCACCAGGTTTTGCCCAAAGTCCACTATAGCGTTGCCGCCTGGAGATCTGAGTATTTCTTTTGGCCGTCTGGTTTCAATAATTCGGACAGGAGGGCTATTCGTCGTAATGAGGCTCGTTTGTTGCGGTGGAGGGATTGTTTTTGCAGGCACCCAGTTCTTGGCTGAATCGCGCAAGTTCTTGCTGGGAGTTTTCCACTCGGGATCTTCCAATCGCATATCATAAACCTCCCCGTTGTAGAGCTCGCTTGAAGTGATGGCGCTGGGTCCACAAACCCATGTTTCGTCGGTGCCCAAGGTCCACGTCTCCGACGACGAGACAACTTCAAGTTGTGCCATGACGGCAATCTCCTTGCCTCCGTAAACAAATCTCGAGCCTCCACGAAATCCGAGCTTGGTGGCGTACCAGCCCTCCGCCGCTTCGATAGATAATACATTTTTGCCGGTGGTATTGAGATACGGACCGACATCGATGACGCGGTATGTGAGGCGATGGTTGTAGCTGGTCCAACCTGGGGCCATGCATTCGTCGCTTATGGCATGGCCGTTGAGGTGGGCTTCAAACACTCCTAGAGCTGTGATGTATAGTCGACAAGTCGTGAACGTCGCTGCAGATGAGGGCAAGTCGAATTGGCGACGAAAGCGTAGCGGGTGAAGGGGCCAACCAGGGCCAAATCTCGCTGACGAAGTGATGAAAGAGGCGGTCCATTCATCTTTATCAAGCAATGCGGTTTCCACTGTCGCCGTCGGGGACCAGGAAGTTGGAACACCATCCTGAAGGTCGTTCTCGCTGGCGGGAGAGACAGACTTGCCCCAGCACCGGACTCTGACCGAGACGCGCTGACGCGAGCGTAACTCCTGACCCGGCCAAGGAACCAAGACAGATTCTTCACTGGCAACCCTGAACAGTTCTGAGGCGCCGGTTTCAGCCCATGTCAACTCAATCTCGTATGCCGTCTGGACCCAGTCTCGAATGTCCCTTGGGTCAGCTACCTTCCACGAGAGACGCGGTCGGCGACAGCTGACACCGAAGCCATCGGGGTGGTGCTCGAAGACGGGCTTGGTAAGCTCCAAAGGCTCTGTAGTCGACATCCTGGTTTGTGGCTTGAAGTTGTGATGTCTAGATCGGTCGAAGGGGTGATGCAAGTCAAGCTTAAACCAACAGCAGGCTATCGACACTTGCCGAATTTACTTCTTAGTCTCTTTGATCTGCTAAATGATCATCCGGGGTCCCCAGACTCGGTGCATGTTTCCACGAAGTCCCACAACGTCCCACGTAGTCCCACGAGCTCCTGGCACCAAGACCAGCGTGAGGGGCGAGATGACAGACGATCAAAGCATTAGGGCGAGCTGGCTCGGGTTTATACAAGACGAGAACTGAGCGAAGGATGAAAAGGCTTGATCCTGAATACACGAAGCAGCCAATCATTCATGTCTGGATAAGCTCATCCGGGTTCGCTTCCCCGTGTCGTTCTCGGTGGTTGTTTGGCCGAGCCCCACATACCCCAGATTCGCTTGGCCTTAGTTGCTGATTGTGGACATGGGGAAATAGCGTCGGCAAGTGACAACGGCAATGGAGTCTTCAGACATCACGATATAATAGAGCGTCAAGAGAGATTTGCTAATAAGGGAGAACCAAGTCATGCAGTGAGTCATCAGAAGACTGCCTCAAGACACCATCAACATAGCATCGCAGCAACATCCTTGCTTGAGTCCTCAACCATGCGATTGATCATCCACATCATCGCTCTCGTCACCGCATTAGGCGGTCTGGTGTTTGGCTTTGACTCTGGTGAGTAGAACTTCTCTCAGGCCTATAAAATCACGTTAACCAACACATCACAGGCATCATTGCTACAACCTTTGGCCATGAGAGCTTTCGCATCACCATGTACGGGCCTTCACAGGCCAACCCGTCTCTAACCGGTGCCATCGTGTCCCTCTACAACGTCGGACAGTCCCTTGGCGGTCTATCAGTCGGTTATCTAGCTGATAGGTTCAGTCGAAAGTACACCATCTCACTGGCAGCTCTCATCTCCATCATCGGCGCAGCTCTCCAAACCGGTGCCACACATGTGGGCATGATGATTGCAGGTCGACTAGTCGCAGGCGTTGCCTGCGGTCAAATGCTCGCTGTTGTTCCCATCTACATCGCCGAAGTTGCTCCTGCTGAGAATCGAGGTTTCTTGGTCGGCTTGCAGGGTATGATGGTGGCTATTGGCTTTGGTCTTGCGAATTGGGTTGGCTATGCTGGCTCTTTTGCTGCTGGATCTGCAACTTGGCGTGTGCCCCTGGCCATGCAGATTCCGATCCCGCTCATTCTCATGGTTGCGGTTCTGTTTGTGCCTTTCTCTCCTCGATGGCGTAAGTTCCTGTCCTCACTATTCATCTGATGACGAAAGCTAACCCATTTCCCAGTGATCAAGCAGGATCGTATTGAAGAAGCAAAGCAAGGTTAGTCATTCTACCCACCATCTTGTTTCTGAGACTCATAGGCGTGCAGTTCTCTTTCGGCTTCACGGAGGCAGCATGACTGGAAACGAACTCGTGGCCCAAGAACTCGTCCAGATTCAGGAACAACTCAAGCGAGAGCAAGAAGAGTCCGGAACCGGCTGGGGTGTCGCCCTTGGAGCCATGTTCTCACGACGATATGTCCGACGTACCGCAACAGCTGCCTTCATCGTTGTTCAAGCCCAGCTCTCAGGTGCCCCAGTCATCCAGAACTACCAAAACATCTTTTACGCTCAGGTTGGTTTCACTGGCAAGACTTCTCTGCTTATCAGCGGTGTGTACGGCATGATGGGCGTCATCGGTACCGGCGTCTATCTTGCCATTGTTGCCGACAAGTGGCCTCGTGCACGCACTCTGTGGTCTGGATCCCTACTTCTCGCTGTCAACATCTCCCTCTGCATGGCTCTGAGCGCAAAATTTGGCGGCACTTCCTCGGAAACCAACATGGATGGTGCACGAGCATCGATCGCCTTCATCTTCATCTACTCGGCCCTCTTTGCCATGTTCTTCAACGCCATGATTTGGGTCGTGCCCTCGGAGCTGTTCCCCATGTTCCTCCGATCCAAGGGTCTGGCGTTTGCTGTCTTTATGAAGAGTGTTGTGGCCATCGTTTTGTCACAGATTACTCCAGTTGCTCTGGCAAACATTTCCTGGAGGTCAGTAACACCCAGCTGTTATCCTTCCCTTACATCCAAGACTAATCAAGGGCAATAGGTACTACGCGCTGTTCATCGCGACCAACACCACAGCCGGTATTCTCTACTACTTCTTTCTTCCTGAAACCGTGAGTATCTCCTATCTTCCTCTGGAGGCGTTGCTAATACAGCACCCAAGGGCGGTAAAACTCTCGAAGAAATTGCAGAACTATTTGGTGATACTCTGGCCACCGAACACCTTGGCGAAATCGACCTCGACGCAAAGAATGCCGCGCTTGTGGATGAGGTTGAGGATAGAAGGTGAATGTTGAGCATGGGTTCACTCCGCAGGATGAGAAGTCATGTATCAAACGAGGGCTTGAACACAACAATTGTGTTCAGGGAGGGACTTGAGGTACCCAACAATTGCATTCTTTTCAATTGAGACTATTCAGTCTTCAAAACGTCGTTATTAATACTCATTCAGCACCAGCGCATCAATCATCCTTTTGGTCGCCTCGTGTCTGGGTTTTCTCCCTCTAAGTTTACTTCTTGGCGACAGCCTTTGCGAGATCAGCAAGAGCTTCACGGCGCTTGAACTTGGCATCCTCGATTGCATCTGTAATATTTTGTCAGTATTACGTATTGACATATGAGTCATTGTCCTACCAGCATCGGCATCGCTCGAAAAGTTGCCGGTCCAGGTGACGAACGTCTGGCCCGCGTGCTCGCCCGACGTGACGGCGTAGAGCCTGACGGTGCTCACAGCCGATGTATAGGTGAGGGCAGGCTGAGAAGAGATGATGCTGTACGTGATGTAGTGCTCAATAGTCTACAATATGCCAATCAGTACTGCATCTCAAGTGGGCGGTCAACCAACTTACAGAGTGCTCCTCCTGCTTGACCTCAAGCACGGTGCCATCCTTGAATGTCCATCGGACGATGTCAGTATCAGGAGAGGTGCCCTTGACCCATTCACTCTTCTCAAGGGCCGAGTAGAACTTGGCAAAGTCCTGGAGCTTGATGAGGTGCCAGACGTCGCTGAAGGGAGCCTCAATGACGGCAGACTCGATAACAAAGTTGGACATGGGGATTCTGGAAGCCATGATGTTTTCTAGTGAGTTAATCTTCTTGTTCAATTGAGTTGAATATTGTATTTGTTTTTGTAGAATTGGAGTGTGAAAGGTGAATGATGATATAGCGGGGTGATGTGGTCGTGTCGTCATCGCCGTATGAAGGGAGAGGAGGATGCCTCAGGCAGGGATGTCTTGGTCGACGATCACGCTCTGCCGCTAGCTGAATCCGGTCAGACTTTGTTGCAATGGCTGGCTTGTGGTATGGATGTATTCGCGCCTGGTATCTGTGCAACGTGTTGCCATAGTAATTGTGGCACCGGGAGCTCCTGTTCAACAGACTATGTCATTGTGGAGTGTGGAAACTAGGGTGCCTCCCTCCCTAGTATACCTATTCTATATTCGTCAATGAACTGAGAAAACATCCGGTTAGAGATACTTCTTGCAAGGCTAGAACATCTCCAAATGACTCCATTCGCTGGTTCGTCAAACTTTATTCGTAGCGTTCCCACTCAAATCCAACCTTCATTGTCTCATTCATGAGTGTATTGATCCTTTTAAAGGGGAGATTCCTTCTTGATATGGCCTTGTTTCTTGACGATGTCAAGGTCTGCCAGTCCGATCCAAATGAGAGTGTGCAACAATACTCTGCGACCTCCCGAAATGGAGGTTTTGTCCCTCGCTATCTGTCTAGTAACGTAAAGAATCAGCATGATTTCAGGGACGGAAAGTCGCATTTTTGTGCACTCACTGCGTGTAAGAGTCTGCAACATATCGGCCAAGTACCATCACGGCGCCGACCATTCCGATGTACAGGGACCCCGGCTGGAAGACCTAAGTCATAGATGGCAATAACAGCTCCGAGAAAAACCCCGTGGGCATAAATCGTAGCAAATGAGTGTATCTTGTTCATTTTGAACCTCTTGGCAAGGAAGATGATAAGTTGAGTATAGAGAAAGGCGTGCAAAAGTTTAACTAATGCTCGATGAACAAATACACTCTGATTAAGCAGTGCAATCAATGCGACGAAAGGTCGAATTAATGCGGGAGCCTGGTATGAGGCCCGTGTTGTCTGATCGCCTCGGGGTAATTGTTTTGCCAAGCCAAGAGTCGTGGAGGAGTGAATGAAGCAAGCGACTGTGTCAAAGACATCGGGTAAGAAGTCTCCCTTAGCAGCCTGTGCATAATATCTCAATAGCTCGAAAGAAGCGGCTAGGATATACGGTGTCAGCATCAGTGATGTCTGCTTTCCTGATGCAATTCGATAGACTCTTGAGCCGCGTCTTGTGTGATACCCAAAGATGCACAGATACACTGAGCCGAGTAGCAAATCTTGTGCTGGTCGGCCAACCGCCGAAGCCAACAGCGGTCCAAAAGCGCTACCGACACTTGTAAGAACGACATAAGTCTGCATATTCGTGCGTTTGTGCCAGTTATGCGAGTCAATGAAGTAAAAGTCAAGTAAATAGGCGGTATAAGGAATTTCTGAATGAGATGAAGGAAGATGGAAACGACAAGAAAGGTTTCTTGCTGGTCTCATGACAACGAAGTACGCTTCTGAGGCTGGACCTTGGTTATTTATAGTGACCGAATCACCAAACAATCTTTTTATGCATTATCTAGGATCTTTCCCGGGCCATATCCATGTTAAATCTGAGCAGGACTCGGCGCAAATGACCGCACATTGAGACACGGCTAGTAGGGGCGCACGATCTCGCAGAACATCGGACCCAACTCCTTAGGACAGAACGCCTAATCAATCTGATAACTGTACATAAGCACAGGGGTACAGGGTGAGGAGACAAGTGTAGTCATAAATCCCCCGTTGCGTACACATGACAATACGGCCGGCTGTATTCCCGAAGAGGAATCGTCAAGATGAAGATGCACCACATCGTGAGACATGCGGTCCAAGGGAAAGAACGGGAACTAGTGGGCCATTATATCAAAGACATTCCGTAATCTATCGATGGCCATTTCAGTATCTATTCGCTGCTAAACGCGAAACATTCGCCTAAATTTATCTTCTCCCGATGCCAATACCCACCAAGCCCACTGTTCGATGGAAGGGTTTACAGATCTATCGCCCCCTGGATGAGCTAGGACAAGGTTCTTGCCCGGTATGGCAACCACAAGGATGAATAATGAGCACGCTTTTAACTCCCGCAAAGTTTGAATGCCCTCATATTTCTTTTCTAAGAGCGCTAGTCGCTCTAGAAGTTCTACAACGCGAATGCTTCACCTCCTACCCAATTATTCCTCTCGAAAGTCTTTGCAATATCGGCCACTCAGGTATCAGCCCTGTCGCTTGTGTCACTGGGGAACAGTAATGACGCTTAATATATTCCCCACTCACCACCATGATCCATGTAATCACGCCGATGGCAGCCCGTGTTGCCAAGCATCAGAGCACTGCAAAGTAGTGGATCGTTGTGTCGGGAAGCGATGGTTATGTTGATTGATGGGAGTAATATCCGTCAATCATAAGTTAGAAGCGCCGTCACTGTGACACTCGTTATATGACCCCTTGGCCATGTAAAATGTCGGCATTGAGATCGTCCTACGCGAGTCAAGAGGCCTTGACGGTGAAACACTCATGAGTCAACCAAACATGCTGACTGACATATGCATTCCAAAATCTCAGATAGCCGAGGGAATGTTGGTTGCGACACATGATGGGCTGAAAGTCGGCGCGGCGGTCTCACATCCTCCGCTCCGAGACCCGGACGGGACCGGAGACTAACATTACAATCCGGATCCCTGGGCGGGACTCGTCATTTACCCCGAGCCCGTATTCCCAGTGGGGCCGTAGATGCCGAAATACCTAGTCTAGGCCAAACTCTGAACTACCTATGTAACCAAGTTGCGTGGCTCGGCCACTTACGCATGCATAACTCCGCCCCAGGTGCCTCACTTTACAATCTTTGTATCCTGTGCCATGCCTGGCTGCCAGCTTTTCTTTTGATATGGTGTTCCTGGCCGCGTTTCGGCTCCCATGTCTGACACTCGATCTGGGCAAGATAAATGCGGCAAACAATGAATATCATACATTCCAAACCTCTAAATATACTTCTCAACCACATAACCTTGGTCTCATAAAAAGTAAGTCTTCATACAGCGAATCATAGAGCTCTCTGTCACCTCCTGTGTCGGGGTATAAACGTCCAGGTAAAATTTCCTTCCGCGGCGCTTCTTTCCCCCTTCCGTCCTAACATATTAGACATAAAATCCGCGACTCCGGCTTCCTTAACTTCCCTGGGTATACAAAAAGACCAAGCAATCAAGTAAACGAGAAGCAACGCCTTCATCTGTTCCTGTCATCAATGACGCCTCCAAAAGACCATCATCCACCATAGCAGGACACAATCATCGATACATGACGGCATCAAAACTTAATACCCGTAAAACACCGTAACCTTCAGAACGTCAAAGCGGGGAGGACGTGTCTTGCCATACAAGATGCCAGCTTTCCTTTCCCTAAGAGGAGGGGACATCACCAAATCGATCTCTTGATATGCCATACGTCGGGTTTCCAAGAGCTCATGGCGTTGGGAATTGGCGTATAGTTGAGTATCACTTCAACTTAGGCGTGTGTCCTGTCTGGCCAGGCAATATCCGTAACGTGAACCGTGGTGTATGTCATCGTAGCATAATCTGGGGTTCATCAGTGCTTGTCCAACGAGTTTCATTCTTCGATAGTGGCCCCAGTAACCAATAACAGATTTCCTGTAGATGTTGTGAAAAATGTGAATCCTTACCATTCCGTCATTAAAATTATCAAAGGCGAGCTCTTGACACCAAGAACCCATAGCCTGATTCTCGGTCAGTGAACAATCAAGAACTCGCCAGTGGGGTCGCCAACTCACGATGGCCTGACTTTCAACCTCGATATCCTCTACTCTCGGACCTCAACAAGACGACCCCCACGGCGATGCACAATCCGAGACACAGGCAAGGACACACTATCAGGATGGCAGCGTACACTTTCCAGTCCTCGTCGTTTAGGTCGCGCAGGTCCTTTGTCCACTCGGGCATGTCGATGGTCCCCGCCTGCACGAGCCAGGCCACAATCCAGATAAGGATGAGGATGACGGTGAAGATGAACTGCCAGGCATGGTAAAAGCCCTGCAGGAACGAAGAGAATGGGGAACGGGACATCTCAAACAATTAATTGCTCGCTTAGCTCAGGTACGCAGAAGCAAGATGGCGCCGTGCTATGAAAACGTCGATGCAAGGTCCCAAGTTATATCCTCTCCTCCGAAACAAAGGCATGTCACGCGGGCGGTGCAAGCTGACAGCGCTCAGACAGGCTTCTTGATTCGTCTCTCGGAGTCCGAAAAATGCGTTGTTCGGAAGCCTCGGATGTCACCAAACCCCGGTCTTGCATGGTAGTAGCTTATCGAGGGAGCAGGGGTCTGCCCACTGCGGAGTGTTAGTGGGTTATGAGTCCGTGGGCAATGGGATGGTTGGTTCATTGCACTGATCTGATGCACAGCCCTCACCGTAACTCGGAACCAACACGCAGGACGATGCGTAAGAGCAAGTTAAGGTTAAAAGAGTTGCAGTTATGGTGGGTTTGGTATCCATCGTAACGCGCGTTTTGCTACTCCGCTCAGCCTGAGAAAGACTCTGGCACTTTGACTGCGAGCAAAGCGACGAAAACCTTGACATGCTTGCTTACGGGCTATGGCGTCATTCACGTAAAATCAAGGCGCAGCTCCCGACAAAGCCTGTACAGGGGTATTTAGCGGCGATCATCGCGGGGCCATGCACGTCGGAGAGTTGACAATTGCCGAGATTCTAGGGTAGGAAGAGGCGTTCATGTTGACGACAAAGCCAATGTCTTTTCTATACTCGATGCAAAAACAAAGACTTGTGTTCTCCATTTTCAGAAGTGGTCAATTAAAAGATTAAGCACCGTCCGTGTCCGTAAATACCTACCGTCATCCCTCATTCCTTGGCGAAGAGGGACAGCGCGCAAGTGGACCAAACGAGAAGCCTCAAGTTTGGAGCTTCAACTGGGTGACATATTCATTGTCAGCTCTTTGAAACAGAGCAACAAGCAACGCTAGGTCAATGATAATCTACCAATGCAGGCTATCAAAGCAGACAAAACAAGACTCAGAATTCCTTCTTAGAACTAGGAAGAGAGAAAGAAGCACGAAAAGGGTATAACTTCATCCGTACGCTGATGGGGCAAAGGGAACAAAGGATAAATTGTAAGTAAGTCAACAGTTACAACATTTACAAAATATACAACTATTTATAATCCCCTAATTCACAACCCAATTGTCTATGTATATCCCCAACCGCATCACGAAGCGGTTTTCAATTTGCCCTGCCGGGTTTCCGTCAGCCGTTGAAACTCGTAGTATAAGCCTCTACCGCAGAGGTAGGTCGAGCCTATATGGTTTTTCAGGACCTCCCGTCGCCAAAGAGCGAGGAAGCTGGTTCAAATATTCGAGCATCCGAGGCGAACCAACTTTCCACCCTAGTAGATTGAATTGGGTTTGGTAATTAGAAGCTAGTTCCGCAAATTCCCCAGCAGTAGGAAGAATCTGTCAAGTGAATCTTGAGTTTTTGTGACTCCCGGAGTGTCTGGAATAATATGGGATTCCAGTGAAAAAGAAACGACAGGAACAGCTCCCGGAGATCTCTATTTAGGGTGTGGAACTGAAGAGCTTTGGCATATAACAAGGCAAGTGGACCATCACGTTCCGTCAACGGCTTGAAAATTCCTCGAGATAACTCAAATTCAAATTCACCATCTTTTCAAGGGAGACATCACAGTGAGAGGTCAAATTTGACCTTCGTGATGATGTCATACCCCAGGGCAATTCTCCTAAAGAAACTAGTCCTTGTTCCCTGCAACGGTTCCCTTAACCTGGGGGACAAGATAGTCCTTAATGTACTGATCGTTCCTCCATCCAGACCAGTCGGGCTTCTTGATTCCCCAAGAGTCGTCAAACTCCTGAATGCCCTGCCTGGTGTAGTATCGGCCAACAATAACCCAGATGAACCAGCTTGCTTGAGCCTCGGGCAGATACTCTGAAAGGCAGCTCATGTATGTCTTGGCCTTGTTGTAGTTGTCGCCCTCCATGGAGTGTCCAAACTCGGTGAGCATGACGGGGAACACATTCTTAGTAGCGGGATCCGATGCGTTCATGGCCTGGAAGCCCTTGGTGTAGAGGTTGTATCGGAGCGAGCTGCAGCTTCCAATGCTGTTCTCGTAGTTGTGAATCTCCAGGACAAGCTTCTCGCCATACCCGGCAAAGTCAGCTCGACTGAATATTTGGGTGCTTGGGTCCAATGCAGCTCCCGTGAAGAGTGGAGTGACAAAGGTGTCATAGTTCAGGCCGGAGATGATAATGAGACTGTTAGGATCGGCCTGATGAACGGCATCAGCTCCTTGGCGCATGAACTTGTACAAATCTCTCCAGTTGTACGACTTGCTGCGGAGATCTTCGTTGTTGGTGGGAGGTCGGGGCTCATTGCGAAGGGACTGAGAGATCTTGGCAGGCCAGCTTCGGCTCTAGTGAGAGTTAGAATTTTCCGCTCATCTTGAAGAAATGACCAAACATGTTGTGTCTCCGAGGATTTACTTACGTGAGCTGCCATGTAGGCATTACCACGGGCCCATCGGTCAGCGTCAAACTCGGTGTCTCCCCACCAGGTGTTGCCGTCTGTGCCACCGCAGCACCACTTTCCACTAGAGATGTGGTTGTCAAGGTTGATGTAGACGTGCTGCTTGAGGCATTCGGCAGCAATAGCATCATACACCTAAACATTATGTAAGCTATGATGTTTACGACATGGCACTTGTTGACTGATACATACCTCCAGTCGCTTCGTCTGAGGTGTGAAGGACGGGTTGTTCTCCAAGACCTTCTTCAAGACAATAGTTCCATTCTCCTTTCCCAGTCCCTCTTCAAAGGCCGTTTTGATATCAATGTCCTCGCCATTGTTGTCGTAGATCTGGTCAACCAGTTCCGTGGCAAAGGTCAGTCGAATGGCATTCATACCGATCGACTTGAGATCCGCAATGACTTCCTGGATCGACTGATACTGAAGGCCTTCGGGGACCATCACTTCACCGTGACCAGGCCAGTTGGCACCGGCAAGGGTGACAGTGTTACCAGCAGCGTTCTTAATCCATCGACCAGATGTAGTGAAGGGTCCATTTGGCCAGGCAGCCAGCACAGGGGCCGAGCAGAGGCCGAAGAAGGCCAGAGACCTTGAAAGAAGCATGGTGCAGTCGGAGTGACTTGACAATTGGGATGGAGCTGGGAGGAACAAGAACAGCCGTTACATCGTGGAAACATTCGCGCATTTATAGAAGTTGCTCATTTAACTTAATTCATGGGCCTTTACCGTATCCACCCCGAGATCGACGGTAATACGAGTGCCTGACCAGTCTTGGCCTCAGAGAAGCAAGGGGACGAAATGGCCCGGTCAACTGGAAGCCGCGTTTCCACAGATCACAAGGTCAAGCAGAATGATAGTTTTCGGCAAGTCTCCCGGTCTACTATACAACGTTGACTATGCGTACCAATGAACAAGCTCGGAGGAGATACCCCGATGCACCCCATATAGGAAAAGTAGCGTGTTTATCAGATGGCACTCTGTCCACCCCCGCATTAACTTCCCCGCCTTTTGAGATGGAAACGGGATGGAAGAAGCTTAAAGTTGACGCTATCGGCTCCGTCATCCCCGACGGCCCGGGGTGTTTGTGTTAGGGTCGCATTCAGTGAGGGGATTCACGAGGCCGGCTCCGATATCCCCGGAGTTGAGGGTCAGTTGAAGCATGATCGTGTGTGAATGGTTAGATGAAGGTATTCTTTGGCTGAAATTGTTTTGAGCGATGGGATAAATGACGTAGTAGTTAGTGAGTCTGCCTTGCTCGAGGTCTTTCTCATGTCAAACTTGGCTTTCTTCATCTCACTCACCCAAACAAGCCCTCACTTCATACTAACCATAAACTGAAGAGCACAGAATAGCATCTCAACCTTCTTCAATCATTCAACTATGTCATAATATCTCATTCTTCTAGTTGAACGCATTGAGAGAGCTTACGTGAGTTGCAGGGATCAAGAATGCCTGCCGAGGTTCGGTTCTCAGAAGCGGGGGAGTCGGTGTGCACGTGGCACCTCAACGCTGACCGAAGATTCAACTTGACCTGGTTGTAAGACTTCATCAACATCAAATCACGCCACAAGTCGAATATCCACGATATATCATACCATAAACCATCATGGCAGACAATACCGACCAGAAATTACCAACTGTATCATTTACGGAACCTGATTCAAGCAGCTACTCGTCCTTCCAACGCGAAATCTACCAAGCCTTTCGACCACCTCTCTTCTCAACCAAACCGTCAGAATGGGAGGCATTAGCCCGGGCCAAGGTCCCTCCAGCTAACTTTGACTATGTTCATGGCTCTGCAGGCACATCCGCCACCGCCGAGGCCAATGTTCAAGCCTTTTCTCGTTACCGCCTCCGACCGAGTTTCTTGGTCAATGCCACCAGACGCGATGTGAGCATAGAGCTATTTGGCACAAAGTACAACAGTCCGTTGTTGGCTGCTCCCATTGGCGTTCAGAATATCATGCACTCAGACGCCGAAGAGGCCACGGCTAGGGCTTGTCACAATGTCGGAATCCCCATGATCCTGTCAAGCGCTGCAACGCGAACGATAGAGAAGATCGCCGAGGCAAACGCAGACGGCGATCGCTGGTATCAACTCTACTGGCCAAAACCACAATGTGAAGAAATCACCGCGAGTCTTCTGAATCGGGCAAAGAATGCAGGGTACAAAGTTCTTGTCGTCACGCTAGACACGTTCCTCCTTGGATGGAGACCCTCGGATCTTGATACCGCCTATCTGCCCTTTATCTGGGGTGAGGGGTGTCAGATTGGACTCTCAGACCCGGCTTTCAACAAGCTGTTTGGGGAGATACAGAGGAATGACCCGCGGAGTGTTGGTGAGAAGCTAGCCGAGTTGTGGACCATCATGAGACGACCCGGCACATTCAAAGGTGCTGCAAAGGTACTGGGGAATGTCAACGTCCTAAAAAAGTCCAAAGCTTGGATCGACGTCATGAACTCTGGCACCTATCGGGAATGGGAAGACCTCAAAGTATTGAAGAAACTCTGGGACGGGCCAATTGTCCTCAAAGGGATACAAACAGTTCAAGACGCACATAAGGCCATCGAATATGGGATGGATGGCATCATTATCTCCAACCATGGCGGTCGACAACTGGACGGAGCGATAGCATCTCTGGATGCCCTCGCCGAGATTGCGGCAGACGGAAAAGTCAAAGACTCCGACTTGACGCTGCTCTTCGACAGCGGTGTTCGAACTGGCTCTGATGTACTCAAGGTACTGGCACTTGGCGCAAAGGCTGTATGTATCGGACGTCCCTACGTGTACGGACTGGCTGCTGGAGGGCAGAAGGGCGTGGAGCATGTTCTCAAGTGTTTGCTCGCGGATATGGACAACAGCTTGGGAAATTGCGGCAAGAAGAGTATTCGTGATCTTGGCAGAGACGATCTTCAGATTCTGCCACTGTCGAAGCTCTAGATTAAGAGATGTCGCACGTGCTAGGAGCTTAATCGAGGAGTTCGAGGTACGTTAGCGGAGAACCCCGTTTGTTTGGTCAGGCTTGAAGGAGGGACACTTCTCTTCTACCAATGTAGTTTACAAGAGCCCTTTTATTGCGATATAAGAAAGTTGGACAATTGGACAGGAAGCAACAGCGGGAAGAACTCGGTATACAAATTCAACGCTAGATTCAAGAGATATCAACCAAGACAGGTCCTGGTCGTTGCCGACGATCAGACGCGATTGGCTGGTTGCGGGCGATTGCCTTGAGACGGCCTTCGCCGTTCTCCCACCTCGTTATCATTGCTGCTAACATAGTCCTTTTATCTTCACATGAAAGAAATCATTGCGATAACCGGTGCAAATCCACCATTGGTGGTAAAGCTTCTCTGGAAGTTCCGCGAGGACATGACGTCATTGACGCAATTTCACTTTGCCGTTCAGGGTTCAACATCCGGTATTCTTCACTCAAACTCAACACAATAAACCTTATCATGCAAGATCCAATGTTCATAGTGACCAGGTTATGCTCAATTGTTGAAACGGCCGGCGGCGAAACTGCATGTGGTGGACGGATAACTCGGCATGAATCTACAGGGATGCTTCACTAGGTGGACCTAGTTGATAACCATCACCACGTTTCAATACAACGCGTTGACAGCTTCTCAAAGCAGATTGGATTCCTTTTAATGTTTCAAACCTCATACAGCTATTTATTCAACACATCTCTCTCAGAGAATCTGATTGGTACCTCAAATCCTTTGCCGTGAATCAAAAGTCCCCCCCCTGTGTCGATCATGACCTGTCGTCGCGTTCCCTCGTCCCCTCATTGGCTGCGGGTCCTTGAACCAAAAGTCCTGCTAATACGTTGCCATGATAGCACGTGGGGTTTGTGTAGACTCCTTATCGGACGGCATTGGCTGGGATTCTTTGAAACACCTGCTGTTTTGGTGACTTTGCTCCGTCGGACTGGGAATACTAGATTTGGATCCTTTCCGTTTGTTAGACCGAGCGATTTACATTTGGTCCTGCATTGTTAAGGATCGACTGAAGTATTTAGTTCCCGCGTGCCCAGTCTTGGCTTTTCGTCCCTCAGCCCCTTTCAACTCAACTCGTCAATATGGCTTATACACGACTTTTGATCCCTCTGGCTCTCACGTCGGGCGCTTCTGCTGCCTTGAGCAAATCTTGTCCCGGCGACCTTCCTCTCTCATGTCACAACACCACTGCTGTCGCGGATACATGCTGCTTTATCCCCTCTGGTCAGCTTCTTCAGACGCAGTTCTGGGACGCTAGCCCGGCCGCAGGCCCATCTGGTAAGTTATCTCGGCATTGAAAGGGTCCTTTTTCTGACGGTGTACAGACTCTTGGACAATCCATGGTCTCTGGCCCGACTACTGTGACGGCACATATCCGCAGTTCTGCGACAGTAGCCGTGAATATGGTGACATCAGAGGCATCGTGTCCCAGTTTCTCGGCAATTCGACCCTGTCCTACATGAACCAGTACTGGGTCAGTGACAACGGTGACAATGAGTCTCTGTGGGAGCACGAGTGGGACAAGCACGGCACTTGCATCAGCACTCTGGAGCCTGGCTGCTACACCGGCTACAAAACTGGTGCCGAAGCAGCAGATTACATCAAGAGGACTGTCTCACTGTTCAAGACGCTTCCTACGTACAAGTGGCTCTCCGAGGCCGGCATTGAGCCATCCGAGTCCGAGACGTACACTGCCAGCGAGATCGAGGACGCCCTTGAGGAACAGCATGGTGCGAAAGTGACTATTGGCTGCAGCGGCAGCAAACTCAGTGAGGTTTGGTATCACTTCAATGTGCAGGGATCCCTTCAGGAGGGTACTTTTGTTCCTTCGGATCCCGATGGGAGCAAGAGCAGCTGCCCTGACTCTGGCATCAAGTATCTGCCCAAGAGTTCTTAGACCAAGACTCGGTGCTAGTCACATTGGTTTCGGATATTAAATGCCGAGTCAATAGGAAATACGCATAGATAAAGAGATGAATAAACACAGTACATCGACTTATGTCTTGGCAAGATAGGAGTAATAATGCCAAGGTTCTCACCAGCAAATATACCTGAATTTCACTAACCTCTCTACTTTATTAAGCCTTACATTCTAACATATGTCACGGTCCCGTAGGCGCGTAGCCGGCATGACTGGTTGCTTGGCAAATTTCAGACTGGATACGTAATTCCAAGCATTCTCTGATTGATCTAGCTGCTCGTGATAATCTATACAGTAGGACTGGTCTTCTCATCAATCTTGATGCCAAACGCACCCGAAGCACCGGTATAACTCTCATTAACAGCCTCGCTCGCGTAAACTCTCATCTCCTTCTCATAAGCAGCCGTGACACCAGGCTTGTATCCTCCAGCCTCACGCAGCAACCTTCCCAACAGGGCTGAGTCTCGCACGGCAGTGTTCGCACCGATACCTCCCGCAGGAGTCATGGAGTGAGCGGCATCTCCAATGACAGTCACACGGGGCTCGTTAGGCCATTCTGGAACGCCCGAGGGAGTGGAGCAGGTGATCTTCCAGAACGCGGCTTCAGGCTCGTTCATCTCGTCAAAGAGCGGCTTGAATCGTGGGTGCCAGTCTTTGGTGATTGACTTGGCAATGTCTGCGGCCTGCTTGCCCACAATAGCGTAGTCGTCGTTGGGAGCTCGGATGACACCTGGCTCTCCTCCCATAGTCCAGCCGAACTCAACATTCGGGTCATCCATCTCACCAGGGCGGACGTTGGTGATGATGAAGACAGCGCCATCTGAGCGTGTGCCGTCTCGCAGTCGGAATACACCTTCGCCGAGCCCCTTGAATGCAGTGGTCGGTGCCTGGCCGTGGATACCTCTGGCTCCAGTATCGTAGACCTTGAGCTTGCCACCCGAGACCTGCTTCGCGACCTTGGAGTAGATACCTTCACCACCGACTAGCATTGAGCCCTCAATCGACTTGGTGCCATCGGAGAAAATGGCCCGGACACCATCATCGGTCAACTCGTAGCCTGTGACATTCCTAGACCACTCGATATGATCTTCACAGCCCTCAGCAAAAATCCTGCGCATATCTCCTCGTGCAATGCCAACCACCTTTCCACCCCGCGATACCAGCTTCTCGGGCACGACATGCTCTGTCTGCTCACCAGTCACGGCATCAAAAGCTGCAAAGCCGCTACCTCCAGTCTTGCCGCACTTTTCCCAGAAGTGCTCCCACGTCTTGGCATCAAGGACTGACTCTATAGCATCGAGGCCCTCCGTAGAGAGACGGAGACGATAGCCTTGGGCGCGAAAGATAAACGACTCATCGCGCTCAAAGATGCGAAATGGGATCTTGGACAGGCGGAGAGATTGGGCGAGAAGAAGAGATGCGAGGCCGGAGCCTGAGATGAGGATGGGCTTTGTTACCGACATGATTGTTGTGGTAGCAATGTGGAATCCCAAGCCATGGTGGAGAGGGGAGATATTAAACGTCGGCCTGGAATGCTCGCATCAGCCAGTGACGCCTTACCGCGCGGCTTATATCAGCACAAAGATCTCGTTTTCCCCGCTCAAAAAGTTCCTATTATTAATACACTCTAACTACTTCAAGTTTGGGCTGCAGCGCCATCGACTTGGCTTTGGCCTAGGGTAGCTTCCCGGCGGGACCCTTTGATGCTCGGGACCGAGATATACGCTGTTTTTTGACTCTTTACTTGTATCGACGACTTGGGTGGCTTCATTATTGAGATCAATTCTTATTCCCGTTTCTTTGAACTTGCCGTTATATCTGAAAAATGTCCATGTATATGGCTGGCGGAGAGAGCATCCAATATGCCCAGATGCGTCTTGGTAAGCCAACATCTTATTCTGGAGTTTCCGGCCGCGCGCCTATTCGGAGTTTTTGGATCAGCCAAATTTGGATCCTTGTTTGCTTCGTCAGCGGCACACACTTGAGAAGCGACAAACCCTATCTTGCCAAGCTGAGGTTGCAGCACTAACGCCGGACCTTATGGGAACTGAACCAGGGTCCAGAGCCGCTTAGTAGTCGGAGGAAATAAAGTAATGGCAAAGCTATTCACCATGTTAAGGACCATAGTACTGACAAAAGCTTAATTTACGGTGGTATAGGGTGGTTAGGAATGGATGACAACGTCAAGACCTGAGGTTCCCTGTGGATGCGAGTCGTATACCATGGCCAACATCATCATTGACTAGGACTTCAAGAATGGAACAGAATAAATCAGCTTGAATGGTTTTGACAACTTGTATAAATACATGAAATAAATCGCTAATTCTCCAAGCTTTGCAAATTGGGTATCTAAACCAATAATGCCAATGCGTATCCCTATGATGGGCAGTCTCACAAGACCTCATGTCATATCTCATCTCGTCTCGCCAATTCAGACATTAGCTCCTGCATCTCTGTTGTCCCGGGCTCTATCACCGTGCCCAGTTTCGTCCGGTCCCCCTCCACTCTGCCTACTTCCCGGCCTACTCCCCGGCCGACGTTGCTCAGTATCGCCGAGTAGCTCATACTCGGGCTCATTCGTCGGCAGCTCATGTGGTCCTAGGTCGATTGGTAGTTCTGCTGGTTTGTCGCTGTTGACTGCACGATATCCTTCTTGGTGCATCTGATCTGGACTCATGGGGTCTTGTTGTGTGTCGGTGCTTGAGGATCTTCTTCTCCGGCGGATGACCAGGAAGATGGCACCTGCTGCAGCCAAGGCGCCAAGACTTACGCCAACACCAATACCCGCCTTGGCTCCGGTAGATAGACCACTTGATGGTTCGGATGCTTCGCCGTCGTGGTCGTGGTTCGAGTTTGACGATCCAGTTGAACCCTCTTCTCCCTCCTCATTGTCGTCCTTGTCGTCGTCGTCATCAGACGTTGGCGCATTCTCGTTCACGGTTGCTACCTTCTTCGCATCCGCCCATGTTCCATAGTCGTCCAGATGTAGTTCCATAACATCCTTTCCCTTTCGATAAAAGATCCAGAGGTCTTCAGATTCTGGGGCGGCAACTAGTGCTATTCGAGCTGACTTGTCGCCAGCCTTGGGCCACTTCTTCTCCCCTGGATCCTCGGCAATTTTCCATCCATCTTTGCCGTTGGTGATCTGATGAAGCTTCGAGTCTGTACCGATGTAGAATATGTTGGTCAAAGATTCTTCGTTGGATGCTAGCGCGAGGCTGACTGTCGTCATGTCGATTTCGGGAAGGATGAATGGTACGTCCTTTGACCAGTCAAACGCATACTTGGATGTTGCTGTTTTGTTGGTCGGGGCTGGGCTCTTGAAGCCCAGTGGGAGGGAACCTGTTCCTCGAGTTAGTGTCCATCATCGCATGTCTCCTTGAAGCGCCTCGAGATTGAAAGGTTGGTCAACATACTTAGACTCCACTTGTCCTTGTTCTCCTCTTTGTATGAAGAAATGGCAAAGTTATCCCCATCGTATGGAAAGATCACCGACATGTTGGTCCCAGTCCTCCTCGCTGCCCCCAACGCCTTGCCCTCCGGTTCGAGTTGGGATACGGGTCCAATGTAAACCCAGTCGGTATCATCGTCGTATGCCAGGACATTGACTTTTCCATCCTCATCGTGGTAAAATACCCGGTTCCCGCCGGATTCGCCAAGCTCTACCACTGCTAACCCTGTATTCTCGTGTATAGATGGTGCGCCGGCGTCTTCGCTGACCTTGTACTCTCCACCCTCCTGTAGCTCGTAGTCGCCCGTCTTCCAGTTGCATGTCATGTCGGCGTTGACTAACGAACCGTCGCGTGCCTGAAAGAAAACTGATGCCTAAAACATCACTTCGTGTCAATGTCTGGGCGAGGAATAGGGAATGGGGTTACTCACGACTGACGTTCCCATCTCATCATCATACCATCCGACCACTGCGAGTGGTGTCGCTGCCTTCGGCTTGGCCTTGATTGGGAACTTGTGCATCTTGTCTGTCGGAAATACGGCTGAGCCATTGCTATTGCAAGCGGTGTGCACAAGATCGCCAGACCCAGGATCTTGGAATGCAAAGTGAGGCGTGAGAGAATAATCCGACCACGTCCACCAACCCGTCATTCCCATCGTCGGATTTGCGAGGAGCAGTAGCGGCCCCAAGGCCGAGGCGACGATTGACCGAGGCATGTTTGGCGGATGATCTGATTCAGGGGAGGGACTCGTCGAGGAGCAAAACCCGAGGCCACGGCTTGCTCAGCTTGATGGGATTTCCATCCGGGCAGAGCGCGGGGAAGATCGAAGGACGTTGACAAACGGCGCGTAAAAAGGATCTAGTTTAAAAGTATGATGTTAAGGTTAAAATTGAAAGGACTCAAGAATCCAGAAAAGCAAACGGGCCTGAGGGACAGGGTCCAGTTTCGCCCTGCTGGGCAAAGCGATGTACAAAAAGCGTAGCATCCTGCGCCGACAAGGCTTTGGATTTGCAGGGGTTAAAAGGCACGGCACGTCGACTCGAGGCAAGGATTAATCCGCTAGTGCTGATTTTTTGGCGCTTATGGCATGAGTTTGAAACGTAGACGAGCTTTGCCGCAGCAGGCTGTGGAAGTGCAAGACTTGATGTGTCGGGCTATTGTGCCAGGCACGGCTTTTGGTCTTTGCCAAGGTTCCAAGAGTCTTGGAACCGGGAGATCGGGGATTGCCAAGTCTCTACTAAGTTCAAGTTCTTGGTATTTCGACGTCCTGGCCTTCAACCTTTCTCTGAACTGCAAGACGTGGCCCCATCTTGGGTGACGGCTGCAGGGTTCAGGGGTTCATTGGAAGACATTCAGCCCATGCAATTCAGCCCCCAAGCCGCTTTGCCCATCTCCATCATCCATTGGCGGACAACGGCGAATAATATGCCCAATTGAGGAGACACTCATAATAACATGAGACCCTGGCCCCATCAATCAAGCGCCTACAGGTCCTCGTTTCCGACATCCGTGATTGCAAGGGCGGATACTGTATCCATGATTTTTGCGAGCCTTACGCCTTATGACTGCATGTCAGATCCTAACCGTGCACACGTTCCCCAAAGTGTCAGCTCAGCATTGGGAGACGTCGTGTTTCAAATGGCGGGAAGAGGAGATATTTTGCGACCTGGATCTGTTGGCTAATATAAACAAGATTGGGTTGCGCGTTGCTTTTAAGATCGCTTAGACTTGTGGAGGCAAGTGTGAGAAAAAGGGTTGCTCCGAGGTGGATGGCATTCAAGGACAATGAGAAGAAGCGCTAACATTTCATCAAGGGTTGAATGACCCGCCCTGCCCTTATTGATACGGGAATGATAGCGAGGGTGTTTCATGGCACTTGATTTAGGCTATAATATCCAGGATGTTAATAACAGGTGGGAGCAGCAGGTACCGACCCCAACCGAGAAGCATTGCAATATTACAGGAACATATAGCTGAGAAACCGGAGAACTTCCCGAGGAACATAGCCTGCTCATTACGAATCGTCAATCAAGAAACTGGCCGAGTGAAAGCTTCCTTAGGACCACTTCCAGCTCCCGCTTTGCTACACTCCCCCTTCGTCTCTTCCCAAACGTTAAATCGAGCTCGTCAGCGCTCAAACTCTCTTCCTCAAGTGGCCCCTCGTCCATTTTCTTTTTTCTTACAAAGAGCCCGTTAATGATGTCTTGGTCCATGTTTTGACTCAACGAAGACCCCTCCTTGGGAAACCGGCGAAATTCATCCAACGCTGGCACGTGCGTGGGATTGATCAACTTAGCACTCAGAAATGGTGCCGCCGATACAAGGTTGATAGCTAGTTGCGCAAAAAGCAGTGCCTCTTTCATGGTCGAAGAACCCGGGTGTTGTCAATATTCGATTCTGCGGCCGTTTGGGTTGTCCTTTGTCATGGCGCTGAAGTTCTATTGGTAGGATTTCTGAGGCGAGATGATAACTACTAGCTTCCTGTGACCCTTTGCGCGTCATTGCATTGAATTAGATTTCGTGAAACGAATCGAGAATCCTAGTTTTATTCATGTCAGCCAGATAGAGCTGAGTTGTGACGTGCCAATGCCACGCGTAGGGCTGGACATAGAACGAGAAAGAGCCCCATGGGGGTCGCCAACCAAGTTTTTATACCCCTCTCTCAATACCTTATCTCGTCGTGTTGCTTCCTTTTAATCTAGCTAGCGTCTGCTATTGGCTCCAGTCACTGGATGAAACACAAAAGTCACAAGCAGCCCAGCTCAGTCTGTATGCAGTAGTAGCCTGATCATGCGGAACGCCATCACTTGGCATACGCGTTGCTCCATTCACGGGGACTCCTACTAGCCAGGAACGAAAGAGGGGCAAGTCACAGTCTTGGCTGCTTAGAGTTGAACCCGCTTCTTGGCATTGATGAAGCAGGAGAAGTTAAAGGACGTAGATTGCCAAATTTTAAGAGAGGAAGCATTTCTCTGCTCACTTCTACACCCCGCCTACCCAGACGGATATAAGCATGGTCAACGCTGGTTATCACAAATCGTCCAGGGATAGTTCAGCTGGTAATCTAAGAAGAATGAATTAATTCCGCAAGACCGAAAGGCCGTTGAGTGTATATCAACAGGCTTCATACTGCCCACATCCCCCACATTTCACCTTTCAACGTCCGCTATCTGACCTCTGATCAATGATTTGCGGGCAGTTCAGCCGGGTTTTGGTTATTCGGCAGCTCATAAACTGGCGTCGGTGATGAAGTTTCTGGCTTATAACCATCGGGTGACTGAGGGTACGGTGGAGCTTGCGTGGACGCGGGAGCTGCCTCAGCCTGCCGTTTTCTCCGTCTCCAGAGGAAGAATGCTACAAGCGCAATAGCAAGAACACCAAGCACTGCTCCAATGGCGATGCCCGCGATAGCACCTCCTGACAGGCTACTGTTGTCAGAGCCGCCAGCATCCGTGTCGGGTTGGCCCGTCTGGTTGCCGGACTCGCCTGTTGTTGTTGCTGATTCGACAGTTGACTCGGGAGCCTGAGAATGGTTAGCGATAGGCGATTAAGACGATAGGTTCGACTTGCGTTCGAAAAGACGGTACTGTACGCCGCGTCGTCCACGTTGCTCACACTCGTCATGAGCCATCGTTGCCTCCTTTGGTAGCCATCAAGGTTGGGGCTCATGTAAACCGGGCCGCTTGGGATGACATCGAGGTGATATTTACTGCCGTTGTGTACGTTGATAAAGCGGTATGTGTCATTCTTTCCCCATAGTGCCACATCCCATTGCTGTCCATTGCTCCCGTCGCTGTTTCGTAGGCAAGCGCGTGTACGTCTATTCTCGACCGACTCGCTTGGGCGGTAGCAGACGGCGAACTGCTTTTGTGTCGTGGTTTCGGAACATCGGAGAGCGTATCGACCGGGTACCTTGCCTATCGGTTGCTGAGCGCACTGGGTAAGCAAAAGCAGTCGAGCATCGTGCTTGCGATGAACTCACGAATTGCCAGTATGTCTTCCTTTTAGCCACAGGAAACACCCGGAAGTCACCATCCTCCCACGTTTGAAGCATCGACTTGAAGTCTCCATCGTAATCGTCTACATTCTCCTCTGTCATATGATACCAGACATTGGGGTCGATGTCGGTCGCAGGCTCGAGCTTTGCCATGTTTGCGCGATGAAGTGAGCAAAAAGAAAAGATGGAACAAACAAGGCGGAGCAACAAGACAACAAGGCAATGGATAAATGAAATCAGACGTCAGAGGTAATCATCCTGTCAGACGCTAGGAGCATCGGTTGCTTAGTGGCGGCGAAGATCGACGGCGGTCGCACCATTCACAGCGCGGAGGATTGAGCTTTGGTAACTGGGCAGGGGGCGAGATGGGCTCAGCGTTGCAGGTCATTGATCCGGCCTTTCTCATTTGTTGGAAGATTGGATTCATGTGAGGGCCCTTTTCACATGTGGCACTCATTGGCTGACCGGCACGGCTCGAATGTGTTGATCATGGAGGGTTGCGCTAGTGAGACGACGATCCTTTCTCGAGGTTGACCTGACTGGCTGAGCTATTATTAGGCAAGGCTTTTTCACATTGCCGCAGGGAACGATGATGAACTTCAAAGCTCTTTAACTAATGTTTATTACTAGAATGTCATCTTTGGGCCCTAGCCTCACGGCGAAAACTGCGAGGGCCGATTCTAGACTACGTGGAGAGAGAGAGCCGCGTAATGGCGGAACCAAGGGCATGCATGGTCATTGCAAAGTTGACAGTGGGGGATACAATACTTGTGCTTTCTGAATAAGTAGAGTTGAGATCTGCGAAAGAATAGGAAGCCTATAAACCTCAAACAGATGTTGAGCTACTACTCTGCTCCTTTACTCTCGAGGCCTTCTCGACAGCCTGTCTCAACTCTTCGTCCATCAGACCAGAATCAACGTAGTTCATGTCGAACCACTCAACCCCATCCCTCATGCTCTGCATGACTCCCGGCACATCCTTCGTATATTCATAACGGTAGAAGCGGATTCCATCCTCGCGGCTTTCCGGCAGTGAAGACTCAGCACTCTCCACACCATAACCGTCACTTTTGGCCTCGTCTTTCCTAATCTCTGGATCCCACCGAACTTCCAGGAAGCCGCCATCATCAGGCTCGTCCCATTTGTCCTCCGGCCTATCGATGACCAATATGGTGCGCTGGCCTGACCCAGGAAACCCGCAATCCATCCGGGGGATGTAAAAGTCACCCTTTCCTGTCGCGTTTCGCGTTTCGATTTCCTTGGCATTATGCGCCTTGCACCTGTTTGCGCGTTCAGCTGGCGAAGTGCCTTCGGGCATGGCCAGGCCGTAGAGGTCGATTCGATCAAGCGTCTCGCGACCCATAGCGCTTCGTTCGTCCCATGTATCCTCATATATCTTGAGAGCCAACTTCTTGAGCTGCTTCATGCTTTTCCCACTGTTGGATCGTGTGTCGTATATCTGAAGTCCCCATTTGGGTCTTTTGACGGGTTCTGGGTTCACCCAGTATTCCCGAGCTTCCCAGACTGAGCAGCAAAGCGTGCCGTCGTGCGAGGGGGCCTCTTCAGTGACCATCCAACATCTGAGTCTGACAGGAGGCTTACCTCCTGTCGAAGCAGGCCGTGATGGTGGTGATGGAGGAGAGTCGTCCATAACTGGTGATGGATAGTTGTTGATGGCTGAAACTGTTTGTCAATGCGGCTTTTAAGCTTGAAAACTGAGGATACTAGGAAGTTTGGAGGATGAAAGAATTCGACGGAGCCTCTCTACTTGGGATAGATATAGAGGATAGCCAAACTTCACCAAAGTGTCGGTTGTGTACACCGCTACATGGTTCTGGTGGCAGTGCTGGCATGGTTCGTATTTGGTTCCAATGGCTGGGCTGTGCTGCCTAGAGTGGGATTCTTTATAGCCGAGGGCCAAGACTCAGGGCGCCGATACCCAATTACGACTTGAAATGGGATCTTCCTTCGGTTTCACGTTTCCAATAATAGGATAGAGTCATGTTAATTCATTGGTGTATTCAATCTCGAGCTCAACCTTAGCCAGCCAAGTCCAAGTCATGAATAAAGCTCATACTGTCCTCTTCCTTGCTTGCGCTATCTATCGAGGTCGCCAACTGGGTAAAGAATTCAGATTCCAACTCAAGAAAGTTGGACATCTGGTGGAACAGAGGCTCCTTTTGGAAATCTAATAGCATGGTGTCTTCGCCATGATCTGATATGTCATTGGTAAAAATTGGCATGTGTACCGCATAATCTCCACTATCCTCAGCTGGGGCTTGGTCATTAGAGAAAGGTGGCCAGGCATAGCTGCTTGTTGTTCGATGTTGACCGGGTCGTCGCCTGAGTGAAGGCTCCTCGTCTTCCACGTTGGGCGATTCGGAATCACTCCTTGGTGTCACATGCTCCTGTCTCAAAGAGATCTTTGACTTGTCGATAGCTGCTTTGAGATTTCCCAGGACTGCCTCGCTAGCAGAATATCTCTCTCCCAGGCGCTCGAGGAAGCGCATGCAGGTGCGCAGTCCGGCCGCACTCTGATCATGTAAGCGCCGCGTGGGTGACTTGAGATTCAACAAGAGGATTGAGGCGGCTGGAAGGACGCATGTGATTCTGGCCAAGAAGGTGAGTTTGAGATGACACATCCTCCAAAGAGTAGCTATCACTTACCCCTGGGTTGACATGTAGTTTATTAACCCTTTCTTCAAAACGACATCCGCCAATACCGAGACTTTGTATACGGCGGTTTGAACCTTGTTATAACTCTTCTGAGCTTTTGGTCCTCTGACACTACCTGGTGGGGGAGAAACGAGACTCTGGGAAATCTCGGGAAGATGGAGGGTTGAAATAACCGTGTAGTAAGTCATGATCATCAATAGCCGACCGACGGTGATACCCCTGGAGACGTCATATTCCAGTTCCCGTGAGCACGGGGTAGCGGAGTCGCTGCAGTAAGCCCTATGCCAAGCATCTAAACGAAGATCAAGTATGTTGGTACGGTTCCTGGGGGGCGGGTGGTGAGGAGATTCGTCTTCTGACATGGTCTGGTTGACGCAGATGCATAACTCGGCCATTCGTATGGAGAGTGTTGCACAGTCCACGGCGCTGCGGGTTAAAAAGTCGCCACTGGCCTTGTGCAGTGGGAAGTCATCTGGAGTTAGCATTGGGATCAGGCATCGTAGGCGTGGCTGGAGCCTCAAGCCCATTGATACGAGTGCGTCCCGGATGTATGCGCTCCACCAAAGTCTCTTGTAAAAACCCTGACTTGGATGCGGAGCAACGGCCCTTTCTTGAACACCAAATTGCTGGGCATGATGCACATGAGCCCCAATCCAATACGCAGCGGCCTTGCAGTCATCTGGGTCTTCGTACCAGAATGACATGAGCAACAAGGCATGGAGAACGTCGACAGAGGAAGTGTCAACATCGAAATCATAGAGCAGCCTAGCCCTCCGATAGAATGAGCGCCGGGCGTCCCGTTGCGATGAGAAATCCAGGCACTGGAGCACATCGCAGTCCACGAACTAGTCTTCATTGTCAGCTTTGTCCAAGCTGAAAGATTCTGGTGGAGGATTACCGCACTGCCAGCAAACAAGATGGCTTGGAATAACAAGATCCCTACCGTTTTCTGGCACGGTGGGTCTGAGGCGTGATCAACAGACACGTCGACGTGGCCCAGAATTTCGGATCGATCAAGCGAGGGCATGTATGGGGTCACAAACTCGAAGCAAGCATCCACCAGAGCCTGCCGCAGCTTTCCCTCCGGAAGCCAGAAGGCCCCCTCGGCAGCGAGATAGCTGAGAGCAGACTGTGGAATATCTTGGTTGATTGGTTTGACGAATGCGGGAAGTTTCCAGGGCATAGGGTCAGGCTCTGGGACTATGGCCATCGGTGTGTCGAGAGGTACATCTTCCATCATGTCTGGGCTCGTACCTGGCATTGTTGTCAGTTCATTTCATTGACAAGGGGGGAACAAGTCAACTCAGACGAACCATTATCTTCTTGACTGCTGCCGGACTCCGGTTGGAGAGGGACTTGACCTTCCAAATCTTGGTTTGTGGATGTCAAGAGAGGGGCTATGTCTGAGGCAAGGTTGTCGTCCCCTGGGGAGTGCACAACATGGCCTGGCGAGACAGCTGACGGTTGGATGTCGACTGTGTTTGTGCCGCCGCTGCTAGAGATGGTGGACGGCACCCCGGTGCTTCTGCATTGTGGGTCAGACACGACATCCAAGGAGGCCTGGGTTCGACTAACCTGCGTCTGCGGGTGTTTGCGACCTTGCAGTGGACATCATCAAGCTCACAGTTGGTGCACCGCGAGCCTCGCTTATTGAGATCACAGCGGACCTTGCGACCGCGACAGTATTGACAGGCTATCGGCGCTCTCAGCCGGGCGCGCCGGGGGGCTGTCGCCGGACTGAGAGGAAACGTCGCCGGGGCCATGATTCGGAACGTGGTTTGTGCCATTTCGGGCGTTGTAGTCTATGCGGCTCCCTTGATGAAACACTATAGGAAACTGGACCTCTACATGAAAGAGTCTTTCTTGTGATACTGACAAAAAGGGAGGATATCATGTGCAGTGACTGACATCGGCTATACAGACCCGTCCGATACCCGGGTGGGGCTCCGGCATCCTGGGGTATTCGCGGGGTATTCGCGGGGTAATCACCATTCGCGCCGCCTCCCTACCGATCTCTTACCGAACAGCCGTGCCACCAATTGTGCAATGCCAATTATTCTCTGCCAGTTAATCTCTAGCTAGATACATGTAGATATGTATTTATGCCTCGACTATGTATGTCACATGTAGCCTGGCCACCTTCGCCTTGAACCTCATCACAGATGTGCTACGTGGGCAACATCGGCTGGAATGTCGACGTATATCAGCGAGAGAAGCAGCTGAGCATAGCTTTTCGCCTGCCTATATTCATGAACATGGTTAGCCACGGAAAAGATGATTGTTTCAACACGTACCGGTCCAGTCTCAGGCTCGAAAGCCCTCCGCCTCCAAGAGCCTTTGTGATGACATAGTTGACTGCATGCACCCCGGGCACTGCGAACCTCGTGACTGTCCCGCCGGGAGCTATCAGGTGCTGTAACGCTGAAAAGACTACCTGTGGGGTGACCTGTTGCAAAATGTGCTCGTAAAATGCGGCATCTCTGGCAATGATGGCAACGTTGGCACTGTCTCCCTTGTCGCCAGAGCGTCCAGTTGCCACTTCATGCAGTTTGGCGCGCCGTGTAAGACCCTGGGGAGGCTGCGTCAGTGATCGGGCAGCACCGCTCGCAGCTGTCACTGAGTCTAGGCTGGCCGATGGCTTGCCGCTTAAGCAGCCGTCGAGAGTGAGTGGCACATTGAGGGGCGACTTTTGACTGCCAACAAAGACGACGGGGTGAAGTGAGTCCCGACGAACAAGGGCACTGCTGCCGACAAAGTTTGGACTCGTCTTTGGCCGTCCGCTAGTTAGCATGCAGATGCCCGGAGCGCTGTTTGTTAGGAAAGACGCCGCCTCCTTTCCCATGATATCCAGCACGGAACGCTTCTCATGTCTGGCCGCAACTCTCAGCACCACCTCCCTGCGCTCACCATAGTTGCCCCCGGGACCAAGGTGGTGCTCAGCACCAATGACGATGATCTCGTGGTCGTCATTCGAGATCGGGCTTGCATGGTTTGCGACAGCGAGGACGTTGGTTCGCTCAACAATGGCTCTTCCCAGAGTCTTGGCCTTCCTTTCGGCCTGTTCCCCAGAAACAAGCATGTCGACAGATATCCTGTAGCCTTGTTGCCGCACAGCTGTGCACTTGAGCCATGGCGTGGCCGGCTTACCCCTGGCGCCTCTGACCAGAACACTGTCCGGTGAGCTCTGGCTGATGGTGACCCGGCTGAGGTCAAGTATAACGTCGGGGAGAATGTAGTTCTCGGTATCGAGAACCTCGTATAGCATCTGCTCGCAGACACTTCGCGTATTGACGACGCCGCCAGTGCGAGGGGGTTTTGAGATGGTGAAGCTGTTATCGGGAAAGAAGGTCAAGATGGGGTAGCCCATGTTCGACCAGCCGCCATGGGGGCTGAATGCTGACTGCTCCCAATCTGTGTAATTCCCACCTGTCGCCTGAGCGCCGCATTCGATGATATGTCCAGCAAGTGAAGCACTAGCCAGTCGATCGAGATCGCTGGGGCTGGTGCCAAAGTTCCATCCAAGCTCGTAGGCAAGAGGTCCTAGGACCAGAGCACTATCCACACACCTGCCCGTTATGACGATATCAGCACCTTGTTCCAAGGCTACTGCAATGGGCTGTGCTCCCAGATAGGCATTCAGACTCAAGTATTCTGTTAACGCGTTAATGCCCTCCTCCTGGGTGTCGGCGCTACCTGCTACCGGGTCAAAGTGATGGAATCGGCCCTCCTTCAAGAGTGTCTCTTTCTGATCTATAATGTCATCGCCGTGGACAGCAGCGACTCTAAGCTTGTCGGACAAGCCACGCTCCACAAGTTTTGACTCAATGTATTCTTTGAGCCCAACTGGATCAAGACCTCCAGCGTTCGTGACCAACTTAACACCTTTTTCGAGGATGGCATCCAAGTTGGGCAAGAGGGCCAAGTCTGCGAACTCGGAGATGAACCCGGCGGCCGGGCGCTTCTTCTGGGAACCTTGATTGGAGCGTGCAGAGCGGGCAAGTAGGCCCATGGTGACCTCTGCGTTGTGGCTGTTAGTGAATGAAGGGTTCCCGTGCAGTTCCAACATACCAGCGAGGTAGTCAGCGACAAGATAGTCGACTTGCTTATCAGGCCCCTTGATGAACTGGTTGATTGCCCATGGCGAATCTCCCCAAAAAGCACTATCAGGTCAAGTTAACGTCACGGGCCGGATAGCCGACTCTGGAGCAACACACCCATAGCAGCCGATACGAACTGGTGGCATCTTCAAAACAAGCTCGATGAGATGGAATGTAATGGCAAATCAAATAATCGTGGAACAGAAATCATTCAATCAACGAGACAGTCGGGTTTAACAAAGACAAGATAAACTATTACATGCATGGATGGTATCTGCCTTCAACACCATCGCAACATCCTATTGGCTGTGCCGGTGCTTACCGCGGCTCGGTACCGACTCTCTGCCGCGGCTTGTTGCATCTTGGGGTTCAAGTCACTGGCGGCAAATACTACCTCTAAATAGGCATCTAATTGGTGATTCATTCTTGCCTAGATCAGATTTCCTCCAAAGACAGCGAATGGTATACCTTGTGCCCAGCATGTCGACGCCCAAGATCCCGCTACCATCCGTATTCCCAGAATACAGGTCAACGGTCAACGAGAACGACAAAGACTATCGTCAAAATGTTGAAGACTGGAAGGGAATCCTGCAGCAGTTTGAGGAAAAGGCGGCTTGGGCTGGCGGAGAGGGTGAAGCACGTCACATTGAGTAAGTGGAGGGCTGGTGTCATGAGATGCACTGCTAATGTCGGTTGTTAGGAGACACCATGCTCGCGGGATGCTGTCCGGTACGATTCTTCTAGCTCCCAACTGCCTACTCATAGACATGGATCAACTGACAGGGTCACGTAGCCCGAGATAGGATCGCCATGCTCCTCGACGAGGGATCACCTTTCCTGGAGCTGATGCCGTTTGCCGGCATCGGGGTCAAAGAATCCAGCCCTGCCGCAAGCCTCATCGTAGGAATAGGTCTTGTATGGTTAGTTCCTTTACAAGACGACCCACCCATGCATCACATCTCTGACCATCTACAGTGGAATCAAGGTCATGCTGATTGCCAACATACCCACCATCGTTGGCGGTGCTCCGAACGAGCTCACGGTCCGCAAGCAACATCGAGCTTCCGAGATCAGCCTTGAAAATCGCTTGCCAATCATCTTCCTAAACCAGTGTGCGGGAGCAAATCTGCCCCAGCAGTTCCGCGTCTTCCACCAAAGCGGGAAGCTATTTCGCGATATCATCAGACGTTCCGACGCTGGTTCTCCGACATGCACCATTGTCTTTGGCAGCAGCACTGCCGGAGGAGCGTATGAGCCTGGTGTGTCTGAGTACAGCATCCTTGTCAAGAGCCAGGCGCAGATGTTCCTGGGAGGCCCGCCCTTGGTGCAGATGGCGACAAGCGAGATCAGCAGCGCTGAGGAGCTCGGAGGGGCAGAAATGCACACCACCGTCAGCGGCGTGGGAGATGCGCTTGCGGCAGATGAGTTCGACGCTTGTCGTCTGGCTCGGAGCTGGGTTCAGAGCATCAACAGGGAGAACCTCCATATCGATCGTACACTGGATCACGTCGAGGCCCCCCTCTATAGCTCCGACAGCATCCTTGGTCTCATTCCCGAGAATGTCAGAATGCCGCTCAACATGCCCGAGGTCATTGCTCGAATTGCGGACGGTAGTCGCTTTGAGCCTTTCAAGCCTCTGTACGGGACTGGCATGCTATGTTGTTGGGCACGCATTCACGGCCGTCTCGTCGGCATCATTGGCAACATGTCGTCCGTCATCTTTGTCAACGAAGCCCGCAAGGCCACACAGTTCATTCACCTCAACAATGCTTACGGAACACCAATTGTGTATCTACACAACGTCACTGGGTTCATGGTCGGGAAGAAGAGTGAATCTGAGGGCATGATCAAGGCCGGCTCGCTGCTCATCGACGCCGTGTCCCGATCATCCGTGCCTCAGATCTCCATCGTCTGCGGATCATCCTACGGAGCTGGTAACTATGCCATGTGTGGCCGATCGTACTCGCCCAGGTTCCTCTTCTCTTGGCCTCACAGTAGATGCGCCGTCATGGGCCCAGAGCAGCTTTCTGGTGTCATGGAGATCATTGCTCGACAGGCAGCTGAGCGGTCCGGGAGGGGTATGGATGAAGCCAAGTTGGCGGCCAGCACAGCCAAGACGACGGAGCAGATTGAAACTGAGAGCAAAGCATACTACACCTCGGCGTGGTGCTTGGACGACGGAATCATTGACCCGAGGGATACACGTGATGTTCTCGGCATGTGTTTGGAGGTGTGTGAGAACTCACCTTACAAAGGTCTTGAGGGCTACAGCGGAGTCTCTAGGCTGTAGTAGTCACCACCGACTAGATTTATTTTGACTTAAATTTCCAAGGCAGAAACAATTTGTTCATCAACGGGAAGTAGGCATACACGAAATTAGACGTGACAGACACTCAGTCACATTTTGACTCGATATGATCCAAAGTGAGGCAACGCAGCAAAAGGCATGGGCCTAAGCCGTTCAACAACGACATTAATTCTCCCGTAAAAGCATGATAATGTGATACGTATAGAGATATAAAAGATGGGTGTTGAATGAGAAACTGGAATATACCGTGTTCGCAGCTTTTCTGGCGCACAATACACCCTGCCCAAGTCAAGGTCATAGCCAGATCATTGACAGGCTACCAGAAGGCAGGACCAGGGTCCCGGGATAAACAATGGTAAAAGATGTTTTGATTCGGCTATGATGAGAATCATCTCCTTCTTGACCATCCAATAGGCTACTTCTTAATCGTCTCACTTGATAGTTCACGTATAGCAAAACAACATTACTTCCGCTGGTCGTTACCCTGTAGAAGAAATTCCTGACCTCTCCCCACACAATTTTTTTGCCAATACCCGTGGCGTTGGCCCCGTTTTTGACGCTTGTACGCACCAAGTCACCTCGGTCAGACCTGTCATTGGCTGCCCATGAAAGCGCCCATGTTGCTTTGGATCCTCGGTAGTCTCTGTGATAGGCGGGCTCAATCTCGAGCCTCTCCATGGTAAGCAGGGGCTGTCAGGGATACAGGCAGATCTTGGCTGGACACTTCCACGGCAAACGTTCACTGATCTTGCAACATGACCTAGGCTCGGGATTGTTGAACCCGCCGCGGGACTAATACGGCATGCATGGTTCCTAAAAGTCGGTTCCCAGCCAGCCAGTAAGTGCTTGCTTCTTCATCGACTGTCGACCCTTCACCAGCCATGATTCGCCAACCTGACCTGTTCATTGCGCCCCCAATCTACACAAATGGGAAGCTCAAGATATCAAGTGTCCTGATTGCGAACCGCGGCGAGATTGCTTGCAGAGTCATTGCTACCTGCAAGAAGCTGGGTGTTACGACATTTGTAGTCTTTACCGATGCGTAAGCAACCCATCTTTTTATTTCATCGTGTCCACATGGCTGACTGAGAGACTCCTTAGAGATACAAATGCACCATTCGTCAAACTTGCGGACAAGGCTCACTATCTTGGCGACCCCGAGACCCAACCTTATCAGAATGGAGATCTCATCATTGAGATAGCTAAGAGATTTGGAGCTGATGCTATTCATCCCGGTACAGCTAGATCTTGGTCTCTAATACTCACCTTGATGCTAACTATCTAAGGGTACGGCTACTTGTCAGAGAATGCCGATTTCGCAGCGGCCGTCGGCTCCGCTGGGCTCATCTTTCTTGGGCCATCGCCCCAGACAATCGCTGCTCTTGGAGACAAGGTATGTGTTGAAGCCGTTTTTCTGACCTGTAATGCTCAATGAGTGCAGCGCGAGGCCAAGGAGTTTCTGGCGGCAAGATCCTCTGTCCCCTTGGTGCCAGGATATGGAGGGTTAGATCAGGACCCGGACCTTCTGGAGCAAGAAGCCGACCGCATCGGATATCCCGTCATGATCAAGGCGTCTGCTGGTGGGGGTGGAAAGGGTATGAGAATCGTCTACTCAAAAGACGAGTAAGTTGACTCCATATGGTTGCTCAGTGGCGGCATCTTGACAGCTGACGGTATATTAGTTTCCGAGAGTCGCTGCAGCGCTGCACATCCGAGGCGGGCCGTCTGTTCGGCTCAGCTCACTGTCTCATCGAAAAGTACATCGAAGCCGGCAAGCATGTGGAGATGCAGATATTCGGCGATGGTGAAACTTCCGTCAGTTTCCTCGATCGCGAGTGCTCGGTGCAGCGCCGTAACCAGAAGATCATCGAGGAGAGTCCTTGTCCATGGCTTAGTGCGGAGATGAGGCAAGATATGTCAAACTCGGCCCTGGAGATTGCGAGACTCTTGAAATACGAGTCAGCCGGGACAGTCGAGTTCATAGTGGTAAGCCAGCCCCGTCCTTGTCACAGGAAGCAGGTTCTTAAGAAATTTTGCAGGATGTCAAGAACGAGCGTTACTACTTCTTGGAAGTTAACACCAGAATTCAAGTCGAGCATCCAATAACGGAAGAGGTTGTCGGCATCGATCTCATCGCCCTCCAAATCTACGTCGCTGGTGGCGGCAAGCTCCAAGATCTGCCACAGCTCCAGGACATCAAGCAGATTGGACATTCAATCGAGGTTCGACTGTGTGCTGAGGATCCCTTCCACGACTTTCGCCCCTGCACTGGCATGATATGCCAGTTGGAAACACCTCTCGATAGCAAGCGTGAGGACCGTACTGGTCTCAGATACGAACTCGGAGTCGAGCGTGGCTCAGCAATCACGGTGCATTTTGACTCCATGATATCCAAGATCATTGTCTGGGCACCGACTCGCGCCATGGCTATCGCCAAGATGATCCGAGCTCTGAAGAACACCATCTGCTTTGGGCTCACTACGAACCAAGTCTTTCTTCAGCGGATCCTGGCCTCGCCGCATTTCCATGATATCAGTTACACGACGGCTTTGATCCCACAAAACATGGACGAGTTGACTGCTCCTTTGGACACGTCGTCTGTTGACAGCAGCACCGCCATCGCTGCTCTTGAAATGTCTCGCTTGAAGGCTGCATCCACCGACAGAAGGTCCGCGTTCAAGAGCATCCCCATGTCTTTTCGCAACCAAAGGGCCGGCAAGAATATGTCAGCTGCAGGTCTTGTTTCTACGGAGATTACAAAATCTGGACAAGATGAGAAGATCGATATGCTGGTGAGCAAAGATGACATGGGAGCTTATCGGGTTGTCCGACTAGACCCAGAGACCCCTCCAACGTCGGCAGAGGAGGACGTCTACTTCAACAAGGAAGGTGGTCCGCTCGTGAAGCGATACTACTCTGCCATTAGGTCTAGAAGGGAGACCAGATTCGACAGCGTTTCTATCCTTGACTCGGCTCTTGAGGTGATCCCTCCCTGGTCCACTGGCCAGTTGAAGGTGTCTTTTGCCGGCCAAATCGCCACGTACGATTTCGCATCGGCCTCTCAAGGTGAATTCAAGAAGACCATTTATGTGCAAGAGTCTGGATCTGGAATTCCTATCCTCTACACCGTGTCAGGGCTGCTGGCATGGGCGGGCATGCTTGATGAGAAGGCGAGCGAGGCGCAGAAAGCAAGTAAGTGTCCTCCAGATCTCTTTTTACCAATTTCCATTCGTCCCGGCAGTTAGAAACTCACATTCTTTTCTTTATCAGATTCGCGGGTATCTACTTGCCCAATGCCAAGCAAGATCTTGGAGGTCACTGCAAAGGACGGCACTTGGGTTAAGGTGGGAGACAAGTTGCTCGTGCTCGAAAGCATGAAGATGGAAATTCAGGTCACGTCTTCTGCAGAGGGAATTGTCAGTATGCAGGTGAAGGAAGGAGATATCCTTCCTGAGGGCTCGGTTCTTTGTGAGATTCTAGAGAGTGAAGAGGACCCTAGGTCACCATAGTAGAGTCTTTTCATCGGATGGTGAGAAGCTTTTTAGAAAGGGATGAATAAACCATGCTATCTTCCTAACTTTCCGTTGCGAAAAGAGAAAGCCAGACACAGGAGCATGTAGCGGAATTCTTCCTACAACAACGACACTGAGAACAACATCGAAAAGCACTGGACTATGAATGACGTTGTCTAAGTGTTTTGGAACCAATTTAAAACGATTTTGACGTTACCATTCATGAAGGCCAATGTTGATCATGTTGGGCATGCGACGATGGCGGAAATGACAGAGTGAGAAACTGGGGTCGAGTTACGTACATAATACACCTGACGAAAGAATTTTTATTACTAATTCCAAGAGCAAGATCTGTTCCCAATATCAATCTTCCATCGAATACAGCTCAGAGTTTGGAAGATGCTTTCTTGGTATACCACGCTGCCCAGTCCACATTCCGGTTCCCTGCCTGAAACTCCTTCATTCCATACGCCACCTCTTCATTAGGCTTGATCATGGCAAGGAACAGCTCCCTAATTTTGGCATCTCGTTCCTCAACCGTAGGTGAGTCCAGGGCGTTCCTGATCATCCGCTTGGACTCCCCCACCGCATGCGGTGCACACCCTCGTTGCTGCTTGAGCACCTGCTGCACGCGTTCTTGGCCCTCGGCTAGCGTGTCGACCAAGTAGTGTACGCTCCCTTTGGCGTGAAGTTCGCTGGCTGGGACGTTGCGCGCCTGAATCATGGCTTCCCTAGCCAGTGGCGCTCCCCATTCCCGGACAATAAAGGGTGATATGATGGCTGGGGTGAGGCCTCTTCTGACTTCTGAAAGGACAAAAAAGGCGGACGAGACTGAGATGCGGATGTCGCAGGCAAATGCAAGGCCAGTTCCTCCACCGTAGCACGGTCCGTTAATCAAGGCGATGATGGGCTTGGGGCAGAACTCGATGGTTTTAAAGAGGTCTAGCAACTGTTCAAAGCGGCCGGCTTGCGTGCTGGATCGATCCGCACCCTTGGGGACGTTCTCGAGTAGGGACGAGCTGCTCGAGAGATCCATGCCGGTGCAAAAGTATTTTCCTGCGCCCGTTAGGACAATGGCAATCAAGGTGTTGTCATTTCCTGCATCTTTAATGACTTGGCGAAGTTTGACGATGAGGTCCACGTTGAGGGAGTTGCCCTTTTTGGGGTTGTTGATGGTGACGAAGAGAGTTGAACCGTCGCGCTGCTCAAGAATTTGGGAAGCCATGTTTTTCGGTTCAGGCTGTTGATAGAAGGTCTTTGAATATGTGTCGAGCTATTGGGTTGTACGTAGATGGTCCAATCTGGGATGGGTTCATAGATGCCTATAGGGACGTAGATACGGTATCACTACGCTTAGTACGATGCACACGCCGTGCCTCTGCAGAACATTCCTCTTGGACGCCAATCCTCGGATAACCAAAGTAGATTTGCCGTTGTTATCAAAAGTTGACAGCCGAGCCAAGGGTGGCTAGTTCATCCGCGGCAAAGCCTGTGACTGGCTCCAGCTTCAAAGGGTCACTGTACCACGGTACTTACAGGAGTCTACTTTTCTAGGCGGTTAAATTGGACAGTACCGCTTTCCTCTAGAAACCACAAAGAAACCTGTTTAATATCAGTATTTTTGCATCTTTTGCCGTGTAAAAATGGATCCTCCCAAGTTTAAGAACCTTACCCTTGAAGTGGTGGATGGTGCTGTTGCCATTATCACGCTTCGGCGTGAATTCTCTGCCAATTCTTTGCATCCTGATCTATTGATTGTAAGTCTACTGGCTCTCTTTCATGACCTCGAAGACATTCTAACACGTGCTGTTACCAAAGGAATGGATTGCTGCTATGAGATGGGTGATTGCAGTGCCCGAGATTAGCGTCGTCGTCCAGACATCCGCTGGCAAATTCTTTTGTACAGGTTCGTCATTGACTACCTTGACTCAGGGCTCCGTAAACTGATGATGGGTGTAATAGGAATGGACTTTGACAACTGGCCGCCACCAAAGGACGAACTAGCCGAGAACATGGACTCTTTCATTGCCAACTTCAAGTAAGGGAGTCACTGCGATATGCACAATACTTGGTACACCGAGCTGACATGTTATGCAGGGTTCTGAACGAGCTGCTCATCACCTGTGACAAGGTCCTCATCGCTGCCGTCAACGGGCCATGCGCTGGGTATGGAGTCACCTGCCTGGCCCTCTATGACCTTGTATACGCAGTGCCCAGCTCCTACTACTTCTGCCCATTCCTGAAATGGGGATTCTCCGCTGAAGGTTGCTCCACGCTGACCTTTCCCCAAATCATGGGCCACCAGAAGGCCTCAGCTCTGCTGCTCGCTGGAGAGAGAATGTCGGCAGAGGAGCTCAGCGCAGCAGGACTAATCACAAAGGTTGTGGGCGAGAACTCGTTGATGAAGGATGTCATGGAGGTGGCGACGCGCATTTCGCGTTGCCCGCCTGGTGCGCCGGCTGCGACCAAGAACTTGATGCTGACCAACAACCGTGAGCGGCTGTTGTCGATCAACGCTTTGGAGTGTGTCGTTTTGAGGACTAGACTTCATGATCCAGCCTGTCAAGCGGCCGCGGCCGCCTTTACCGAGAGGAAGAACAAGCGTGCTACCAGTAGGCTCTGAGCGACGCGAGATGTGCCGTGGACAAGGCGGGTAGAATTAGGCAACAAATTCTGGAATACAAACACTCATTTTGTTTACCATTTACGAGTTGAAGCTTTGTTACATGAATGATGACTCTAACAGAAGCCATCAGCTACGACAACAGATGATATATCAAAACCCGATGCTGCAAAACACTGTTAACGAGATATCTCAATTGCTATAGACATGAGATAAAACGTATCTTGTATTACTGCATAAGCTCCTTGCATCTGAAGGGGCAGAACGTAGTCCATGGTGGCATTGGCTTTGCAGCATCAGACTCCTGCACTCAACACTAGCCTCGATCGACCAAAGGTCACCCATTGTCTTTGTAAGGCCATAGTCGACTAACCACGGCTTTACCATACTCTCTCAAGTCGCCAGTATCTCTCAAAGGGGTAGAAACAAGCAATATCCAGTGGTTGCAGACCCGTCCCCCTGTTAGAGTGCTTTGGCTCGTTATCCTGATTAGGAAATCCCGCGGCAGCCAACAGCAACATTTCGCCGCGGATACCACATCGGGACAAAACAACTATGCGATATGCGAAAGTTTCCAGGTTAGTAGTTTATACAAAACAATTATTCAGTCGCTTTTGCGTTTGAGTAGTTGGCCTATAGAGCTCTTCATCTGTGTCCTAGACCACTACCAGTATGCCTCCATCCCGTCCCAATGCCCCTTTCAGTGAGCCCTACTGGCACTACGGGGCCCCGCCTCCGTACTATACAGAGTCCCATTTCAAGTTGCAGGCTGAGACTCGAGCCTATGTGAACGAGTATATCACTCCTTTTTGCGAAGAGTGGGAACGCCAGGGATCCATACCTCGCGAGGCAAGTAGTGTGCGTCACAACAGAAGCAGCCTTGGTTTCTAACTGGGCTACTAGGCATATGAGAGGCATGCAAAGCTGGGCTATGTTGCGGCTGGCCTGTTTCCACCACAGCCCGATTACCTGGGCGAGGTCATCCTGCCTTGTGGGATCCCCCCGGGAAAGTGGGATGGCTTTCACGACCACATTGTCGTTGACGAGCTGACTCGCTGCGGATACATGGGTGTTGTTTGGGCCCTTGCCTGCGGGAATATCATAGGCTGTCCGCCGCTCCTCAACCACGGGTCGCCTGAGCAGAAACGACGTCTTCTGCCATCCATTTACAACGGCACCACGAGGTTCTGTTTGGCGGTTACTGAGCCCTCAGGTAAGCGTGATTCATTGGATGCTGCTTATGGACGGGACTAATGGACGCCCATTATAGCCGGCTCTGATGTGGCGAATATCAAGACTGTTGCCAAACGCCAAGGAGACAAGTACATCGTAAACGGGACCAAGAAATGGATCACAAACGGGGTGTACGCGGACTACTGTACGGCTGCTGTTAGGACCGGCGGTCCGGGGCAGTCAGGTATCTCGGCTCTCATCATTCCATTGACCGCCAAAGGCGTGACTAGGCGACGGATGGACAACTCGGGAATCCATGCTAGCGGCACGTACACAAAAGAGGCGATTCAAGACGGCACATGCTGACTGATGGGTGTTCAGGATCGACTTTTATCGAATTTGACGATGTTGAGGTCCCCATTGGGAACTTGCTAGGGAAGGAAAACGAGGGATTTGGAATCATCATGAACAGTAAAGCTTTCTCACCAACCATATCTGGTATCGTTGCTGACACCCCGGGCTACAGACTTCAATCATGAACGACTATGGCTTGCAACCATCTGTCTGCGTTTGGCTCGAGTCTGCGTGGGACATGCCCACGACTACGCGACTAAACGCGAGACGTTTGGCAAGAAGCTCATAGAGAACCAAATTATTCGAGCCAAGCTCGTCGACTCTGGGAAGAAGATCCAAGCCGCATATGCTTGGTTGGAACAGCTCATCTGGACCCGTGAGCGCCTGGCAAACCACGATGGGCCAGATACCCTGGGTGCGAGCGTTGCCATGCTCAAAACGCTGTCTGCTCGCACCCTCGAGGAGACGGTACGCGAGGCGCAGCAGATCTTTGGGGGGCTAGGGTACTCCAAGAATGGCCGCGGGAGAGTCGTGGAGCAGATTAGTCGCGACTTTCGAGTTCTCGTGGTGGGTGGTGGGAGCGAGGAGATTTTGACAGACTTTGCCTACAGGCAGGAGGCTCGAACCCTCAAAAGGCTTGTCAATGAAGCTGCGAAGCTGTAATTTACAAGGGAGGTAGAGGAAATCTGGAGTCTTGAAGAGATGAGCACGCCATATAACCAAATCTTGCTGGTCGGCCTTGTATGAAGCCAAGAACGATTGTCTCCTAGTACAAAAGATTTACTTGTATCACATACATCCTGGCTTTCCTGAATAGCTTCCACGCTCTCCGTCCTTGAAAGACTCCGGGACGTATATTCTTGACAACTTTGCCCAACCCCCTTCGTATAACAATATTTGAAATGATGCCTTGAGCGGAAAACGTTCCATGTCATTTAAGCCTACAGGCACAGATATATCACTCTCATTAATAAATCCCCCTCGTAGTCCTTAACTTTACCATGTGTTGAATAACCTAGCAAATGAAAATTTTCCTGTTGCATGGACTGGTGGATCAAGACCTGGACACAGGTAAGGAAACGCCGACAAGAAATACATGGCGAATATCTTAGCATTGAGATCTAGAGATAAAAGTCTAGTCGAGCTACACGAAAGCACATCATGCACCAATTAGCCTTGACCCAATGTCGCGCAGAGCTACCTTGCGAACCTTTCCGCTAGCGGTCTGCGGCAGGGTCTCACACACGTCCTTATCTCCGATCCACCAGATGTAGGCCGGGACCTTGTGTCTCGCCAAGGTCTTGCCGACCCAAATTTGAAGTTCCGAGCTTGAGGGCCGAGTTGGACCTGACCCTTCCTCCTGTTGGACAAAGGCGGCGACAACTTCGCCGTACCTGGCATCCTTGATACCGACTACACTGGCTTGTATAATCGACGGGTGCTGGACAAGACAATCCTCGATCTCGGCAGGGTAGATGTTCTCGCCGCCTATAGACAATGTCAGCAACGCTCTCGATAATAACGACACATGCGCGTCTCTTTATCGTCAGGCTCTCCTTACCACGGATGATGATATCCTTGATGCGCCCTGTCACACGGCAGAATCCATCCTTATCAAGCGTCACTTCGTCGCCAGTACGTAGCCAAACAGTCCCATCTTCTTCTTTGTGGAGCATCTCCTCGGTGCCTTGTGGATTCTTCCAGTAACCACGGAAACTGTTATAGCCCGCAATGAGAATTTCACCTCGTTGTCCTAGAGGAACAGTTTTGCCATCCGTGTCAACCACTTTGGCCGTGACATGTGGCATGACCTTGCCCACTGTTGTCGAGCAGGTCTCGAAAGAGTCTTCCACCGTAGTCAGAAAGGTGACTGGAGAGCACTCCGTCATCCCTGGTGGGCATATGTCAGCAAACCTTTTCACATTTCCGAGACCCAGTGATACTTACCAAATGCCTGTATAATATGAGGAACCTGCAAGACCTCCCGGATCTCTTTGAATAGCTTCATTGGGGTGGCAGCTCCACCAGTGATGGCAATCCTTACCGTTGACAGATCGTATGTTCCAGGAGGTTGAGAGAGGACTTCCTGGATATAAGCCGTATGCATAGTCGGAACCCCATAGATGAGCGTACACCTGTCCTGCGTCATAGACTGGAGAGCTCGTATTGGGCTGAAGTTCTCGCTCGGAAACACGAGCAAGCTGCCGTGCGCCACAGACATGAGAACACCCAGCACTAGACCAAAACAGTGAAATAGGGGCACCACGCAGCATAGGACATCATTCTCGGTGAGCTTCAGCCGATCGCCAGATCCGATGCAGTTATTGATCAACCCACTGCATAGAAGAAACACTCAGCACTGGCACCGCAACGATGGAGAAATAGGTACTCACCTGTGGGTTAACATGGCAACCTTGGGTTTGCCCGTGGTTCCGCTCGTAAACTGCAGACTACAGACATCGTCCGCCTGAACTGCCTTTTCGGCACGATCTAGCTCCTTTGGAGGAACTTCAAGTCCCCGAAGAACGAGTGATTCGTAGGAAATAGCCCCGACCGTCCCCTTGGCGCTACCCCTCTCCAGAAGAACAAAAGTGAGGGGGTCCGTAAAAGACGAATCATGCTTGGCGCGTATGCTCTTGATGGTAGGGGTCATGTTTCGCGACCCGATGAACGGAGTTATGAAGAGTAACCGGCATTCTGTGAGGCCACGACATGTAAGTATACGCTACGTTCTGGGACTGGAAAACGCACCAGCACGATGCACTGCATTCTCGACCTCGTCATTTGTGTAGTTCGTGTTCAAGACCACCAGCGGCAGTCCCACCAGCCCAGCAGCAAAAATGACCTCGACATATTGCTCACAGTTGCCCGCCATGATGGCGATGTGGTCGCCGCGAGTAAGACCCAGGGACAGCAGACCTGCTGCGAGTGCCCTACTACGGCTGTGGAGCTCCTTGTAAGTCAACTCCTGCCCTGTCCAGGAGCATTTGACGGCGCATCGGTCCCCAAAGACCTCAACCTGCCGCTCGAGCAGCGTGCCTAGCGTTTCGGATGAGAGCGGCGGCTCACTCGGTCCACGCACAATCGAAAGCTGGGTTTCTTGGGGAGCATCTGAGGTGCGGGCGCCACCGGAGAGGTGGCCGAGGGTTTGCTGGAGTCTTTGTAGATACTTGGGAGCCATGGCTACAGTGTAGAGATACGGTAGACAAAATGTTCATTTGCGATCTCAATGCGATAAAGAAGCGCTAGATTGACTATACCATTACACTCAGGCTCGCCAACTGCATGCATACATGTATCTAGGTATGCTTTCGTAACGCGTTTCCGGAACCGGCATGTATCTTACTTGGACACCGAGGAACGCTCTTTCATAGGCTTGACGCCAACAATAGTGATACCTCGCTCAACGCACAGTACCTAACCCGTGGTACCTTGTCTGAAGGTTGACTACACTAGTCTCTACCCCGCAAACTAACTTGACCCAGCCCAAATCTGGGGTAACAGCCGCGGTAGTAAAGCTCATTGGACGAAACGTCTCTGGGAAAGGCTCAGTCACTCTCCGAGGCTCTGTCCTCCCCCTCATTGTCTGGCTCCTGCAGCTCGCATCACATCCCTCCACACACGAGGCGGATGCCATCACCCAGTATGGACTTCACGTTGGATCCCCCGGGCTCCGGAAGCCCTTCTTGGGCAAGCTCAACCCCCAGGCCTGGTCGGTTGCAGTTTTGGGTTGACATGGCCAATGGCCCCGGTTTCGATGTGGGGAGTCCAGAACCGGACAGTCGTCGCCCCGAGGAGGAGGCTGTCGACGCCATGCCCCGTAACCCGGGTTCCCCATCAGCTCACAGCGCGATATTCGGCACTTCGGGCCTCTCTTCTTCTGACAAGCTGCCTGGCGAGCAAGATCCTCGGTCCCCTGCAAATATCTTGCCACCCACATCTCTATCCGCGACAGCCGAAGCCACTCCATTGGGTGGCCAGCATGCCCAGATCGTGACACGCGGTGGGAGATTGCAGGTGGCTGAGGACGGCCACAGCAGGTATTTCGGAGCAACAAGCAATCTGCACCTGATCCACAATGGCCCATATTCTTCCTTCAGTCCATCTCTCAAGAACCTTCGTGTCGACGGTGAGCTCGCCATTAAGAGTGCCGGTCTTCAGTGGGATGGCGACCCGGCATACGAAGCCCATCTCTGGGAATGGTATCTCACATGGCTGAACCCTCTGACAAACCTGGTTGAGCGAAACCTCTTCGATAAGGACAAGGAGAATTTCTTGTCCTTGCAGGAGAGCGACTTTTACTCGCCTGCCCTGGAAAATGCCATGTAGGTTCATTGCCCCTTGACTGCTCATGCGAGCAACACCGTCAGATTCCAGTCATTTGGTGTTGAACATCGTTGCTCATTAAACATCTTTAGTTTTTCCATGGGCGCTCTGCATACAACGCGGAAAACTCCTTCTGTAATGGGCGACGCATGTAACTTCTTTGCCAGTAGAGCGAAAATTTACCTCGACTTGGAACTTCAGACGCCAACAATAGCGACCCTCCAAGCTCTTGTTCTTCTCTGTGAACATGAAGCTGCCCAGGGGAGGGACAGCCAAGGTCAGTCTCCATAACTATTCTCCCCGGCAGACTTTCAAACTGACCATGAGTGTTCAGGATGGATATACTCAGGTGTGCATGTCCAAGATTAGCCCACATTTATCAAGACTAAAACCAAGAGAGGAATCGCCTGTCGGCTACTATCTGAACTAGGACTCCAGCTGCATTACACTTCTCCAGATGAAACCAATAGCTTTGGTGCTGAGATCTCAGATGCAAAAGCCCGCGTCTTGTGGTCGGTTCTCCATCTAGACACGTGAGTTCCTCAATCTCTATACCCGCCAAAGTTTTAACCACGAAGACAGGATTTGGTCAAGCTGGTGTGGAAGGCCTCAATCACTTACTACAAGGGATTTTTTCTTTCAGCAAGCTCCTATTCTGAGACGCCCGGGTGCCATAGACACCGATTCCCAACGCGATGTACACGTTTATCTGGCCCCGTTGGTGACGCATTTTAGCAAGGCCATCGAGTACATGCAAGTTAATTCCCATGCCTCCAAGCTCTTATTAACCTGGTGGTCACAGGTATCATGATAGAGATGCCTCTCGAGACTCCCTGTCCAAGTTTGCAGCGCAGATAGACGGGGCACTCCGAGACTGGACGACGTCTCTTCCACCATTTCTACAGCTTAGACCGACCCAAGATGACCAATACCTAGATCCTATCGTGTTGCAGTTACAGTAGGTTTAGTGTTAAACTCTAACAAGACGCCTTGTTATTTGGGTGTGGCTAATTTCTCGAACAAAGTCTTCTGTATCATGAGATCAGAATTCTCCTTCACCGACCCCTCATTGGCTCGAGCTCCCCCGCTCCTGACCTCCGGTCTACGAGTGGCAACGCAGTTGAATTCCATCATGATATTTGTACCAACTCAGCATCCGATATCCTACGCTTGATGAGCCAATTTCGTGACCGATTCGGCCTCTGTCACCTCTCAGCCTACTGCGTGCATATCTTAATGACGGCTGGCATATTGCTCGCGTACAACACATCTCTGACAAGCCAAACGAGGGAGTTTAGGACCAAGTCGGCAAGCCTCACTCAAGCAAGCATCCGCATGATGACCGAGTTGACAACAACGTTTCCGGTAGCCCACCGGTCTCTGGAGGTTCTCACGAGTTTGCGGCGAGAATGGCAGAACCGCAACTAAGTAGAGAGATGATCTGGGAAGCGGATGTCGGAGATTAGGGGACCAGGCATGAGGGCCTCACGTACATGAACTAGAATACACCATATTAAAGTTACACGTATATTTGGCCCTCCTTTTCGCATGCAATGCTATCATTTGCGCAAATCATATGCTCCTTATCTCTTGTCACCTCTGGCCTAACTGGGCTGTTGCCTGAGGCACACACACATATAAGATGAGCTTCGGTTCTTAGCCACTCATGATTTTGAACATAAAAACCTCAACCTATTTAAGTAACATCAATTTCATCACGACAGAGCCGGATCAGACTGGAATGTCCGTCTCAAATTTAATTTCCGTGTTCAGAAAGTTCCCTAAGGAATTATTTCGGGTGAACAATGGCCCTCTAGTCAAGTTGCGCCCCTTGAGACCCAATCGACACGTATACGATCTTGTCACAGAAAATGGGCTCGCTCTACCAAAGGCCCTGCACCCATCCAGTTATATAGGTTAGTGCTCTTATTGAAGGATGAGCCGAGGCACTTTGCACCTACATCAGAGTAACTGTCGTTATCCTAGCTCCCAATGGTGCATCCATGCGCCCAAATTCACCGTACCAACAATCGCTAGTATCTTGGCGATTTCGGGGTAATGATACTATTGTGTATTCAGTTCCTGAAGGTGAGCCGGCGGTCACCAACTACAAACAAGCAAATATGTGCAAATACTGAAAACCGCGGTAAGGAACCAGACTTCCTGATGACCTTCTCTTGGTCCACGAGCGGTCAGATCACTACTCCCTGCAGCCAGCAATGGCAATGACTGTTGACGGCAAGTTCTCCCCCGTTTGGGATGCGGCGCTCCAAGACTAAACTCTGGCACTTAGACCTGGACGCAAAGATAACGCAATTCTTGATGTCCAATGCCATGGCGTTAACAAGAGAGGAGTGGCTGACAGTGTACCCAAAAGCTACCGAAACTTCTCAAAGCAGGTAGCGCAGGCTGTAAATAGGCCAGATAGTCTAGACGGTAGCTCGAGGGGTCTTCAGGAGGACTGGTGAATGCAGAGTTGAACAAGAAAACCACTCCATTTTTGAGGTACAACCAATGGCAACTGATTTCGGCAAAATTTTAAACCGAATCCCGTCGTCGTCATTTATAATACGCCAAGCACCAAGTTGATCCCGCCAACACCAATCGCAAACATGAACCGTCACCCTTTCGCCATCATTGGGCGTCTTCGCACCTTCACCTTCTCCCACCAGCAACCGCACTTGTTACTTAGACGGCAATTTTCAGCGAGAGCGATTTATTCCTCTTTCCCTGCTACCTTGTACTACTATTCCCCGCGTTCCACCTCGGCCCTGTTCGACCTCAAAGAGAGGGACGACCGCCCGAACGACCTCTATGATGAAGGGGTGACTGTGGAGAAGGATGGCCTCATATATCCGGCTGTCGACGCGAGATCTGGTTGGTGAATTGGTCTACCCCGCCAACAGACGAGTGCTGAACCTGTTGATAGTTTCCAACGGTGCAGTCATGTTTCCAAATACCTTCATGATGCAGGAGCTTGTGCGCGGATACTTTGACGAAGTTCTTGATCGTGAAGACGAGGGGATCCAAGTTGAGAAGCCCTTTATCTACACTGTCTTTAAGGGTATGGATAGCTTGTTGTATGGTCACCGCCGTAGGACCTGACGCAAATCGCATAGGAACGCCCATTCCCAGCCATCTCATTCTTATCAACGAGTACATTTCCAGGTTCTCACTCCAGCCATCTCGTGGCATGCTGCTCAAAGGTTTAACGCTTCTGGTCTATCTTATCGAATCACGATGCTCATGCTTTCACAGAACTGAATCAATCATTAGATGAGTTCTATGCCGAGTGTGCCCAAAAAGAGACTGCTGAGAATTGGCTGAGCGCACATCCTTTTCAAGACGCTGTATCAGATGATGAAGATTCCTTATGGATCGGCAAATAGCCAATTTTGCGCAGATTGGTACGAATGCCATCATATCCTACTGCCAACATTGTGGCCTCTCTCAGGTAAAACACGTCATTAAATATCCTAGACTAAATACATCGTTCAAGAGACATATCTAAACAAGGGCGACTTATCTCCCATCTCCATAAGTTCATCTAGAGGAAAGAGTTAGCTTCGTTTCATCACTATCCGCGCTTCATCTTCCAACTTACCTTCGGTGTACCGCGATAGAATGTCTGCCTCTGGGATGAGATCCCTCTTCTTATTAATCGACTTGACCGCGAAACGGAGGATCAGAGTACAAGCAACACCTAGAAGCAGAATTCCAAGGGAGAACCCGTAGCCCAGCCAGTAGTGAGGCGCCTGCTTTGCAAGGAAGATGTTTGATCCCACAGCACCACCGAGGTTACCAATGGTCATCAATAATGCCATGCCGATGGCTCGCTTGAAGGAGGGGGCAAGATTGTTTCCGACCCATGAGACGCAGCCAATAACTGCAGGGTAGAGGCCGCTAGGAATGCAGAACAGAAAAGCGTAGGTCAAACCCGGCAGACGTGGGTGCGGGATGGAGAGCAGGCCAACGAAGCCAACCAGGCCAATGCTAAATGGGATGATGATAAACAGCCATCGGCTACGACGCCTGTCTGCCAGATAGGCAAAGAAGAGGGTCAGGCAGGCACCGAGAAAGTAGATCGGAATGGTTAGGAGTTGAGCCTGAGCAGCCGTGTACCCAAGCTCCAGGATGATGGTAGGCGAAGCGAAGCTGAAGCCATAAATGCAGATGCTTGGAGGACATATGGTTAGCCAAGGTCACATGGCAGGGGTTTGCACTTTACCTGTTGCCCCAGTAGATGACACATCCAAGGTAGATCTTCCAGTCAAGCAATGCTTCCTTGAGGTATTTCCACTGGAATGATCCCCCTGTTCCAACTTTACCAGCGGACGTTCCGGCATCCTGTTCAAGGCGTCCGTGGATGATTTCCTTTTCTTCTGGAGTTAGGAAGCCGGCAGCATTGGGCGAGTCGGGAAGCGTCCAGGGAATGCTCAATCCGATAAGGACGGTCAAGATGCCCTCCAAGATGAAGATCCATCGCCACCCACCGAGGCCTCCAATACCATCCATGTGCTGGATCCCAAAGGCTAGGAGACCAGAAAAGGCACCCGCCAGAGATGCCGCAGAAAAGAAGATGGCCAGACGGGTCTGTAGTTCCCAGCGGACATACCAAGTTGTTAAGAGATACGTCGCTGCGGGAAAGAAACCGGCTTCCGCCATACCGAGAAAGAATCGTGTGACGAGGAGGTGCCGATATGTTTTGACGATACCTTGTAGAACCAGAACCTGTAGAACGAAGAGTTAGTATCGCATCTACCAGCCAGTGCATTCTGCTTACCGTTCCCCAGGTTACGACAAGAATAGTCATCCACCAAGAAGGCCTCATGAGCTTGAGAACAATGTTGCTCGGCACCTCAAACAGGCTGTACGGGAAGAAGAAGATGGTCAAGGCCATATTATACTGCGATGGGGTGAGCTTTAGGTCCACATTCATCCCCGCGACTCTGGCGTTGCCAATGTTTGAACGGTCCATGAATGAGAGGACGTAGAGGATCGTAAGAAGGGGCAGCAGTCTCCTGTCAACTTTGGCCCTAATTTTTTTGACTTGGGCCTCGTCGTATTGTGGGATCTGTCGAGGAAGTGGTTAGTACTTCCGCTCTGGTCAAGGGGTTACAGCGTAACACAAACATTCGACGCTTCCAGCTCCCCATGTTTCTCAGATGAGGCATCGTGCTCGGGTGGTGAGCCGTTTCTGCTATGCTCGAGGTGAACTGCCCCCTGGCTATCGGCGGCATGTTGCTTCTCTGCCATGTTGATTATTTTTGACGAGATTCCAAGTCAATGCGGAATCAGGGAGATGCAAAGCAAGATGAAGAGAGAAGTATGCAAGAGACAGAAATAGTCATCCTAGAGCTGACCAGGAGTAGACTTTTTATCCTCGTCTCACCTCCCAAGGATCTTGTGGGTATCTGGGGAAGCCAAGAGTTGGCGCCTAGGGATTCCCCCCTTACCCCGCAGCTTATTTTGCGGGGGAAGGGATCTAGATTCTCAGGTCGGTGATGTTTTGCCGTGTCCGGCCGTGTTGGCGTTCCGTAGTCTCGGACTCTCGGGGTCTTACCCATCCTATCTGACACGGCTTGGAATAGCTGGTTGTTGGTAGGTTCAATTTGATCCCACAATGTTAGGCTAGAGTATAACCGAGTATAACTTGTACCGGATATTGGTTATGTCAACAGTATGTTGTGGTGGTTCATTGCTGGTGCGGTTAACCCACTGCCGAGGGGCCCGACGACGAAGCACGGATTCACCATCGCATAAACAAAGAAAAGATCATTGGAAACTACCCAGAGTGATCATCATCATAGTCTGTATCTGGCAAGGTGACTGGGATTCATCTCTGTGGGTCAACTAACTACGTGTTGGCATCTGTCAACGTTGCAATGATAGTGGTCTTTAGAGCTTGCTATCCGTCCACCTCGGCGATCTCTTCTCTCTAAAAGCATCCAATCCTTCCTGCATGTTTGTCCCTTCATAAATCCGGTTACTCCAACCTTCCAAAAAGATGCGGCTCGAATCCTTGACCCCAAGACCATCCCATCCAAGCTTCAAGCCTTCTCGGGTCACTATGACAGCATCTGGGCTGTTCTCAGAGATCATCCTGGCAAACTCCAGTGCCTTGTCCACAACACTCTGTCCTTCTTCCACGATAAGGTTGCAGATGCCCCAGTCTCTAAACTCCTGCGCGCTCACGACTCGCCCAGTCAGAGCGAGCTCTGTCGCCCGCTGACGGCCCGCGGTTTCCATGATCCGAGGCAGGGCGCCTCCGAATGGGGTCACACCGCGCTTTACCTCGGGCAGAGCAAAGGTAGCGGATGATGAAGCGATAATCATGTCACAATTGACAATCATTTCGCAACCTCCCCCGTACGCGGCACCATTCACTGCTGCAATGACAGGCTTTTTACCGCCCCTAAAGGACAAACCTCCGAACCCATTCTCAGGGAGCCTCATGCGTACTCCTTTCTTGTTGTTTTTAGTCCATTCTAGTATGAGAAGCAGTTAGTTGACTTCTATGAGCGGCTTGTTTCACGAACCTTTGAGGTCAGCTCCAGTGCAGAACGCTTTGCCTACCCCACTGATAATGGCCACGCGGCAGCTAGGCTCCTCATCGAACCATTTGAAAACAGAATCTAGCTCACAGCTCGCCTCAAGAGATAGGCTGTTGAGGGTACGTGGTCTGTTGATGAGCACCAACAGAATGCCAGGGGCAGGAAGGGAGAGGATGCAGTGTTGGGTAGTTGGAAGAGCCATCGTGGGTAAGAATAAAACTAATTTAGCTTAGAAATGAAAAAGACATATCCTACTCCTCGCATAAGTACCAAGAGGCTTTTCCAAAATACCGACGTCGACATGAATGTTGGATGCTTGACACGGCCCGGGATTTCCGGGTGCCGACAATCTCGGCGATCTGCCGGAACCTGGACCGGTGTTTGATAGCCGCATTCTCCGACAGAGACGGATCACGGGTATAGCAACTCGCGACCGACAAATACTTAGAGAGGTTGATGGATTAGACAATCATGATCAGTTTCGTCGCTCAGACTTCATATCGAACACAGCCTTCCCAACACCATGGACATCCCACCCACCCAACTACCTCATGGCGGTTTGTCGCTTGTCCGGGGTCCTCAGACACCAGAGCTGTTTCAGTTGACATTTGGTCAGCTTGTTGATCAGCAAGCTGCTCGATATGGCTCTAAAGATGCCGTGCTGGTGGGCTGGACCAACGCTCGGCTAAGCTTCCAGGACCTGAGCCTTCGAACCAAGGAGCTGGCACGTGGCCTACTAGCCATGGGCGTTGGTAAAGGAGACCGTATCGCAATTCTCTCTGGGGATGATGAGAGGGTTGTTGAACTCTTCTTCGCCGCTGGCAGGATTGGCGCAGTGCTTGTCATTCTCAACAAGACATACACGGTTAAGGAGTGCATGCGAGCACTTGAGCACACAGGTGAGCTATCCGATCGTGATATCCAAACTCTTACTAACTCGGCCTCAAACAATCCAGATCCCTCCATATTTTTCATTGCCGACGTCGTCAATCGCCGATCAGCTCTTCCCATCCTCGACCAACTACAAACCCTACAACGCAGCCTTCGACAAGTAGTCTTGGTTCGATGGGATGAGGTCCCGATTCGATCGGAAATAACCTGGGACCATGTGCTACAAGGTGCAACCTCTGTGCCCACAGAAAGGCTTGAAGAAGTCCAGGCCTCAGTTGACATCAATTCTGTCGTCAATTTCCAGTTCACCAGTGGCACAACTGGGTCCCCCAAAGCTACCATGCTTAGCCACTTGTGGGTTTGAGCAACGGGACATCGAGAGCCAGCAGCTAATCTTTTCTAGTAACGTCATCAACAACGGTTTCATGATTGGAGAATACCTTCAGCTAACACACGACGATGTTCTCTGCTGCGCCCCGCCCCTCTTCCATTGCTTTGGACTCGTCGCTGGCTTGATGGCCACTTTCACCCACGGAGCCGCCATCGGTTTTGCTGGGCGAGACTTTGACCCTGTTCAGGTTGTGGACCTCCTGGTGAGGGAGCGATGCACTGCCCTGCACGGAGTTCCGACCATGTACATCGCCATTCTGAAGCACTTGGACAAGATTGGAGTGACGATCGATACGATTAGAACGGGAATTGCTGCTGGAACCAAAGTTCCTCCTGCCTTGATCAGTGAGATCCAAGAGCGGCTTGGATATCAGTTTGTTGGTAATACATATGGTATGTCGCGATGCTCTTCATTATTTACACAACTGGTCATAGTCGACGGTAAACTAATCATCCAACTTAGGCATGACGGAAACATCGCCAGCGAGTTTCATGACTTCCGTAACTGACACCCTGGACCAGCAGCTCTACACTGTCGGCAGAGCCATGCCTCACGTAACAGCCAAGGTCGTCGACCAGGAGAACCGGATCCTGCCGATTGGTGCGCGTGGCGAGTTATGCGTATCAGGTTACCTTCTACAGCAGGGGTATTACAACAATCCAGACAAGACGGCCGAGGTCATGATCAGAGATGAGAATGGAGTTTTGTGGATGCACACCGGTGACGAGGCAACCATCGATGAGCATGGCTATTGCCGTATTACTGGTCGTATTAAGGATATCATCATCCGAGGTGAGTTTGAGTCTGCCGACATCTGGCTGGAGCTCTAATGTGAACATTCATAGGTGGTGAGAACATCTACCCGCTGGAAATTGAGGAACACATCCTGAGCCACCCAACGATAAGCAACGTCAGCGTAGTGGGTTTGAAGGATGAACGGTACGGCGAGGCTGTGGCTGCGTTCATGCAGATACGCCCTGGTCACGACAAACCATCACACGAAGCCATAAGGGGCTGGGTCCACGATGAACTTGGAAGACACAAGGCTCCGCAGCACACGTTCTGGCTTGGGCCGGGAGAGGTGATCACGGAATATCCAGTGACGGGCACTGGAAAGATCAGGAAAGAAGTGCTCCGGGAGCTTGGCAATCGGATTCTAGAGCAGAGCGAAGCTAGGCCTGTAGCCAAGCTCTGAGACAATGGGGATGGCAAGACACACAGAGCATTGTTTTCTTTCCTGTGCATAAGCTAGAAATAGAGATCATGTCTTGTCAGGCCAGGTTAGCCCTGCTGAACTGGTTTCCCGATATTTATAGCCCATCCGGTTTAGCCTCAAACCACGACTCAATCGACTTCCACTTACTCTGCTGGCACCGGTTCAAGGGAGTCGTCTTGAGCAGAGATCTCCACGTCAGGGAAGAGATTTTTGTTCTCCAAAACCGGCAGATTACTGAAGATTCCAAGTCCTTCAGCAAACGTGTCAAAGTCAGCAAAGTCAAAGAGCTTGCTCTGCGGCGTGAACAGGTCCATCCCGGTCGGTGCTTGGCCGTTGGTGGGGCTTCCAGGCCGGGTCGGAGCCGACAGCAATGCATAGTCAACGCTCTGCCATAATGCCTTGACATCGCCGGGCGAGTGCCCAGATTTGTCGGCACACGGGTTCATATCTGCTCGACGGTTCTCACATTGTTGTCGAAAACGCTCCAGTCGATTTGCCTGTGTCATTCAAGTTAATGGGATGCCTTCAGTCGGAAAAGGCCTAAAGCATACCATCAAAGCCGCGTGCTTCCAATAGCAAGAGAGATCATTGAGAAAGTCTAGCGCAGAATTGTAATACTCCTGCCCTTGCTCACGGATAGACTGGTTTTCGTCATTCATTGAGAGGACATGAATCGTTCCTGCTACCATGGTGCAATAGCCATACAGAGACGTCAAGACAAGTACGTTGTGGTGTTTCGTGTCTTTCAACTCTATCAACCTCTTGGCGTGTGCTCTGCAGTTCTGCCATGCTGTGTTTATGAATATTGGGGGTGCTCTCTGTTGTAACTTTTGCAAGCGCTGTTGTATCAAGAACGGATGATGCAAAAGACAATGTGAGAGGTGGAAAAGCGCCTTAGAATAGATAAACGGGCCAGCAAGGTGTTGATCAATGGACTCATCTATGTAACACCTCTCCCTCAGAGTTTTCTTGGGGTCCTCGTTCATCCCGAAACAAATCTCTAGCTGAAGTAGAGTGGATGATATAGAGGCGTATGGAGAGGTTGAGGACCAAGGGAGGCCCAGCTGGGAATCACGATTCTCTTGAAGGACATAGTGTGACGCTCGACCTAGGATCGATGCCATGACTGCAATGAGAGCGAGGGGGCAGCAAGTGTCGGCCGACTCTTGGTCTAGGCAGTCGCCGGTGAATTGCTGGAGAGTCGGTGCTTCTTCGTAATGGCCTTCCCGAAAGGCTGCTTCTGAGCAAGGCAGCTGTATCCTACACTCTTCATCTCGCAAGACGGAGAATCGTTCTCTCGAAAGAGATATCAACTTATCTTGTAGATATATCGACCAGAACGTTCTCTTGCGCTCTTCTCGAAAAATGGGATCGAGGGTACCCTCGGGCTCCAAGTGAAGCTTCGAATGCAAGACTATGCGGATCGCGAAACCAAGTTTCATGTAAGCTGAAGCGCAAAAGCCAGCTTCATACCACATTAGCTGGGTAAGTGCCTCAAGACAGGCCAAGTGACTCACAGGGATGCTCGACATTGACGATCAGGATGATGGCTTGCAAGATAGGGACGACCTCTTCATCCGACACGCCGCCGTTCCAGGGCAGCTTCATACATTCCCAGGCTTTTTTTGCATAGAATTGAGCGTCGTCAGGATCGTCAAGCTGAAGATTAGGAAGCAACGAGTATCGACGGGCGGCTGCTAGCACAGCCCACACGACATGGGAGGGTAGTTCTCCAGACACCAGCCGTCGTCGAAACGTTGCCTCGTGAAATAGTGAGTATGGTTGGTTATGGCAAAATCGAAAGAAGACATCGGCAGCGAAGAGGAGCGTCTCCATGGGCGGGAATGTATCATCTGGTTGAGGATTTGGGATCGATGCGGACATAACGTAAGTGTCCGCGCTTCCCGCGGGGTTCGGCCGGTGGTGGTAAGGATGCTCTGTTCGCGCGGGAGACTCGTTCGTGAGATTCATGAGATACGTCGGGGGTGCCAACGACGACAAGAGAGGTTCCAGTCTAAGAATGTGCGATGATCTCGATTAGCGACTGTATAATCGGCCTGTTAAGATCAAGAGCCGAGCTCACCTTTGGAGAGTGTTCTCTATCTTGGAGAGTCGATCTTCAAGACCCATGAACTTGGACGAAATTGTCGACTGCAGTCTTGATGAGCTTGGGTGGGCTGGATGTCAATCAGAGAAGTCAAAATTACCACGATCAGATCCGATGTTTCGTCGCTCATTGCATTTAATGAGAAAGATGTCCGTCTCTGGCTTCGCCCATCTTCCACATAGCGACAGACCTGTGATAGTCGGCTGCAGCACATGCATACAGGTTTTTCGCCTCCGCATCGGACTTTTTTCTTCCTGGGGGCCAATCATTAGCTCTCAATCAAATCAAGAATTGCCGTCTTGATCCCTCGTCAGGGAGGCATTGTCGCAACATAGAGAAAGAGGCCGCACCTGCAATTGAGGCAAGCTTGTCTAATACGCTTTCGGCGGTGTTCGCCATCGGAGTCGTCGGCAATATCAGACATGGTTCCAGAGCAAGATGATCATGACAACGGAGGATGATGTCGTGAGTGGGAAGCAAGGAGAAACCGGCCACTCGGGCCCGGCCCATTACGTGTCATGGGATTCGGCCCCTCTTCGCTCCGGGGTTCGTGGGGAAGAGAGGCCAAATCCACTAGAGGTTCTAAGCGCGCCTTGGCGTGCGGGGAGCTTAAGATTCCTGGGGAAGCAAGGTGAGGTCGATAGAGTGATCGTGTTGACTTCCCACGCTTACCCCCTTTTGATACTGTTAGGCCGGAAGCCAGTCTTACCCAGCAAAGTAACTCGGGTAACTAACCCTTTCGGTAACTCCCTCGGCTAACCCTTTCTATCCAAGCAATGACTCACCAAGGTCTAGGGTAGGTACTCGTAAATAAGTCAATGGGACCGTTCCCATGTTGATATCGATACCACATCAGGTGAGGGCTATAGGGTTTGAGTTGCTGGTCCTTCTTCAGATGGAGAAAATCACGATGTATTCGGCTACTGAATTGCAAAGTCTAATCTACGCGACTTCTCCCTTTCTTTTAGAAACATAAATGCACCTGTCGAATCCAGACTAGAAAATCCTCGTCTCGAATACCAACGCGACAGCACCCCCTAAACTTAAGGATTATTCATCCTCTGCATCGAAAATCCACTACTGTTGGTATAAGAAACCTGCCAATATACAAATTGCAAATGATGGTAATCCATGTAACTCGATCCTTCTCAGGAGGGGATCCAGCTCATGGGGCATACTTGTCCATAGAAGAATACCCCGAGTCAGGCTGCCATTTTGCCGTTGGAGGCTTGGACTTTTGTGCACCGAGGATCTCAAAGCTTTCCCGTGACAGGTTTTCTTGATCGTGCCGTTCGACTTGTTGAAAATCGTAGAGTAGCCTGCTGGGCGCGGGTCGGCCACTTACCAGCCTGGCAGCTGCCATGTCGGCAGTGGTGGCGAGACGAATAGAGAGCAACTCCAGTGAGGTACTGATGTTCCGAAAGGCTTCGAGAAGAGGAATTACATAGCCCCCACCAAAAGAATCTGCGGCGACGACATAGCCATATACCTCGAGGGTTCGTTCGTTGACCACCCACGACCCCGAGTCACCATCCTGGATTTCTGTCCGAATGTTAGTTCAAGTCGCACAGATGGAGGAATCATGTCATACGCTGATCATCATCCAGGTTGAGAATAAGTGTGTCCACAAATGCGTGTCCGGGACCGAGAAGCAGTCTTGAAGGCAAAGGCGACAGATATCCTCGTTTCAACCCCCCCGATCCGCTCAGTAGAGTGACCGACTGCCTCTTTCCATTACCGCAAGGTTGTGCGCTCGGCATTAAGAGATCTCCGGACTTGATATCCTCCCCTTGAATCTCCCCGTTGGGTAGTTTTCTTGGTCGGATCTGGTTCGGTTTGTGTTGCTTCATCTCAATCAGTGCCCAGTCATAGTACCCTCCCGCATCTTCGCCCATCATGCTAGGCGTGACAATTTGACCCAGAGATTCCTTAGAGATGCACCCGATCTTGCTCATCTTGGAAGATGCCCAAGACGCAAAGGAACCATGATTGCCTTCCGAAGCTAGCTGGGAATCGTGAATGGCAGACAGGGACTCAGTCTCCTCGGGCCCTAGCTCGTCTTCACTTTCAGAGTCTGAAAGTTGAAAGTCCCAGTCGTCCAAAGCAAGGTCGTTATCCGAGTCGTCCAACAGAACGTGGCCGACAGTTAGACCATACAGCCTTCTTTCTCCATCCCACGAAACAGTACTAATGATGCCACCAAATGTGCACCTTCGGGCGATAGATAAATCCCCTTGGATAATGATAGGCTGGCCGCAGTACGTCTCATCTGTATAACCCTCGCAGCCCTCAACGATTGGGATGAAGATGTCGACATCCTCGTCTCCGTGCTTGGTTTCTGGAGCCCGACCGCGGACAAAGACGTCGAACGAAGGCGCGGTGTCGTCTTCAGGTCGGCACAGAGCGATGACGTGACTCTTGTCAAAGAACTTTCTTACTCTTTTGCTCTGTTCCTCGGGGCACAGGACCACGATGCACGGCTTTGCGGTATCCTCGCTCCATCCTAAGACCATCAATCGCAGAGCAATTGGTCGGTATCTCCTCCTAGGAGTTTTCCTGCAAATGTAGTCCAACAATGGCTTCTCAATCTGCTCTTGGACAAGGCTGAAGCGATTAAGGGTATAGCTGTCAACAGACTTATCAAATTCGGTGAGGTTGGCGAGGGAGGTCGGCCCAAACGGCCCGGAACAAGGGTTGTTCTCGACGTCGGTAGATTTAGGTGAAACCGGCTCGTGTGGCTTGCTGTCAAGCGATGTCGATTGGGTAACGTATCCCGAATCTGGCACTTGGGCTCGCTCAACGTCAACGTAAGACGGCTCTGGCGCTTGAGGCGGAATCTCTGGAGTAGCATCCATCGTGATACCCATGGGAGTAGCATGAACTGGAAAATGGTAGAAAGATGAAAGAGAGGAAACCTCGCAAAGGGAGGAGAAAATTTTCAACCCCCCTACAAGCCACGATCCACGCGTTGCAACCTCATAGGTTGTTCGAAACCTGAGGGGGGGTTGGCTGTGGCTGCCAAGATGCCGCCGCAATAATGCACTGCCCATAACCACAAACGCACTGCCACGCAACCAGGCTCTCATTCTGTAGTTCCTCCGGTGCGATAAATGCGCTGTCAAGCCCGGAAACAACGCAGGGTTGGGCGGAATCAAGACCTTGACCTCCCTTTAGCCTCGTTATGGCCGACTCTCTGATATCGCCCTATCCACTCCAGGATGTGACTGATGCCGAGTTGCAGAAGCTCGCCGAGTCACTCTGGAGCTGGGACATATGGGGGCCTGCAAAAAGGATGAGACCTGTACAAGCACCAGATGTCCATGGAGGCGCGCATCTCGGCTGAAGTGGTTCTTTGACTTTTACAAAGATGTCACATCGTCTTATGTTCCGGAACTACTGCCAGGCAGTGCCCCAGCACTCCGCAACCACCAAGACGTTTTCGATATCATTCGCCTGTTCAGAGCCCATCCAAGCACGAAACGTTCAGAATTGACCGAACAATATTTCTCTAAGCGGGACAAACCACCCCCGCCCGCTGATCAGCATCGGGCCTTCAACCTCGCAGTGCAGATTATGTCGACGGTCAAGTGCTCAGCTGATAATCAGCCATCCGGGTTGCTGGAGCTTGGAACACAGCCAATTCAGTGGCATTCGGACAACTCACTAGTCGATTTTATGGCCAAGGTCTTCCCCCAAAATGACACAGGCAATCTCCACGTCCGAGACGATTCGGGCAAGATCAGAGACCTCAAATCGATTCTAACGGCTAAGAGACTCAAGAAGGCTGCATCTTTGAGGTTTCAAGGAACTGACGATCTGCGTAACCACTTGAAGATGGACATCAAAGATGGTGTTGTGGAGGTTTTTCACTGCACGAGTGTCTTGAAGGAACATCTGAGTGTGCATGCAGACGCCCAAGGCGTTATGACTGAGTAAGATACACACCCTCGAACGATGGAACAAACATCCGTATTAACTATTGCAATACCAGATGGAACATTCCAAGACAGGTGGCGCTTGAGGTTTTAGATTCCTTGCAGAACGTTCTTTTTCCCTTTGACTCCGGGTCTGAGCAGATTCTTCGCGATCTTGTGTCCAAACAAGCCTTAGATCCAGACTGCCTGCGCTACGATGCTGCCGTTTATAGGGGGAATGGTGAGGGTGAGCTCTCTTACAGCTATTTCGGCAACCGCTTGGTTGACCTGTTTGAGGAGCTGGAGGATCCCAGCCCACGTGGTATCCTTGAGACATGGTTCCAGCGTAAGAGCGGTGCTCGCCATGTGATGAAGGCCACGCTGATTGGTGTTATTATTGCCATTGTCTTGGGAATTCTCGGTCTTGTTGTCGGAATTTTCCAGGCTTGGGTGGCATACGAAGCTTGGAAATATCCTGTGAATAACGAGGGGTGAGCTGATGGCCCTGGCTTTATTTACACGCCATTATACAGCTGCGAAAAAAGAGATCTCTAAATAGGTACATACAATAAGCCTACAAGAGAATCTACATAGCTGTAATTTGGCAAGTTCCATCGGACTAGCCTACACGATGTTTCATATGCGCGGGAATTAGGCCATGGCTACATTCACTCGTTGTCTAGACTCAGCCACATAGCGCCTCTACAGCCTGGTGCTGCGAATTATGTGATGCCAGGACCAATAGAAGCACCATGCCCCCAAGCGACAACAGGCAGTGCACACATTATGCATATTCTGTGTAACTCATCACCGTAAATGCTGACCAAGCTAAGGTTTGATCAGCAGCCGGCCCAGACGATGGCGGCTCAGCTCATGCGGAGTGGGAGATCCAGGACCAACCATCATCATCCACTTGGTCAGGCTGGCAAGACAACATTGTACCAGCCACTGACAAGAGGCCCCTCCCCTCCGTGCCTAGTTTCTTGATCTTAATTTTTGTCACTGGCAATTTCCCTCCTTGTCACCTCTTCTCCAGCTTGACTCAAAGCAACAATGGCTAGTATAAGCGGCGACGAGCTAGCCAGTCTCGACTCTGTAGATCTTGGCCACGGCCTATGCCAGGTTTGTTCAACAACCTAACTATAACTGCCTGATTTTCCCTCTAAAAGGCCTCTAAGACACGAGAAGGCACCGGTCTAGTGGGGTCAACAAACAAGACCTTGAGAACGCGACCAAGTCCAGAAGAACATCGGCGAGCCTACATGCGTTCTGCGCGATATACCCCTCTCACAGACGTCACTCCAGTCAACTCATATGATGTTCCGACATGCTTCAATAATGCGAGCATCTCAAACGAGGCCGGCAAAAGTCGCAGCTGGTCTGTCACTGGTCACTTTGCTCTCTTCCATCTTCCGGCGGTGGCAGTCACAGTTACGCTTCTATGCCTATACGCCGTGGAATTCCATTGGCCTTATGGTCACCCCACTGCCGAGGAGCTTGCTGCCCTTCAATTCGCCGCAAAAGGACACGAGGGGTTGATTCTCGTCTCCTTGACGGACGTGTTACTATCTATGATCTCCTACGGCCTCATGAACAGCAATGTCGGTGTCCCTCTCGGTTTCGTCTCTTCGCCCTTCTATCTCGGCTCCCCAATACGATATCTTTTCAGCTCAGAACTGTGGTCCGCGATACGGCACTCTGTTACAAGGCGCATCTTCCCGAAAACGACGGGGCTTGTCATCATCATTGCCGCTTTGCTTTGTATTGGGGCCAGCCCGCTGTCCGCCATTGCAATGATCCCGCGGGAAAAATGGAGAGGCTTCCCCAAGACTGGTTTTGGTCACTCCTTGGACACTGTGTGTTTCGTTAATCAGAGACTTTACGAGCTAGATCTCGATTCTCAACATGTTCCCAAGCTTCCCCAGTCTAAAAAGACCTCGAACTGCACAAATGCTAGATGTACTGCTGACCGACGACGACTGGACTATCTCAACGACATCATGTACCCGTCACAGTTCGATGATCCCGGTCACCTCGCAAGATACAAGCTACAGAACATTACGTACACGTATTATGACGCATTGTCCACCACTCGACCTCTCTCGCTCTCGGTCGTTAATAACTCGCAAGAGGTACCTGATAGAACCATTTCCGATCTATTTCCCAGCGATTTGGCAGTTTCGACATGCCCTATGGCTTTTCTAGCGAACTATTTCGACGAGGGGGGCGGCATCAAGGATGTGCCCTCAGATACCCCTCGGTGGCTTGTAGAGACGAAACAAATGGCTGTGAAAGGCATGATACGCAAGTGGAAGCAACCTCTTGTTTTTGTCGGCTGTCATTCGGAACGGCTTTATGAAAGTGCTGTGTCGATGGGTTTCAACTCTGAACTGTTGAACAAGTCGGTCACCCTTCATCCGGAACGCAATCGCCATCTAAGGAAGCGGCTAACAAAATTACAAGGGTCACTAGCGGATATCATATTTCAGCCATTGGGGCCAATAGAAGTGCTCCCATTAGCGGGAGTATCCTCTTTGCCTCAGATGACATTGTCATCAAGCCCGACAATAGCATCGAATCCGAGGACACCATCATCGAACCCGAGCCCGAGACTTGGTTTGGCTATGATGTCAGCCTTTGTCTTATTTCCGCGCACTGGGTAGAGGCAGACGTCTGGATAGAGTCAATCACGTCGGGTATCGTCCAGAGTCACTTGGACAAGTCTGTTGAAGAATTCCTTGATCGTCTTGGAGACTCTTCTGCGAATACGACCCTAATAAAAATGAGGAAAGGGTGGCTAGGCGGAATCGATACCCGGATAGACACGGCATCAGACTCGGCTTATCGACTCATGTTAAGTTACTGCCTCGAGGAGGGGTATTTTCTTCCGAATTGTCTCTCCCTTGCCCTCTCCGCTCACATCGCTGATGCATTAGCACAACCCGGACGTTTCGATGGTATGCCGGTTTCCAATGTTGCCTTGATGCCATCAAATGACGAGATCACATTTATCGAGCACTCGGCCTATGGGAAAGCATTCACTTACACTTTCAAGAACAGCCGCACTATTCCTCTGGCATTTTCTGCCCTCTTGCTTCATGTCTCGATCGTTCTTGTACACCTTGCATTTGCATCTTATTCTCGGTATGAATATTACAAGACGAGTTGGGGAACCTTTGGGGAGATGTTGATTCTTGCTCTACGCTCGAGTACGGAAAAGGGAGCAAGTAACTCTGAAGCAGAAGTCGCAGTGTCCCAAATGTGGAGGAAGACAGCCACGGTACGCGCGACGGCTAGTGATGGACGGGTGCAGATTGTCCTCAGAGAGAACAGAGGGGGACCTAAGGAATCTGAGGAGTACCAATGAGATGACACAGGAGAGGGTGCTGTTGGACTCTGGATGAGTGACAGATAGATACCAGTAGTGAACTCGTTCTAAACCGACCAATGTGTTCTTTGCTATAGTTGGAGCCCAGCCCTTGATGGGTTAAGCCAGAAGACCGTTCTATACCGAGGAACTAGGATGGTGCTCAGCAGGTGTGAACACGTTTCGACTTTACCGTTGCACCGCATTCAAACTGCCGGGAAACTTGAGTGAACCTCGGTCGAAGGGGAGTAGGTGTCATGGCGCCAATGCCTACGGATAAATGTCCTTGTCCCAAGCGGTGCGTATTTGTCTAACAATCTCCGCGACAGTGTCAAGCAATTAACAATAGATGAGCAAAGGCGCATCCAAGGTAGGCATTCTCGTATTTCATTGTGAATGCGAATACGACATTACCCCTGAAAATCCTGGCTCGCAGCCAACATCCATTGCTTGCACTAAAGAGGCCCTTCTAATTCGCAGATGAAAAGCCCTAAGGATCTTGAAGTGGATTTAACTGGCGGTCCCGATTGGTTTTCGGCTCTTCGGCAGTTTCGTTTGTGTGGACAGGGGCAACGACTTATCTTCTGGCTCAGGGGCTTCTCCGCGATTGCCTTGAGTTGGCCTTCATTTCAGTCAAAAGTGCGATCGATCATTCATTCAATCGTCAATGATCGCGATTCGTGACAGTGAAACTTTGTGAGACACTATGAAGCAGCGTGAAGCCTCACCTTGACTCCGTTCGCCATACAGTTGATCAATGTCAAATTGTGTCCCACAACAGCGTCCTTCTCCAAACTCTCCATCTTATCGAACCGTTGCAACAGACGCACAGTGACGTAACTTGCTTCAATGAGCGCAAATTGCTGACCGATGCAGATTCTCGGACCTCCATTGAACTGTTTTCTGTCAGTATGCCATGAAACAGCGATGGCGAGAGAGGATGTAACTCACAGGCAAATATTCCCACCCAACTTTTCTCCCCTCCCACCGCTCCGGCTTGAATTCATCTGCATCAGGCCCCCAAATGTCCTTCCGGCAGTGCACGGAAAAATCCGTCGAAGAGCCTTTCGGGATGAAAATGGGTGAATTCCCATCCTTCTCCACCGCGGGGAAGCGTCGTATCCTTGTTCGCATAGCGAGCGTTGATGGGTACGACAGGGTACAGGCGCAGGGATTCGTCGTTGACGTATCGGAGGTACTTGCAAGCCTTGAGCTTCGCAAAGGTGATCTCGGAAGGATTATCGTAGGTGCCGAATTCGTCAAAGATGACGTCGCGGAGTTTCTTATAACGTGCTGGATCCCGAGCGAGGTTATGAAAGACTGGGAAGGGGTAAGAATCAGAACTAGGAGGTTAGGAGGAGGTGAAGGACGCTTACCCCAGCCGAGGTGTGAAGCAGTGGTATCACGGCCAGCGAGCAAGACGTGCAGCAACTCTGACCGTAACTCCTTCGGGTTCTGCGTTTCAGCAGCTATCGCCTCAAGAAAGATGCACTGCTCCTTGCCTCCGCCGTTCGTATCCGAGACTTTCTCCCGCAAGCCCTTGGAGAGCGCGAGTTGGACAAAATGGTCAACAAAATCGTGAACAATTTTGCACGGTTACGGAATTCTAGCGAGTCGTAAAGCCACCAAGCATCCATGAAGCGTGACTGTGTAGCAAGAGCCATCTGACCCGACTCAAAGGCGGTGGCGAACCGTTCCTCTTTGCTGCCGAGCTTTGAAGTTTGGTAGCCGGGAACGAGTCTGAGCTGGCTGTTGACGGATTCGCCAAAGAGGAACTCGGTGGCCGAGTCGATGGTGAGGCGGAAGAAGTAAGGCAAGAGGTCAATCTGCTCTATCCAGCCGTTTGACCCAATCACTGGCCCAATCAACTTCATGAGGTTCTGGAAATGAGGTTCTTCGAGATCCAGATCGCTGACTTGATCTCGTGTGAACTGGGGACGAATGATGGCCTGAACCAGTTTAGCTATATGGAATCTACGATGGAGTAGGTAAATTAGCTACTCGTGAATGTTTCCAGCGGTCGCCATTCGCCGTAAAAATGCCATTACCAAGCATGGGGAGAAAGTTCCCTCGTCGCGACGGTCCCACGTCTGCATGAATTAACGCTGACCCCAGATATTGAGGTGATACGTGCCAAAGTCATTGAACTTGTTAGCGAGAAAGGCCTGGATATTCTTGGGATCGGCAGTGCGAATATTCCTGGCTCCTACAGTTGGCGTTAGTGCAGGACAAAGAGAGTGACCAACAGTAGCACACCCAAGACACAAAAGGACCCGAGTCACAACCAACAAGCAAACCCCCCGAAAGTCACCTGTAACCCTCCGAACGGCACTTCTAGTTGGTCCGATGCATGAAATCGGGTCCCGTGCAACTCGGGTCCCAACTCTGGTCCCCTCCCAACCATCAAGTCTCACAACGTGCAATCCTTCACACCATCTTTCGTCCTCCATCGACATTTCGACCTCAAGTTCAGCCACGCAAATATTCACAAGATGACGTACCCCCAGAATGTCGGCATCAAGGCCATGGAGATTTATGTCCCGCCACAGGTAAAACCACCCTCCTTTGTTCTCCCCCGCAAGGTCTGAGCTTGGGGCTGACGAGAAAAGTGCCTGGAACAAACCCTCTTTGAGAAACACCAAGGTGTATCGGCTGGCAAGTACACCATTGGCCTGGGTCTCCAGTACATGAACTTCTGTACCGACCGAGAGGGTAAGTTACATACCGTCTGCCTGAGCAGTAATCCTCTACTAACCTTGGTGTCGATGTCTGCTCTTTGGCCTTGACCGCTGTCTCCTCCCTTCTCCGCAAGTTCGACATCGACCCCAACTCCATTGGACGTCTTGAGGTGGGCACCGAATCACCCATTGACAAAGCCAAGTCTGTCAAATCAGTCCTCACGACACTCTTCGAGCCACACGGCAACACAAGCCTCGAAGGCATCGACACCATCCACGCCTGCTACGGTGGGACGAGCGCCCTCTTCAACGCCGTCAATTGGGTCGAGTCTCGCTCTTGGGATGGTCGAGATGCCATCGTAGTAGCGTCGGACATCGCTCTTTACAAAGAAGATGCGTCTCGTCCAACTGGTGGCGCTGGCTGTGTCGCCATGCTGGTCGGTCCGAATGCTGTGCTCTCCCTTGAACCGAGCTTGCGGGGTGTCTACATGACCAACACGTTCGACTTCTACAAGCCTGATATGAAGGTCGAGTTCCCAATCGTCAACGGCCACGAGTCCATTGCTTGTTACCTGGGAGCTCTGGCTGAATGCCACACGGACCTGCTCCGTCGCACTGATGCTGCCAAGAAGCGGCTCAATGGCGACGCACCTAAAACTGGGAAGAAGATTCTTGACCTTTTTGACTACATGGCCTTCCACACTCCCAACTGCAAGCTGGTCAGCAAGTCGTACGGTCGACTCAGGTACAATGACTGTTTAAACTCGACCAATGCTGCTGACTGGGAGGGAATCCCCGAGGAGCTTCGTAATCTGAGCTACAAGGATTCCCTGAGCGATAAGACGCTGGAGAGAGCGCTTGTTGCTGCCACAAAGACTGAGTTTAAGAAACGAGTTGAGCCTTGCATTGCCGCGCCTTCTTTGTGCGGAAACATGTACACGGCCAGCTTGTACTGTTCTCTGATCAGCTTGATCAGCAACATTGATCTCGCCTCGGCGGAGGGTAAGACTATCGGTCTGTTTAGTGTAAGTGGACGATCTCATGTTTCTCAGAATAGAACTGACTCTGATGAACTACCAGTATGGAAGTGGAGCTGCCAGCACCCTCTTTGGCATGAGAGTCACTGGTAATCTAACCAACATGGTTCAGAAGATTGATCTCATGAATCGTCTGAAGCAAAGAAACATCCAGACTGCTGAAGATTACGAGAAGGTAAGTCCCAAACAACGCCGGTGTTTCTCTAAGGTGCTAATCTAGAGCTTCTAGGCTTGCACTCTCCGATTAAAGGCGTACGGAAACAAGAGCTACAAACCTCTTGGCGATGTGGCTCCTCTTCTGCCCGGGACGTACTATCTCGAAAGTATAGATGAGGTGTACCGTAGGAATTATGCTATAAAGGACCAGTGAACAATAGGGATGGGGGCTCACCAGCGGTAGAGTTGGCATCTAAGGCATTGCTTATCGCAGAGTTGTTCTGGTAAAAGTCTAGGCTCTAGATGAATAGAGAAAAGTGCCCTTGCAAGTCCTCAGCTTTTATTTGTCTCTTGCTCGGCTGTCTTTCTTTCACTGGTAGTAAGCACCGGAAGATCGCCTCTTGGCTTCTCGTCGGTGGTCTAGGAGGACTTGGTCGATCCATCTCAACATGGATGGTTGAACACGGCGCGAGACACTTTATCTACCTATCAAGGAGTGGAGCAAGGGTGGGCCAGATAATGCTGCATTTGTGCAGGAGACGCTGCCGGCTGCACTATTCAGATCACGGCGTGTAGCGTCGCCAACTTGGATGGTGTTCAGCGCGCCATCAATCAAGTGAAGTATCCGATCGCCGGTGTGCTGCAAATGTCCATGGTTCTGAGAGTAAGCTCCCCCCATCACTGAGCAAATGAGAAGTGGACTAACCGAACGACAGGACGCCTCGTTCCCCAACATGACACACGACGAATGGCAGGCTGCCAATCTGCCCAAGATCAAGGGCACATGGAACCTCCACGAAGCCTTTGCATCTCAGTCTCTTGACTTTTTCATGCTTTTCAGTTCCTTTTCTGGGCTTCTCGGACATTGGGGACAGGCCAACTACGCTGCTGCTAAGACCTTCTTGGATGCATTCGCTCAGTACCGCCACGGCTTAGGCCTCCCTACATCAGTTCTTGACATTTCCATCATCGAGGATGTTGGTTGGGTTAGTCAAGAGCCTCAGCTCAAGGCTACAGCTGCATACAGTCTCAAGGAGCAGCATCTACTTGGCTCTCTTGAGCTGGTCATCATCAAGTCAGCGCCACAGACCTGGGAGACCAAGTCCCCCATGGACAGCTACATGAACACCAGTCAGATTGATCTCGGAATGAGAATGACAATGCCCATCGCCGCAGATACCAACCGATGCATCTGTAAGCGCGGCATCCGAATAGGGCTATACCGCAACCTCGAGAACTCGGGCGTTGACGACGCAGGCACTGGTAATGAGGGGCTCAGGGAGTTCTTGACTGGGGTTGCGGCCAACCCAGAGTCTCTGAAAGAGTCATCTTCCATTTCGTTCCTGGCCAACCAGATTGGCAGCACCTTGTTCAGCTACCTAATGCCGCCCATCGAGGAATTGGACGTCAAGCAGCCACTGTCAGCCGTTGGCCTTGACTCGTTGGTGGCCATCAAGCTGAGGAACTGGAGCAGGCAGAGACGTGGCGTGGAGCTGAGTGTGTTGGAGATTTTGGGAGCTACCTCTATTGAGAAACTGGGCAAGGCCGCTGCCAAAAGGTTGCATGTGAAGTTAGGTGGTCCGACCACAAATGGGGATGCCCAGTAGATTGGCGGTCACAGGACGTTACAAACTTGTGGCACTTTAATGATTCTAAAGTAAAGAGTCTGCATTCACATTCATGGAATCATGTGTCCCTTTCGCTGCTTTACTGCTCTGGTGGGCATCTTCGCGGTGTTGGGTCTGGTCTGCTAAGACTCCCATCCTCCCACTGCCAAGGCTCGCTCACGGGCCAGTATGAAGGACAAGCAGACACCGCCCAGAACACAGCTTTATTCACAAACTGTTTTAGATGTCTCTTCTGTTTCAAGGTAGATTTTGGTCCGGGCTTGCTTTGGCTTGTGAAGGACAGCCTACCCATTCTTGTCCCGAAGTCATCTGTTTTGCTTGAGACAGAGGCGATCTAGACCAAGTTGCTGGCGTTAATGTCAAAGATACAATTCACAATTGCTGCCTCGTTGCTTAATTTAATATGTTATAATGAAATCTATCCGAGTTGCAGTGTCTTCGTAATATGTACTCCGTCGATAATAAGCTGATCCATGATATCGAAACGCTAAACCAGTCTAATGTGCCAAGTCAAAATCCCCAAAGTCTATAATACATCCCCGTCTATTAAATCAACTCCTCTTGGAGTTCGTGCATTCCTCTACTGTCGGTTACCCTCGGGCAACATAGCATATGCCTCCTCGACTTGACCCTCCTTGCGATCTCTCGTCTTGACACCCAGGAATGGGAAACAGGTGCACGGGTGCAGGATCGTGACAGCGGCAATGGCGATAAGAATCATGCCACCGTCGAGGACAAGGAATAGGGCCTCGTTTCGCATGACATCGTGGGAAATCTCGGGGATCGTCTCGGCGATACTGGATTCTCAAGTTAGCTTTGGGGTTGCAGAGAGGGATATTGAGTGCTTACCGGTAGCCGCATCGGATGATGATTGCAGTGTAAGCTACACCAAGAGCGTAGATGAAGAACCGGGTTCGAGTCGCCTCCTTATCAGTCGCTTCGGTACGCGACAGAGGAACCTTGCCTCGACCAGAGGTATCGAAAGCTGTGCCAGGCAAGTTGGAGGTAGAGTGAATGGACTGAACACCGCTCCTGAGGGCCTTCTTGCGTCGGCTCGAGTACATCAACATGAGTCCAGCGCAGCACAGCATGTTGGCGACCTGGAAAGCCACACCGCCAATAACGAGTGCCTCTCCAAGCTTCTGGGTCGTCTTAGATCCATTGCCGGTGCTGTTCAGAGCAACAAGACCACCTCCGATGATTTGAATAAAGATGGACAGAAAGTCAGTTCCGACAAACACCCAGGGATAGAGTCTTGGTCGGAGGAGTGACCACTGAGCTCCATACCAGATGACCAGGTGCTTGAAGGTGACCGAGATGGCAGCGGCGACTAGTGTAGGGGCGAGAAGAAGCGTGATGTACTGGACGATGAAGGAGTTGAGGCGCCATGGGTTTCTCGAAAGAGCGTATCGTCCTGCGTAACCAAGAACTTCAAGGAGAGTGCCGAGTGCCAGCCAAATCATGTACGACCATGTCTTGGCGCGGATTCCGAGAAAGATCTGGACCACAAAGAGGAGTGAGAAAACCGCCCAAAAGAAGATGGCAGCTGCTGATGATAGGTCCGCGCCGTAGATTGTGAATTCGACTTTGCATCGGTCAGAGAGTTCGTCGCAGTTGTCGTACGTCGGGGGGTAAAGCGTATCGTTTGCCATGTTTGCAAGAGATTAGATATCGGTTTGTGTGTTTGTTGCGACTCTTGTCAAGTTGTTGTGTCGATGATGAGTCTCTTGATCGAATTCATTCACGGCAAGTGGTTATTATAGAGAGAATCAAATGGCTATGCTCTGGGCACCGAAAGCCACTATTCACAGCACATATTACCAGCCCTCGCAGGACGCGTCAGAAGAATGCTGCGCCCCGTTTCCCTTAAATTGAGAGGGCATAATCTCTGCACTCATTTTTCCTTCTCGGGCGACACTCGCCTGTCGGGGTGTTTCACCGACCCGACAACCACCAACCAGCCCGCGGCTGGTCATGTAGATAAGCTTGAATCAGCCTCCGCCTGTCCTTGGCATCCCCAAGGCTCGGGTCAACCGGAGATTTCACGAGCTCGAATATTTTACCCAATCCGTCGTGAGGCGGGGCGGTTTGATACGCTTTACGAAATGTGCCTTACAGGGCGCGTAGGGTCGCTCAGCTGGGCATGGGCCGTGTGCCCCCGGATCGACGCGTGGCGGAATATCTTCCGACGTTCCAAGTGGTTCGTCAAAGGGGGATTTCAAGGGAGATGGGCAGTGCACCGCTTGGCAGGCCTCCGACATGGGTGTGGTCGTCAGCATAGCCACTCAGGAGCCAAGACTGTGTAACTTCATTTGATGCAGTGAGAAATCCTTATTTACTCTTAAATGTTTCTGGTTGGAGAATGTACGGTTCGGCTGCATTCCTCATTCGTCTACACAGCCGCGCCAAAACATTGTGACGTCTCCGTACAGATACGGAATACGAAATGTTTCAAGCGAAATGTGTCTTTGGCCTGGGCTGAGGCTCCCCATCCAAGATTGTGTCAACTTTTTCGTTGTAAAAACAAACCAAACCTGCAATCGCTGCGCTTTCATGGGTGGGAAGTCTGTAGTACCAAGCAAGATTCTTCATCTCTTGACCATCAACCACCACGTGATAGTACTCGGCTTCGCCCTTATATGGACACTTGGTTTTGAGATCGCTTTTGCGAAGGACAGTCTGGTCGATTGCGCCGAGAGGGAGGTAGTACCGAGTCGGCAGTCCCGTTTCGAAGAGGTGCATGGATGATGACGCCTTGGCAACCGTCTTACCATTGACTTGGACTTCGATAGGGCGCTGCGACGGGAGGATATCAACTCGTTTAAATGGGTCTTTGGGATGAACGTAAATGGGCGCGTCTTCCTCCAACCATTGGTCTTTACGGAGGTCAGCCTGCTTGCAAAATCCAATCTCTTGCTTGAGGGACATACCAATACTGCCAAATTCGATCCTTAGCAGGCCAGCCAACGCGCCAAGCTTCTTGTCATTATCGAATCGCAGAACGTTATCAATCTTGGCCCCCTCAAGGCCGTCGTGAGCGCTAACAATCAGTTCGGCCAATGAAGCGAGACCTTTTCCCTCCACCCGGATCTCTTCTTTATCGCTGAGCTTGGAATTGATAAGGTCTTTCTGGGGAACGTAGATCGCAGGGTAAAAATCATGCTCCCAGACATAAACGCCCTTGGTGGTATCGGCGATGACGGTGTGGTTGTGGATGGCACGCACTCTTCGGGCCGCCTCAAGGGTTCTCTTCGGGCCGTGCTCGACCAAACGTCGGCCAAGCTCGATTATCCCTTGCTTGCGCTGCATTGTGAGATCGTGTGCTTGTTTGTGTAAGGCGAGCCGTCTCGGAGTTGGAAATCTTGAAAGGTCGGCGATGGTGATGCTCGTTGATATGCTTTTCTACCCCGCTCCAAGTGACGTGTGCGATTCACCATCCAGCCTTGCGTTTGTAATCATTGCTTTATAATCATTCTCGACATCTCAGGTCTCATTCCGAGCCATTCACACGAGGTACAGCCATCGCTTTGGAATCATATCGGACTTGCAGTTACCACGCCGGCTCGTCCGGCTCAAGGTACCAGTTAGCGGAGCCATTATTGTAATCTTGTTCTTCATTTCAATCTTTTCAATTAAAACTTCTGCGTTACTTAGGTGCTCGACTCGATGATCAGATCACCCTTCTCAGCGTGGTTGGGTTTCCTCGCCGTAGCAGCCCCGGCTGCCAGCACATCGCTTCCAATATTAACCATTCATCCTTGAGACACCAAAACGGCAATCTTGACGACGAGCCTTGAGAAAGCGATTCGTTTCCACGAAGCAATCCATCCCAGTCCCAGATGTTCACCACCGAGGTCCAGTCCAGCGCAAGATTCGACTCCATCCTCCATCACACTAAGCACATATTCTTTTCCCTCGCCACAGTTATGATCTTCTCCTATTCCGCTCATCTGCGCTGTTTGCCAAGGGTGGCATGGCTTCCCAAGTATGTCTCACGAGGGAGGGTTGATCGAAGGCTTGTTCTTCCCTGCAGGATCTCCAGCCGCCGTAAGCAACGAGATGCCACTCTCTGCGAGCCTTTCCGTCAGAGAAGCCAGGCCGTGAGGTCCCAACTTCATCAGCCGTTCAATAGTCCGGCAATACTCAAACTCTAAAGCAAGTTGGGTCTGGCGCGTCTCCAATCGGGCGACTTTCCCTTGGACTTCTTCCAACTTGTCCTGCCGTTTGTCTCCCTGTTGAGTGGCCAAAGTCAAAGCCTTTTCCGTGTCGCGAAGTTCGGCCTCAGCTTGAGCGATTCCCTCGTCACACTTGCACAGCTTCATGTCATACTGTTGCGATGCCTGGGAAACGATAAGCGGGTCCAAAGCCATCTCGTCCTGGTGTTGCTCGAAGAGCGCTTTTGCCTTCTCAATCGCCTCCTTAGCCTCAACCTTCTGATCGCGAGCCCGTCGAAGTTCCTTGAGCTCTTGTGAGGCATCTCCATCGGTAGATACCTTGTGAAGCGACGTCTCCCGTTGTTTCATCAATGATCGTGCCTTGTCCAACTTGCGCGTGGATTCGTTCAAATGGGTTTGCGATTCGACTTTCAGATTCTCGACGGTAACGATCATGTCTAACATGGATGATGGGGTCGGCGCCTTGCCCTGGACGCGTTCAATCTGTCTATGTTAGCTGTTGACACCATCACTAGGAGCCAAATCCTGCTCACCGAATCGATAAGGCCTTCAGCTAGTGTCACTGTCTTGGCAAGGCTGCCAAGAGCCAATCCTCCAGGATTGCCTGGCCCATCTCTTCGAGCTCTCTTGTTGGTCTGCGAATCGTCGGACGATTCATGGGTGCGCTTCCAATTTCCAGCAGTCGCCGGCGAGGCGAAAGTAGCAGGGCCGGATGTCTTCTGCCCTTGGCCTTGGTTGTTGTTGTTCTCCCTGGTCATCCGATCTCTCGCCTTGGCGCCGAAGTGTCTCTTTGCCTCGAGGACGTCAGTCAGGTTGAGTTCTGGGTTGCTCTGGAAAGGCAGACGAGCCCGCTTACGAGCCTGCTCTCCCAGAAATTCGACGAAGTTCTGTATGTCAACATGACGTTCGGCTTCGGTTGACTCCTTTACCAGACGGCTGGTGGTCTGGGCAAGTTCATCAAGCGTTGAAGCATCCCAGACCTTGGGTGAGAACCCAGTTGCTAACTGCCATGGCCATTGCTGTGTAGTATTGAAAATCTGTCGGGCGGCTCGACTGAGTCGTGTCTCGTGAAATGGGTTGGCCCAGAATTCACCAAGACGTTCTGAAATCTCCCGGTCGGAGAGTAAAGTCTCGTCGCTGGGCGAAGGTGTAGTGGATGCGTCGGCGTCGGTGGTACTCATATCGACGGTCGGAGGGGTGAAATGACCCCGAGGCGGATTCCTGAGACGATTGGTAGATTTCTGAAGGCTCTCGGTTTAGAAAGATCAAGATCAAGATTGAGATTTGTGTTGATGTTTGTTTGACGTTGTTAGGTTTTGTGTGCCTGGGGCATGAGGCAAACGGCAGTCAACGAACACGTCACGTGAGCAACGCAGTGCCAAATGCAAGAGCATGAATTTTAAAAGGAAGGGGCGGGAAAAAAACGAAGAAGTCCCAGCCGCAATGGCACGAAAAACGCTGTAAACCAATCAAGCATGCCATGGATGGGTGTACACTCAACGAATTTTGGCTCACACAAACCATGTCACTTGGGGGGCTTGGATGGGGACACCCAAATGTCAGTTGGCCATATTTCATGTAGGACAGTGCCCAAAATGATTTACGGTCATCTGAAAAAGTCAACTGAAGTGCAATCCGGTCTGTTTGTGGTAAGATAAGCCAAGTTAACTCGTCTTTCGAGAAGCAACTTGCCATGTGAACTGCGGCGGATTGAAACATGTGCCAACCTAAAGCACAAAAAGAGGCATTCTTTTTCTCATTAGCTCCCCCCTCAATGCCCTATCATCCTACTTTCCCTGGCATATTTCAAGGCGAAGCTGTAAACGATGAAATTTGGGGCGTGGGGGATGTTAGTCGTGATTGGTTGAGTAACCATCTCCTCTTCTTAACAGTCCCCCTCTCCAAACCATGGACAGCGTCAATCCACCGCTCTTCCAAGCTGGAGAAAGAGATCAACATTATTTAAGAGCATAGGCCGGAATAAGACTAAAAATACCAATAGGAATCGATGTTTCCGTAGAGTTCCAGTTCTCTAAAGCCGACGACAGTTAGCTGCGGGGGGTGGTCAAGAGCAAAAAGACGGGTACTACTCAGTCGCTTTAACTGGCAAAAACATACAACAGCAGGGATTCGCTGGTCGTCACCGACCCAACTACTAATCCGCCCCTTGCAGGCTTGACTATGGGAGAGCGGACGGGATCCCGTATTTTCCGGCAGGTATGGTCGTATGTGATAGACGACGGCGATGGCGAAGCTCATGGATCCCGTGGCAGGGACCAGCACTGTAACATGGATTGGGTAGGCTTTGGAGGAGGAGAGTGCGTAGGGAGGTCCAACGGTATCTCGTCTCTTCCCAGATCCAGAGTTCCAGGGACCGCTATGTAGGTTAGCCGCTATCCACACTCCTTTAGCATCGTAAGCTCTTCGCCTCGAGACTACATGCGCTAAAGATTACTTCATCTTTTTTTTTTTGTTCTTCCGGTAGTTCTATAACGACTCTTTTGTGTTGAATTGGTCGTCCAGTGGGCAATCATACCTCCGGCAGCGAAGAGCTGATTGCTGTCATTGAGGCCGGAGTACCTACCCGGAACCCCCAAAATCATGAATGTGGAGTAGAGGCAACAAAACACCACGGGCAACCTGCACGGCATCTCCTCACAAATACCGAGACAGTACTCCGCATGCTCCCCCGCATGCGCAATCACCACTTGCAGCAATGACCCCGATATTCCCCCAGCGGCTTTGACGACCACGGTCTAGAGGTGTTCGGCAATCCCTCATGTGCCACACCAATTGCGGAGCCGCACAAGCACGTTTTCTCGGCGCAGGCCAAGCACACGCGTCAGAGGTAAGGCTGGGTCCGTGTTTGGGCACTAGCCTCCAATCGCCCGCACTAGGGGCAAAGGGAGAAGCGCCAAGGTGTTGATAACAGGTAGCATTACCGCCGATAGGTAATATTTTCCGCCTCCCTCCGTGCGCCGTGTTTGAGTAGCGCATGTTGGCTTGTGAAAAACTTGGCAGAGAGGTGCGGTGTTTTCTCGACATTGCTCGGCATGTTGGGACGAGCTCGGAGTCTTGGCGGAGTGTCAGGGCTTTCAAGTCTTGGCTTTCAAGAGATAAAGGCACAGACATGGTCAACTTTCAAACACGACATCATCACACTAACGACTGAATACCATGGCCAACTCTACTGTCGACGCCCCGAACTTTGCGGCGTACACGCCTGCTGAAACAGCCGAGCTAATTTGCCGTGCTGGTGTCAAGAAGGGAAACACACGACCTGACAAGGTGTTTCTATCTGCCATTTTTGGTGGTTGCATTCTGAGCTTTGGTTGCGCTGTCTCATTGACTGCTGTGACGGCACCATGGTACCAGGAGAATGCCCCTGGTCTGGTGAAGCTCGCTGGCGCCATTGTATTCCCAATTGGCTTAGTGACAATCTTTCTGACGGGAGCTGAGCTGTTCACGTCGACGAATATGGTGGGTGGCTTACTTCGGACTATGAAGCAGCTGCTAACTATACAACTAGTTTACCATGGTGGCGGTTCTCAATAGGAGATTGTCCCTCTGGAAGATGCTACTACACTGGTTCCTATGTTTCTTCGGAAACTTGCTGGGTTCCCTCTTCGTCATGGCCCTGATCGTTGGCTGTATGTTTCCCTAATTGAGACAACGGTCATGAGTCGACGCTGACTTTGACCTACAGATGGAGGCATCTTCGACGCTGATCCTTATAAGAAAGAGATCCAGACATATACTACCAAGAAGCAGCTTGCTCCTGAAGCATACCAGATCTTCATCCGGGGCATTGGATGCAACTGGCTTGTTTGCATTGCGTGCTTCTTCGGTACACAAGCCAAGAGCCTCGGTTCCAAGGTGATTGGCATGTGGCCACCAATTTTCGCCTTTGTTGCCCTTGGATTCGATCACGTTATCGCCAACATGTTTATCATCCCCATGGGCATTTGGCTTGGTACGCCAGACTTGACTGTCGGGCTATACATCTGGAAGGGTGAGTCAATTCATGTTCTCGATTGTGGCCAAAATTAATGATTCGCAGGGATGATTCCAGCCCTCTTCGGCAACATTCTCGGCGGAAGCCTTTGTTGCGGTGTGTACTTCTGGTGGATTTTCTTGGCCTCGGAGGGTCCTGTGGATAATGACGGGGCTGAAATGGGTGTTTTGGATGGCCGAGGGAAAGCGACTGCTTCAGATGAGGAGAGCAGGATAGAATAAAGGCTCATCAGGGACGGGTATAGAAAAAAGCATCATAGAATAGAGTATAGAGTAGACGTCTAACGTGGTAATGTCATTTTCCTTCACAGGCTTCACTTCATTCCAGCACTTGGGGCTCAGGTTCAATCTTCCTAGGCCTTTGGAGATGGCTCAATGGGGAAAGCTTCGCCCGGGAGAATCAGGTAAAGGTCCTTCAATGCCTCGGAAAAACAGGGAGGCCCCTTAGAGTCAGTGAGTCACCACATGCTCCATTTGATAACACCTAACGGGATCAGGAAGAGAAAGTCGGTTCAACGGCAATTTTTCATTCTCCAATTTTCCGCCCCGACCCAGTGGGGGAAGGTTAAAGCTTATCCGGTAAGCTTAAGCGCGGCCTGCGGGGAGTCCGATCCAGAGCGGACATCTGGATGCATCGATTTCAAGGTCTTCGTTTCTTCATTTCGTTTTTGGGGTTATTGAAGGGCTTGGGGATACCTCGGGGCTTGCAACTACCTACGAATCTTGATATCAGAGAGCAATCGCTCAACCTGCGGGTCCCCAGTGGTGATTATAGTATTCTTGAGAAGCCAGTACAGAAGCCTGGGCCATTTTGGCTACTATTTCTTTTCTGTTTAACTTTTCAATCCCCGATGATCATCAGACAAGAAGAAAAGCCTCAAGAAAGATAAGAATTGAGCTGGTTCCCGCCAAAGCAGAAGCTTCCGAGCACGCAACCCACCCCGAAGTCCGAATGCCGAGAGAGCACTCCAAATTTGGCATGCGGGGGGTTTCTCCACCCCCTTTTACCCCTTCGGCTTTCCATCCGGGGTTTGCTCCGCAAAGGGGTCGAGAAACCGGGCGGGGATGGGAGAGATGGAGATGCTAAAAGCAGTCAAGAACTCCCGGGAGGTTCTTATCATGCATGGTCTTGGGCGCTGCTGGCGTTTCCCAACAATGGGGAGTGGTCTCGGTAGAGAATACCGATGTGCCGTCTCCAACTTTTCCCCAGCGGGGGAGAGTGGGGACGGACAGAACTCCGTTATGCCGATGATAACAGTGACACTCATACTCACCAGTCATATCGTCACCATTGATCAGCCCGTGGACGATTCAGCCTCGCTGATGAGTCTACATCTTTTTGACAATGTGATTCTATTCTTGGATAACAGAGGCAGAGCAACTTGTATAATGCTCATAGTCAAGTCCGATTCTCCTCCTTCCTAATTTGTGTTGATATCTGGGTGCTCAAGGGCGACACGGGAAGCGTGGATTGAGTTTATAAACTGATGACCGATCTAGCCTGTACCGCCATTTTCTTCTTTATTCCCGTTCATTGTCGTATAAGTCGCCGCAGAAGCCGTCCCCAGCGTGGCCCAGAAGCCCTGTCCCCGCCTTGATCTCTGCTGCTCCCGCAACTGATCCCTTAGAGTAAACGACTGCTCTTGCGCACCATCCTGCGCGTTTCTAATCTGCCTCTTACCCTTCTTGAAATTTTCGTATGATCCTGACAAATTTCTTTTGGGTCAAGATTCTCTGGGATCGAAGCTCGATGACTACGTCGTCGATTTCAGGCGTCTTAAGACAAGGTCGTTTCAACAGCAAGTTTTCCGTAGCTTCGGGCGGTGGGCGTTTCTCATGCTGAAGCTGCAGGTAGTCGGCCATAACGGAACGGAGAGAGCAAGGCTGGAAAAGTGAAGCTTTCTCTATTCTACCTAGTTAGAGACGTCGCAAAGTTACACCATGGCCTACTCTAGCTTACACCTTTGAGGACCCTGTTAGTGCGTGGTCAAGTGACCACCTGCCGCCGTCGCCGTCACCATTGCCTACCATCCTGGCTCAATGCTACAGGCCTCTATGATTGTCTCTTAGCGAGAAATAGAAACCACTATTATCGAGGGGCATCTGCATCATGTAGTATTGGAAAGGAACGAAACGAGTAAAGCCAACAAACTCTCCTTGGCTTGTATTATTCAACTACCTCAATAGAGACTAAGTACCATTTGCAGGCTGGTGATAAGTCTTGCCATCCACCGTTGTCGTCAACGTTCCATTCGCATTGAAGATGTTAGTCAGGACGTCAATCGACAACTGAAAACCATCGGGGCTAGTTTTCTTTGTGTTCACGACTCCGCCGACTCTCTGGACGAGATCCGATCGCCAATCGATCAAGGTTAATGTCGCTGACCCTGCAGTAGTCTTGACGCTCTCTGTACCGTTAAGTACAAACTTTCCATCGTCGGAAAACTTGAAATATTCCACGCTAACACTGCTGAGAGATCCAGCAGAGTTATCCCGGAGCTGGACCTTGGCGTATCCGCTGTGCTTTCCGGGCAGCGTGTAGTTTCCAGCTGGAACCCGTGGGGGAGCCACACCTTTGCTGCCAGGAACGTACTGAAGACCCCAAGGTACTGTGTCCGATGCTGTCTTGACCTTGACGGGCGCGTATGGCTTGCGGCTTGTGAGGGTTGCAACAACCACACGCTGAGCTCTGCCCCATGGCTCCTTTGACGGATAGCACGGGAGAGGGTTCTGACCACCACAAGCCGGGGAGAGTGTAATCTCATCCCACCAGACTACCTGGGTACCATCAGGAGACCACCGAGGATCAGCTCTGGCGTTCCATTCGGGGTCGTTGTAGTCACCACTGCCAGCCACCCCGGATCCTTGGTCGTTGAGCCTCTGTCCGTAGTAGTTTCCTCGATCACCATATTTGTCAAGCAAATATGGTCGAAAGAATCGTCTTCGGCCGTTGTTGCGGGTGGCAGAGGTTACTGACGTGCTGACCAAGTCTGTGATTGGGGGGATGTGACGCATAGCAGAAAGCCACATCTGTCGATCAGTGCCGCGGGTATCAATCGCGACAAACCATTTACTGTCAGGAGAAAAGTCCAGAGGGTCGATATACTCAGGGTGGCTGGTTAGTCGACGGACTGCTCCGGTGGTCAGGTCAACAGCAAAGGCGTCAATGTTTGACGATTCTGCGGGATAACCAACGTAAGTCACCTCCTTCCCATCACCAGTGAAGCCTCTAAGCTCTCCCACTGTAATAGCCTCGGGGTTGATGACCAACTCATCCCCCTTGACCTCGACCGGCTGCGGGCCATTTGGGTCGAAGAGCTGAGTGACGTTGAGGAGGTCATACCGGGGACCCAGTGGGAGGCCAGTTTTGGGAGAAGGGTTGAAGCTGAGCTTAGAGAAATAGGTATTTTGCCCAAGCTTGCCGTCGACTTCGATGAAAGAATTGAAGCCCAAGTGTACGTTGTCCGGGTGAAGACGAAGCTCCCTGATGTCACCACCAGGACCTGAGCCATCGGTGTTTGTGTTCCAACGAATAGAATACCATTTTGCAATCTGGGGCGTGCAACGGGGATCAACTAGATCATATTTTCCGCAGTCGAGGATGGAGGAGCCGCCAAGTGCGCGTTTCCCATCACGGAATGCCTGAGGATATTCGAGTTCCTCCGTCTTCTCTCGGTAGACGCCACAGCTCAGACATTTCCAAGGATCACCGTTGGGGAACTTGGTCCCATCGGTCTTAACCGCGATGAGTTGGGTTCCGGTATAGATGCTGGCCTTGTCAGGTGCCGCAGGCGCACCGACAAAAGTAACTTGAACGAGGACGTGTTTTCCGTCAGGCAAGAAGCTTCCAGACCCGAGATGCAGTGTCTTTCCGGTGCAGCCTGTTCCCTTGGGATTGACGGTCAAGTTGCAATCTCCTGGCCCAGCGTCATCTGCTATGGCAGGTGGAAGAGGTAGAGTCTGAAGCTTGATGGGTTCAGGGTTTGGAGGAGCAGGGATTCCCTTTTCGGTAGCCTGTTGAGGAAGAGAAGAAGCTCCTTGGGTGAGGAGAGAGAGAAAAGTTAGCAGATAGGACTGCATCTTGGCTGAATTGGGAGAGGGTTGCCTTGATGCAAACGAGGCATCAGGATGGTTGAAAGCATCGGCCTTTTATGTTGGACACGATAGGGAATGCTTGTCGGCGTTCAATACAGTCTATGCCATTGCGGTAGTCTAGAACACGAGGACTGCAGCTTGCCATCCGGGGTTGGGTGCACAACTACAAGTGACATACTAGTTTGAGCAGACAAACAAGCAAACTCTCTATACGCGTAAATCATCTTCTCCGCACTCCGAGCCATTATGAAGCCTCTCGATCCATTATTACGGTCTAGATCACGATGTATGGAAAACATCAGATGGTTCTTTTGTTGTCACTAGCTCGTGACCCATGCAGTTCCCCGCGTTGTTCGATTTCCGCTCTATTTTCCGCCTCTCCTCCATCATTTACCCCGGATCCCCCGGATCGACAGCTCAACCGGGTAGCTATCCTGGTTAAATGGATGGATAATGTCGGGTTCAGCTGTGGGGGATTCTCCAACTAATGCATGCACGACAAGGTGATCCCCGACAAGTTTCCCGACGGCGACAGTTACGATGGACCACATCATCTGATCGCTACATGTTCATAGCGCCTACAAAGATGTATTTACGTGTCCTTTGAAGGTCTGTAGTACTCACCTCCCTCCTGCTTAACCTCAAATGGCAGAATCTAGATCTGGAGCACACTCAACATGACTACTACTTGTGGCATTTCACTTGAACAACACCCCGGGAGAAACGACTGGGAGAATGAAGCTGTTTTCCGCCGCAATTGCCTCCCACCGCGATCCTACTTCATACCAGCCACCGCAGTCGTCCTGAATGGTAAATGGGACTTTCACTATGCACCGACACCATGGGACGCTCCAGACAATTTGCAAGGCGAGCCTCCTGGCGTGCCAGAGGCTTCATGGAGCTCGATTGAAGTTCCCAGCCATTGGCAGCTCCAGGGCTTTGGGCATCCTCACTATACGAATGTGCAGCTGCCTATTCCCGTGTGTCCTCCGTACGTACCGACTGAGAACCCAACCGGCACGTACCGAAGACAGTTTCGTGTTCCTGCAGAGTGGGATAGGACCTCGCGGCTCTGTCTGCGCTTTGACGGGGTGGACTCTGCCTACCATTTGCGCGTCAATGGTATTCTACTCGGGTACGCCCAAGGCTCTCGCAACGCCTCCGAGTTTGATATCACCGAGTACATCGATTGGGAACGTGACAATGAGGTTTCTGTCACCGTTTACCAGTGGTCCGATGCCACGTACATTGAGGATCAGGACCAATGGTGGCTTTCAGGTATGTAATCCCTTTTTGACATGTTCTTTGATGATGGTTCACAACTCATGGCTAACGTAATTGACACTCAGGCATCTTCCGAGATGTGCACTTGATCGCATTCCCTTCCGATTCCTACATCCGAGACTGGTTCATCCGCACCGACCTGGACAACGCCTACGATAACGGCACGCTGAAGGCTGAAATTGAACTGTCCATGCCTACCAGTGGTTTTGTGAGACTCTCTGTCAAAGGACTGAGCCACGACAAGGGAACCATCATTGCCGAGGCGGAGTCGATCCTTGATCCCGAATCTGCGAAACTAAGCATCGATCTCCATGTTTCAAGCCCAAAGAAATGGACCGCAGAGACTCCGAATCTTTATCGAGTTGAGATTACTCTGGCACACGGCGAGACCTTTTATACTGTCCATCAGAATATCGGCTTTCGCAAGGTCGAGCTTCTGAATGGACTCATCTGCGTCAACGGCAAGCCGATACGGTTCAGAGGAGTCAATAGGCACGACCATCACCCCCACCATGGCCGTGCGGTACCTTTGCAGTTTATTCGCCGAGATCTCATTCTCATGAAGCAGCACAACATCAACGCTATCCGTTGCAGTCACTACCCTCCCGACCCTAGGTTCTTTCAGCTAGCTGATGAACTTGGCTTTTGGGTTATTGATGAGGCAGATCTCGAATGTCATGGCTTCCTGCGGAGCGTCTCCAGAGCGCTTAATCTGTCAAAGGGCATGACATATGGCGAGAAGAGAGATCTTGTGTTTGGACGATCGGCAGAGTACATCTCCAACAACCCATCTTGGAGGGCAGCATACCTCGATCGTGCAGAGTCCATGTTTCATCGAGACAAGAACCATACGTCTGTGGTTATCTGGTCACTAGGCAATGAGTCCTTTTACGGACAGAACCACGACAGCATGTACGCTTTTCTCAGGGAAAGGGACCCAAGCAGGCTCCTTCACTACGAGGGCGACGTGAATGCGAAGCATGCCGATATGTACTCCCGCATGTACTTGACTATGGATGAACTCGAATCTCATGCCGAGGCTCTCGATATTGGCGAGGATGGCACCTTTCAGAAGCCCATTATCCTTTGCGAATACGGCCACGCGATGGGCAACGGGCCAGGTGGACTCGAAGACTATGAAGAACGCTTCCGAAAGTACCCTAGACTTCAAGGCGGCTTTATCTGGGAGTGGGCGAGCCATGGTCTATGGAAGCAGGAAGGTGACAAAGGTTTCTACGCTTTTGGAGGTGACTTTGGCGAGTTCCCCCACGACGGGACATTTACTATGAGCGGTCTATGCAATAGCGCTCATGAACCGACACCAGGGCTACTCGAGTACAAGTCGGTCATCCAGCCAGTGCGGGCAGAATTTGTCGATGGGGAGTTGCTTGTTCACAACATGCACGATTTTGTTGGCCTGGAGCACCTGGCAGCAACCTTCAAGGTGGAGGAACTCGGGAACGAGTAAGCTTACTTCTAAACGTTGAGTTAATGCATTGTAATACTGACATGGGCGATGTAGGTCCTCGATTCTCGCCGCTGGGAAGCTCGATCTGCCCCTTGTCGACGCCGGCTCGACTGCCAGGATTTCATTGCCCAAGGGGGTCGCAGGCCTCAAGAGCGATCATGAAGTACTTTTTACAGTCCGATTTTACTTGTCGATTGATACTACTTGGGTCCAATCAGGCCATGAGGTTGCCTGTGCCCAGTTCAATTTGTCCAAAGCAACGCGTACTCCTTCGCCCTTGCAAGATGCCGCCCTCTCAAACCTGAGCTCCGGTCTCTCGACCACTTCAGTTGGAAACACGCTCAAGGTCAATGGGTCAAACTGGGAGTTTGAGTTTGACAAGATAAGAGGATATCTCAAGGCTTGGAAATGTTCAGGATTGTCTCTCCTAGAGCAGGACCCCCTTACAAAGGTGGCCATTATCCCGTCCATTTGGCGCCCACCTACCAACAACGACATTCCATCTGCGGTGCCGGAGTGGGAAAGATACGGGGTTGAAGTCATGACCAGTCAGAAAAGATCCTTCGTCTTCAAAAGCGACGAAACCGAGGTAGTCGTCGAAGCCGAGACGTATCTTGCTCCCGCCATCCTGGACTGGGGTCTGATCTGCCGAACTGTTTACAAGATATCGGCTTCAGGATCTCTCGAAATTCGCGTCAACCTCGTTCCTCGTGGATATAGCCCACCGGATGTCCCCCGCATCGGATTGGACCTCCGCATCAACCGCACTCTGGATGGGGTGCGATGGCTTGGTCTCGGACCTGGCGAGTCCTACCCCGACAAGCGCAGCTCCCAGAAACGCGACATTTGGAGCGCAACATCCGTGTCGGATCTTCAAGTGCCTTACGATCTGCCTCAAGAGAACGGCAATCGGATGGAAACCCGCTGGCTAACCCTGTCTAACGTGTATGGTCTTGGCATTCGGGCGACCAGCCTCCAGGGAGGAGAGCGTGACGAGTTCAACTGGACTGCGACTCGACATTCGGCAAAGACTGTCCAAGCGGCGAAGCACCCTTGTGACTTGGCGGAAGAGGACGCAACTATCTTGCGTCTTGATGCTGAAGTTGCTGGTGTGGGCACAGGAGCGTGCGGACCTGGAGTTGCAGAACGTCACCTTGTTGATCTGCGAGAGATAGAGTTTGGGTTCAAGCTCGAGGCACTGTCTCATGGTTCCCTCTAAGTCAATCACAAGATAGTTAGAATTGAGACATGTATGCGTTGTGTTGCAGATACTTTTGCTCTCGCCGACTGTTCGCCACATGTGAAGCTAAAGTCGCCTCTTTTGTTCCATTGTTTCTCACTCACAATTGTCTTGCTTTGTTGCGAGTCTCGTCAAATAAAAGCACTGTGTTGAGAATCGAGTCTTCTCGTGCCCGCGAAGGCATCTCGTGATGTCCGACGGTCTTTCAGTTGCGTACCACACCCTATTAGAATTCGATCTCGCTTATGAAAGATCCATCTAGCTCAACGCTTTGCGGGAAACCCCGTCAGCCTCAGGGTCACTAAATCCGCATCCAGCGAATGGACGTCAGCGTCCACCTTGTTAGTATTAGAGGCACCCATACCAAGAGCCTAAGCGGCCCAATCATCAGGACGAATGACTAGCGATGCAGGGAGTTATCATGATACGCGTAAAGGTACATCTGTTGAAGTATCGAATACACGTATTCGCCCTCCAATGTCAAGAGATTCCCATGACTTGGATCAATTCTTTTACAGCTCTCTCACTGTGTTAATCCACTTTCTTCTCTCAGCTTAACATCAAGTTCCAGAGAACCTTCTAAGGCGGAGCAGTTGCTTCTGGGGTTGCATTAATTCCCCTGCCTAGGCGTGGATCATCTGCACCATAACCGTACTTCTTATTCCAACATCATGAGACCTCTTTCGGCCTGCAAGGTCTGTCGGTGGGTAACCTCCAAAGTGTCCGTCGGAAAACAGGGCGCCTTATGCTAACAACAGTCACCAGGGACCGCCAGAAGAAGTGCATTAGGCCGCGCCGTGGGACAACTTGCGTCTTCTGCACCAAACGAGGTCTCGCGTGTGATGTTGCGCCAGACCCAAAGCCGGCTTTACCACAAGGCTACGCTCCTTTAGCTGATCCGAAAGGAGTTGCGCTTCATGCTTCGTCTGCGGCAATCCCTGACCGCGCCTTGTCGAGGGAGCTGATTGACCTCTTTTTCGTCCATGTCCACTTTGCCTTTCCGACCATGTTCCACATGCCCTCCTTCAAAGCGGCTTTCCATAGTGGCACCATTCCCAGAGTTTTGTTCTTTGCCGTCATTGGCCTCTCGGCTCGGTTTTCTGGTCATGACAGCCTCAAGCATATTAACCCCTGGCACAGGGGTCGGCCGTATGCCCAGGAAGCAGAGAAGTTGCTCGACTTGCACGACAACTCGATAGTAACGATTCAAGCCTGCATGCTACTAGCTGCAAACTTTATTGCGGATGGTGAGGCCATGACAGAATGTGTCTACCTCGCCATTGCCTGTAGAATGGCCATGTTGCTGGATCTTCCCAACCTGAAAGTTAACACGCGCATCGAGCAAGAAGTCAACCGTCGAGGTATGGACATTTCAACTCGAAATATCTGCTAGGATTGAACTAATCCATGATAGTTTGGTGGTCACTGGTTACGACTGATACTTGGAACAGCTCATCTGCCTCTCTTCCGCGCGCTATCCAGATTCGCCATGACGTTCCTTTACCAATAAGCGAGCAGGACTTCAGAAGTCTTGATGCTAAAGAACCCGCCGAGCATGTCGCGTCACCAGCCATGCCATCTTCCCCAAGCTCATGGCCGTCCCACTCGTTACTCGCACGTTTCATCAGCCTCAATACCCTTCTGTATGAAGTGAATCAGCTGAATGCGAGAATAGCTGCCGAGAAACTATCCAAGGCACAGAGTCACGAAGCAATTGGCCAACTGGCGAAGACGCTGGATGCATGGTTGACCGACTTACCTCCTCAATTGAGATATACTGAAGAGAACATGGCGTTCTGGGGCAGCCAAGGGTCCGGGCCTACATTTGTCAATATGCACATGAACTACCATCATATCGGACAGCTTCTCTTCTACTCCTCCCTGGGGGCCAGTCTAGAGATTGCAGATGACAGCTCTGCTTACGAGCAGACCATCAACTCTGCGACAAACTGTAAGCAACACGCGGCTGACCTCTGCGATCTCATCTGGAGGGCCAAGCAGCGGCCCGAGACAGACATTTTGCATTCACTCGTCGGCCACGACCTCGTCACATCTTCAACAATACAGATACACACACTACTTTTCAGCCTTGATGACGAAGAAATCGCAATGGCCAAGTCTAGACTGGAGCGGAACTTTGAGATGATTACTGATCTGCACAAGTACTGGCCCATCGTCTCGGTGACGATCAGCAAGCTACAAAAGTTTCACAATGCTTGCCTTCGGTACAAGGACGCTACTTTTCACCTTGATCGTTGGATGCTGCAGTTCATTCTGGAGTTTTCACAGCCAATTCAGGAGAGGAGTGAGAAGATGTTGCATCGTGGCGATAATGAAGAGGTCTTTGATCAACTGAGGAACCTCATTGACGCTTAGAAAGAAGTGTATATCACAGTATAGTAACTATATTGCACTACATGAAAGAACCAGGTCAAGAAACTTTTGGTACAATCGCTCGTGGAGCACACTGCTCCGTTGGAAACAACGGTAATAGGAACTCGGCCAGCTTCCCGAATGTCTTTGAAGGCAAGCTGGATAATACGGACTTTTCTCCGGCCAAACCCCTCGCCTATGCATGTAGCTAAAGAGAATTCTATTGAATCAGGTGAATTTGCCTTCAAGGTTCCTTCGTTCCGGCTGCGGAGTTGCGGCTGAGAGGCTCAACACTACGTCGTCGGGAAACGAGGCGGGATTGCAAGGAACGTGCAGAACATTCACTAGTGAGACTAGCGAGCCCTGCCCTTGGTTGATGAATTGCTCGCTTGTTCCACTGAGTCATGCCACAAACCAGCGACCTTACCAACTTTGTTGCCCCAGGTTCAACCAACGTGACCCCATGGGGAACGGTGGGATCGACCTCGACGGTGGCACCACACCCGCTCAACCAAGTCCAACGTTTTGGTCTGAAGACTTCCGAGCCTCGGGTCACCGGTGTCTTGGGACCAACTACTTAAATGATGCTCTCCCCGTGTAACCCCAACACATCCTCCAACACCAAATCAACTCACACACAGAGTCTCTTCCTAACGCAACTCTTCAAGACCAGCAGTCGTATCGAAATGTCTGCACGGCGCAGAAACTCGGCCGCCAAGCCTCCATCTCTAGCAGGAGAGCATGATGAGATGGCCAAGCCGATCGAACATGTTACCCAGGTTGAAACATCCTCAGCAGCCCTTGCGGAGGCCCTTGCTCAGAAGGGGAAGCTCTCGGGCAAGTCTCTGGCTCGTCTTTACGTCGTCATGACTGTCGGTTATCTCGTCTCGACTATTCAAGGTTTCGGTAAGCTGTGATCTCTACACAACGAGCCAGCCTATTGAATAACGTGCTCAGATGGTTCTCTCATGGGAGCTATCAATGCGATGAAGCCTTACCAGGAGTCATTTGGTCTTGACGGCAGTGGTTCCTCTACGGGTATCGTCTTTATCATCTATAACCTGGCTCAGCTTGCTGCATTCCCCTTTGTGGCATACATCTCAGATGTACACGGTCGACGGCCATGCATCTTTATCGGATGTCTTGTGATTCTGATTGGTACCGCTATTCAGGGCTCTGCGCACAGCCTGGGCCAGTTTATCGGAGGCAGATTTGTGCTAGGCTTTGGGGCCATTGTCGCTCATGGCGCGGGCCCGGCGTACACTGTCGAGCTTGCGCACCCTGCGTATCGAGGCTTGACTGCTGGCATGTATGTGCGGTTCCCAACTCGATCATTTTGATGGTGCTGACAGCCGAGTAGGTACAACAACTTTTGGTGGGTTGGTAATATCTTGGCAGGCTGGGTTACTTATGGCACCAATCTGTGAGTCTCTTCCACCTTTATCCCGTTGTATTCGCTGACTCGAGTTCAAAGGCACGTCAAGACCTCATGGGCATGGCGAATTCCCACTATCCTACAGGCCGGCTTCCCCTCCATCGCCATGGCTCTTGTTCTCTTCCTCCCCGAGTCTCCTCGCTGGTTGATCTCCAAGGACAGAACCGAGGAGGCACTGGCCATCTTTGCCAAGTATCACGGCGAAGGAGACCCTAACTCGCCCATCGTCCAGCTGCAGTACCAACAGATCTTGGAAGAGCACACCCACGAGGAGCCTGGTCGCTGGTGGGACTACCGTGAACTTGTCACTACTCGATCTGCACGGTACCGGATTATGCTTGTTGTTGCCACAGCTTTCTTTGGCCAGTGGTCGGGCAATAATGTCATCTCGTACTTTCTTGTGAGTCTTCGTTCTGGAATAACTATCGAGGAACTTCTAACAAGCGATGACAGCCCGAGATGTTGAAGAAGGCTGGAATGACCAACTCCAACACTCAATTGCTCATCAACGCCATCAATGCGGTCATCTGTTGGGTCGCTGCCATGTGCGGCTCTATGGTCCTTGACAAATTCGGCCGTCGAAGAATGATGATGAGCGGTCTCACAGGATGTCTCGCCGCATACATCATGCTGACCGCCTTCGCGGCCAACTCGGACAGACACAAGGATCTCGTCTATGGGCTCATCGTCGCGGTATATATCTTTGGCATCTGCTTCGCCACCGGCATGACGCCCAGTGCTACGCTCTATCCCATGGAGTGTCTTACAAACCGAACTCGTGCCAAGGGATCTTCCATCAAGTTTGTGTTTATGAACATTGCGACAATGACCAACACGTACGGCATCAGCGTTGGCATCAAGGAGATTGGCTGGAAGCTGTACCTTGTCTACATCGTGTGGATCGCCATCGAGATTACTTTCATGTACTTTTTCTTCGTCGAGACAAAGGGCAAGAACTTGGAGGAGCTGTCCGAGATCTTTGAGGCCAAGAACCCCCGAAAGGCCAGCACCAAGAAGATTGTGGTTGCCCTCGATGAGACTGGCCATGTCGTGGACATTCAGGAGGCAAAGAAGGACTGATTGCAGTAACAGTGAGAGCTATGAGTTAGGGGTTGAGCAGAATCACCGGTCCAGATTCATATCCCAGTTATGCTTGGATAAGTGTTCATGCACTAGTCCAACGCATGATAGTCTTATGCCATGTACTCTTGTGTAATGCATTAGTTATGAAGTGGTTGCCAAGAACGGAATAGTCTCTCATTTTGTTTCCGTGACGTCATTGAAGCTGAGTTGTAACAGGGGAGCATGTGCAAATCTTCTGTCAACACTCTCCTCGAGTCTACCATATCTCCATCAGAGATAAATTATACATCTTATAGTTTTACTATTATCTTTCCTCCCTTATTTAACTCATTCTTTTAGCGTCAGAGCTCACCTTAAACCCTCTGCCCCTTTTCCATCTAGCTACCCTACGGTTGGACAACTTTAACTAAAGCCCGCCCAAAATAAAGGGGCTGGGTTGAGCATGTATTTTCCAGTCAGCTTCTGCAGTAGTAGGGTTTGAATGTTAATCATGTCCGGTTTATTATGTGTTTTAATTGAGTTTTGGTGTCATTGGATAACTGTTATCTGTTACTGTGGCCCATACACTTTGTGTGGAACACAATAGACCACTGTGCCATACGGCAAAAGTAGAAGATATCTTCTGACAGGTACAACGGCAATTGGTCATTTTATACTGCTCAACACTTTGAAATAATCAAGAGACATGATTATCATAAATACCTATAGAAATGCGAGGCCTACTCCGTTGAGATCTAAAAATTTGGATTTCTAGTTGGACATGTTAGAAATTTAAACGATCTAGACACCAAATAGTTGCACGGTTGTGATTTATAAGATTTTATTTTGAATATGGCGATTTCCAAGTAAGATACAAAACTAGGTCTCTACTACATTCTCCACCAATGCTATAGATACATATGCAATAGTATGTACAGTTGAATGCACCAATCCTCTACTTGAATTTACCTGAATCCGTTGCAGACCTCGCGGTAGACGTTCTTCTCAAGTCCAGCAGCATCCTTGGGGATGTAGTCCAGAGCAGTGGCATGAGAGTAAGTCCAGCGAGGGTCATTGAGCTCAGTCTTCCAGGTCCAGTAAACCCACCCGTCCATACCGGGCTTCTCGTAAAGCTGCTGCTGAGCGGTAAAGAACTTGTTGAAGAAATCCTTGTCGTGCCAGTCCACGTTGGAGGTCATGCTCCACTCGCCAGTGATGGTAAAGTCCTGACCGCTAATGACGCGCGAGTCGCTACAGGCGCTGTGCATCAGCTTGTACTGGTCTCCGCGATCGTTGTTGTTCAGGGCGAAGCCGATGTAGTTGTGGTCGTCGAAGGCAGTGAAGGGGTCGTTGGCGATACTGGCTTGGGTGCGGGCATCACCAGAGTCCCACTTCTTGGACATGAACTGCACGTGAAGCTTCTTGTTGCTGGGGACGCCGAGGGAAGCTTCAGCGTCGCGAACGGCCTTGAGGGCACCGGGGTAGTACTTCTGGACCAGACCCGGGTCTTGGCCGGGGGCTGGGTAACGGTTGCCTCCGTCATGGCGGGAGACGGGCTCGTTGAGGACCTCGATCATACCGACGGTTCGGTAAGCGGTGTTGCTGTGAATGCGCTTGGTCATCCAAGTGAGCCACTTCTGGGCACGACCAAAGTTGTAGTCGTTGAAGAAGCCAGCAGGCTTGTTGTTCTGGCCAGTGAAGACATCCTCCTGCTGGCCACCGGGGGCACCGTGGAAGTCGATAATGACATAGAGGCCAAGGTCGGCAGCCTTGCCAACAACGGCGTCAAGGTAAGGCAGCATACGGTTGCCATCGGCAAATGGTTCGCTGGCCTTGTCAACAATGTCGACGTAAGACCAGTAACCGATGGGGATACGGATGGTGTTCAGACCGACGTCGTGAACGGACTGGACGGTATCCGTGTTGATCCAGTTCTTCCAGTGAGTCTCAAACACCCTGTTGCCAGCCTCACGGTTGCTTCCAGTGTAATGGTCCCGCATGCAGTCAAATTCAGATTTGGAATCGCCACACTTCAAGTTGTTCTGCCACTCATTCTCCTGCAACCAACGCTCGCAGATGAGCCAGCCTAGAAACGATCAGGATTTCGCCAGCAAGACATATTATTAAGGATTACTCACCACCAAAGTTGACACCACGGATCTTGTTGATGCCGGGAGCAAGAGTAGGGTCGAAGCGCTTGCCAAGCTGCTCAAAACGAGCAGTCATGTTGAAAGCCTCCAACTCCTGCTCGTGAGGAAGCCATGCGTGGACGGCGTTGAAAAGAAAAAACGAAACCAAGCTCGAGTACTGCATCTTGAAGGTTGAGAGATGGTTGATGCTGTAGATGTTGTTTCTTGGGGATGGGCTCAACCTGTATTTATTCCACCGGTGATGGCTATGTCTCGTATTCACAGCTCAAAGCAGCTGATCGCATTGACACTATACGAGCATAGACAGCTGCAACGTTGTTCCTGTGAGTGTAGCAGAAATAGTAACTTGGCTGTATTGGCGGGAATTAAGGGTCTATGCTCGCAAAAAGTTGCTGCAAGTCGGAGTCGGCCTTTGGAATCACGGGCATCTCCGCATGAAGTTTTCTCCCCCTTCGGCCCTTTTCACCTAAGTGCGGATGACCTTTGGTCATGGTGGCCGCAGCAAGGTCGTATCGTTTCCCTGCCAGTAATGGGTTAATAGGCCACTGGAAAGCAAGGCATTCAGGCGCTGATCCCATTCATCTCATGGCTGCGCAGTCGGGCAGGTGCTTAAGCCAGACGCTGGCAGAGCAGCCTTGAAAGTGGATACGGGCGGCCGACAGCATAGAAGGCCTTCTACATCTGGTCAAGCGTCTCGGGATCAACGGACGAGGCTTGCAGGGAATACCGGTGCAAATCATCCGCTCGACCCATAGAGCTAGCCAGTCGCATTCAGGACGTAACAGCAGACCAATCACCATCCAGGGCACCTTGTTTCAGGTTTGTTATTAGTGCAGAAGCTCTGGAATTGCTTGTTCTTGGCCATTTTTAGCTGAAAAGTACTTTAGAAGGGCGCCTCCTACGCAAATCTGAGATTAAATGTTCCAGCCCTGTGGCACTGTTGGTCCTTTCTCGAGGGATGATACCGAAAGAAGCAACTGCGGCCCGCGATTCCGACTCTGGTCCGAGGGAGCAAACCTTGAAGATATTCAGAGGTCGAGCCAGAATGGTGGTTGTCTTGGTGGGCTCAGGTCGGTTTGGCTTACTGAGGCATGGCTGACATGAGCCAGACTGAAAGTGTCCATATGCCCGGTTTTGCCTCGATCTTCAGCTACCAGGAAAGATACGGATGATCAGACCTCTTTTTTTACCAAGTAACCATTCCCAGTTACTCCGAATGCAGCTCAGACTGGCCAGTCAGCTTCCACTGACTCTAGACCGCTCTGCAGGCCGCTCCAGTCCGCTCCAGTCCGCTCCAGTCCGCTCGAGCCCGCTCGAGCCCGGTCTATCCAAGGTCTAGAGTCTCCCAAAGTCCCACGTGATCGTCCATTGATCGAAGAAAACATTTCAACCCGTCAGCGCTAGATGAGCATTGAGCATCTGCCCGGCGGGGGGAGGGGACATAAAACACGAGACTCAGGGAGGCGAGGGCTGAGCGGGTGACAAAAAAACACCGAACCTGGCCCAACCATGGGACTCTATCGGCGAGTTCGGTGTTTTCTGTCTCCCGCTGGCAGGGCACAGTCAATTCAGCTCGGGTATTTTGTCCTTCTCTCGTCTGCTCCCTTCCTTGTGCGTCCGTTAGCTCTGCCGGAGGCGGCCACTAGGCTCATTCGAGTCTGGCCACTCCGTCTAGGTTGAGACGAGTGGCCAATCTCGTCCTAGATCGTAGCTCGAAATTATCTTCAAGTGCCGTGAGCCGAGGCTTATTGTCTTTTTGGAGAAGACTCCGGGTGTGGCTGTGTTGATCTCAAAGGCTGGCGTTGTGTCGCTTCTAGAGATAGGAAGTGATTGTCGCCAACGTGTCTCTTGTCTTCCCGCCAAGCCGGCAGGCTGCAGGCAGATCGCCACCAACACACTGAATCCAGCCTTGGCCGTTAAAAACAAGCCTTTCCAGACTCTGCCACTAGTCAATAACGGGACGAAGCCGCCCGCAGCCTTACAGGGATGAGTGGGCTGACAAGAATTGCTCAGGGGTCGTCGGGCCTGTAGCCAGTAGAAGCATGATTCAAGTGCCGGTTTACCAGTTGAGAGTAAGATTTAAGCCTTTTCCAGCCCAATCGACGGGTACGACTTCCTTGTGGAGGAGCCCTGGTCGTGATTGGTAACGGCTCGGTTAAGTTGATGAGGAGCATAACATGCTGACAGTATCCCTCTTTTATCGTGCGATGATCCTCTTTTCTCTCTGACTTTGTCGGAGCACTGCTGGTTTACTCCAAACGTTAAACATGGCTACCCAAGTGAGTCTGACAGCTGCTTGCTTGGCGAGCAATGCTCTAACATACCCTTTTTTAGTTCGACACTACGCCTGAGGTGGTGCACAATCCTTCCGATCACCTCCCGCAGGTCTACGATGCCGCGCACTCGACTCATTCGGGTTACCCGTACGCCAGCTACACCTCTCCGAGTATCGATGTGCCGCCTCCCTTCGAGCGTAACGACTCTCAAATTCAAACACCGCCTCTGAACAAGGAATCCGCACAAGACCCGGTACCAGCTTCAACAGCAGTCAGCGAACGCGAAAAGAAATCGCGGATATGTGGATGCCCGGTCATAGTGTTCGTCCTCATCACGGCTCTGGCTGTCGCCGTCGCCGCTGTGATTGGATTGGCCGCTGGAGTTGGCGTAGCTGTGAAGAAGTCGAACGATTCGGACGCCAAGCTCAACGCTCTGCGTGAATCTTATGCCGCCGTCTCCAGTGGCGCCGCCGCAACCGCTGCTACTGTCACTGTCACGAGTACTGCGCCTGCTTCGACAGATGTGGATCAGGAGGAGCTCACCAGTGGTTGCTCCAACAAGAAAGACACGACATCGGGAACCGTGTACACGTCCAAGTGTAAGTTCCATCAAACTGCTGAGCTTAAGAAGGATCATCTAACCATTCATAGTCATGAAAAAGTTCGAATTCACCCTTTACTGCAACACTAACGCCCCCAACGACCCCATCTTTTCAGTCTTCGCCACCAACCTTCTCGGATGCGTCGAAGCCTGCAACGCCTGGAACAGCTACAACACTACCGAGCAAACCTGCGAAGGAGTTTCGTTTGTGCCGTTCTGGGCGAGGATAGGAAACGCAGCCAACAACAACGCTCCTGGTGATTGCTACCTCAAGCCTGGTCCACAGGATCGGGATGGTCTACAGGATGCCAAGGGCACGCACGCAGCTTTGTTGAAGAACTGATGCGTAAACTGGTTCACTGATATTCTTGGGATTGTATAGCGATGGGAAGTTACTTGGGTTGGAACAACTGCCTTTAGCCGGGGCGAGGAGTCGAGTTTTTAGCTAGTGATGGGGTTTATCAGAGTGCTTGATGATGGACCTTTAATTGAACTTCTAATCAGTCACCCAATGCTACCCAGACTCAAATGCCGTTCACCGAGCTTGTGTGCTTCTATGATCTGCAATCTTCTAACATGGTCTTGAGAAACACCTTCAACGCTCCCAATGCCGCCGTTGTCCGAGGGGGCAGCCTGCCCAGACGGCACCTGGTATCGAAAACTCGGTTTTCTCTTGGCTGATGTTTGGCGGAGAATCTTCTTCCGAACGCCATCCCTTCTAGGGTGGGCGATTCCGAGACGTCAGTGTCTTGGCACACCAACCATGCTCACTCATCCCTTCCAAGCTTTACTGGCTTACGGCAGCCACATTGTTTCATGATGCTGACCATTTCTGAAAGGGAATGACAGCTGCAGGGGCCCTGTACCTTCCAGACTGTAAGAGCCCTCTGAAAAGCCATTCGTCTGCTCGGATTATTATCCCTCGACATGTCAGGGCCCGAGATTATTTTGCTGAGGTGGCAGACGAACGTTAATTTGACTTGGGTAGACTTGCATCTCCCTCATTTAATTCATCAGGTCAAGAAGACCGTATCATTGGCCTTGAAGGTCTAACTCCTGACGCCACCGTAATCTCATGATAATTCAAGGAAGCGATCAAGACACTCGTATGGTACATGCATTTCAGCTAGTATGAGGCGCCCACCAATCACTTGATGGGAAAGCCGACGAGATGAGCTGAAGATTCAGATCGGGGAAAGGCCAGTTCTCAGTCGGAGGGTGTTGCAGGGAAGCCAAATCCAAGTCCACCTTGTCAGCGGTGTCGGCCCCATTCTCTGTACAGGCTGAGATATGTGCCTCTGCTATGCTGAAGAGGTATTTGCAAAATTCATATGGTCTTTGACATGACTTGGCTAGACTGCTCGTCTGCTCCATGACGTCTAGTGATCCTTTGAGCAAATCAAGGTCGCCAGTATCAGAGTTTGCGATGCAGTGCAGGAATATTACGACGAAAGGAGTAAGGGGACAGTAAACATGGACCCTGAAGCTTGTTAGCCTTCATGCAACAGAATAGGGGGACGTTTCATTGTTCTGCTGACATACCACACCGCAAAGAAGGCCAACGATTGGGGCTCCAAAAGAGAATATTGGGCATGTACCGACACATGTGACTGCAGCCCCCTTTTTGCTGCTTCAAGGCAAGGATCAGAAATAATTCTGGCCGAGGTTGAGAGGTCGGGAGCATGGTGAACAAGCGTTAGAGTAGAGTAGTAAGAAACATCGACTGGCCCAAACGTGTTGTCAAAGAGCTTTTTGTTGTATGCCTTTGAAGTGTCGAGTTGATTCCATGACTCATGCCAATTACAAAGCTGCTTAGCTGTTTCATCCACGATGATTTGTCTGTCTTCGGTGCTGCGTCTGCGCGATGCCGGGGAATAAAGTTTCTCATATATGCTTGCCTGGATCCTCGCGTAATCGATAAACATCCACATTGCAGTGTCCCATGGCTCTCGTCCAGGTTCAGAAGAAATAGGATATGGCTCGAGGTCGACATCCAGGTCTTGGATAGTTGAAGTTCTCCCTAGAGAGAGAACAGTACTCTTGTCTGAGAAGTAGATGCTCCAGAACAGTCGACGAACTCTGTCTGCTTCATCTGGAGGCATTGCTGCTACCACATGCTCCCTGTGGTAGCCAAGGACGAGGCAATGCCGTGCAGCAGTCGAGGACAAACGCCACTGAAGTGCAATGTCCCCTTCAGTTTGGGCCTTTTGGGCCTGTATTAAATGTTAACAGACGGTGGCCTTCTGGGCTCGGTGAGGACGAGAGGAGACTTGCCGCCATGCACAGCACTAGGCAATGCTCAAAGGTCGAGACCATGTTGACATCATATGTTTCTATTCCTGTGAGCTGATTCTGATTGCAAACAGCTAGGTATTTTGCAACTTCTTCTTGAGAAACTTCTGGCCGCGGGAAACACTCAAGGCTGCATAAGATCACAGCGAGCATGGCGTTCAAAAGGGTTAGATCTCCAACTGTGACAGCTTGTACTGGGAAGTATACGCGACGACATAAATCCTCGAGCTGCTTCATGTCTATGGGGAAGTATAAAGTCAACAGGCAATCTGAACCTGTGTTGCGGATTAGGACAGGCGGAGACGAGAGGGCGATAACATATTGCAACCTACCTTGCACTGCGCGCAACAGGCGAATGACGAAATCAGCTGGAGGCAGGTTTCCCTGAAAAGTCATGCTAGTAGATGGCTTCCATTCTCGGCACTGAGGCGTATCTCCTTCGGACGTCTTGCGTTCGAGGAGCTTGCGTAGACCGGAGATTTTGTCGACAACCTGGGGTGACCCGATACCAGCCAGTGACCCAAACTCGGTGATGTTTGTCGCAAGAAGAGCTTGCTTCCTAAATGAAGAATCACCCTCGAGCGAGGCTAGGTCTATATGGCACGGGCTGGGTTGTGGTGTGAGCTGTGCCAGTGCAGGTGAGAGCACAGTTGATGTGGCGGCTTCAGGGACTTGAGAGTCGAGCCCTGCTGACAAGCTACTGAGCTGCTGCTCAAGGGCGGTTACTCTTTTACGCAGGGACTCAATACTGTCTTGGTCTCTGCAATGACAAGGCATTGTTAGGACAAGGCTCAACTATCTGGGACAACCCTGCACCTACCTTTCTGGCACTGATCTCGCGTGTGTCGAACGGCGAGTAACATCTTTGGTGCTCTCTTGGCAGGTGATCTTTGACGTGATACAATTGGTACAAGGGATCTCTCGACTGCAGCGTATCTAATGTGGGTTAGTAACGGATGCACCTTGCCGGCCGGCAGTCAGCTTTCTGGGGTTTGGCTCACCTTGCGGATCCGGCAGTTCCGGCACTGAGGACACCATTAGCCGAGAGAAGAAGGATCAGATAAGCGAATCTCACTCACAGCTCTTGGTACTATGTTGGTAGTGGAGCCCATTGATGATTCTGTGTAGGATAAGCCGATGGAAGTTGTAACGAGAGAACGTACGACCTGCGTGTCGGGATTTTTTAAGACGCGGACGGAGGGCACGCGTTCCACGGGAAGCGCGGGGTCCGGAGCCGGGAGCGACGGAATGAGGATGGCCAAAAGCGGAGTTGGTCTATCACTCATCGAGCCTAGAGCCTGGGGATGTGTGGGGACGGGCGAGTCAGTCTGGGGGAGGCTTTTCAAGGGGTCCGGGGAAAAGTGAGAATTGGAGAGATCTGTCTGGCTAGAATGGATGACACTGATGATAGATTGAGGGGTCGGAAATATACGTCTTAAAAATTGATTCTAGAAGGCCAAGGAAGAATGGTCATAAGACACGCAAACTACTTCCTCGGTTAAGATAGCTACCTACTGGCTTCTAGAGACGCTTCAAGATTCGCTTCCTATTCTCCTCCAGCTGCCGTGTCACGCTATGCGTTGGCAGAAGCCCATCAAACCCATGAGGAAGACCGGGGTAGAGATGACACTCTGCCTCCACACCGGCTTCGATAAACTTCTGAACATAGGCCAGGTTCTCCACAACGAATAGATCAAACTGGCTGGTGTCTAGATAAAGGGACGGCAAACCAGCAGCATCCTTGAGACGGCCGGGCGCCGCAAAAACCGGGGTGTCTTCGCCACCAGGTGTCTTTCCCAGATAAGCTGTCCAGGCCGTCAAGTTGTCTTCTGCATCCCATAGCTTGAAAGCACCGGGAACTTCGGAATTGGTTCTGTCATCCAGCATGGGGGAAGAAAGAATCTGCCGAGCAATTGGAGGTGATAGCTTGACGTCCCGAGCCCGGAGAGTCATTGCGGCGGCGAGACCACCCCCTGCACTCTCACCCATAACAGCAATCCGCGCCGGGTCGATGCGTAGAGTGCGCGAGTTGGAGTGAAGCCAAGTGAGGCAGGTCCAGCAGTCGTTCAATGCAGTGGGATAACGATGTTCTGGAGCCAATCTGTAGTCGACAGAGAATGCCTGGACCCCAGTGTCGGAAACAATGTGCGCCAGTCGTTCGATACTGATCTCGGGAGTCAGAGTAATCAGCCCGCCGCCATGAGCATGAATCACTGCTGCCGAGAGGCTATCTGAAGAGGCGGCGTCTCGTTTCTTATAATGGTAAACTGGCAGTTGATAGCCATCTTCTGTTGGAATCTTGACAATCTCAAAGATGACATCGTCTGGGATGACGGGTGGTGGTGCCTTCATGGAGGCGTATAGAGCTCTTCGCCCTTCTATGTCGTGCAGCTTGGGCTTGACAGCATCTTTCTGGCTCTCTAGCAGCGGCCCAATTGCCGCAATGAATTCTTGATCAACTTCAAGGACCATGTTGTCGGATTGGTAATCTTGATGAGGTAGAGTGTCGAATTGGCAGATACAATGGCTTTGACTTGCATCTCATCACGGGGGTTTGAGATCTCTTATTAATCTATCTCCCTTTCCCCGCGATCTTTTGTAGCTTAGCCCCGAGTCCCCGGCCGGGGAAGTTCGCGGCGTTCCGTGGCATATCCTCCGGTTCCATCGGGGCCCGCGCGTTGCACGGCAAGCGAGCTCCAATTGCTTTCCTCTCCGCTGGTTCATGGTTGTAGCTGTGTGATCCGGGGTAATCTGAAACTAGATTCATGGACTGGAAAGCAGGCGGGTCAAGAGTAGTGACAGCTCTTGACAACTGTTCTCGTCATATAAGAACGCCTGATCATCCTAACATAGACCTAGAGATCACCTCTCAGCAATCGAACTCATTCACTGGTTTTATATCACCCGTCTCAATTCATTCCTACAAACTTCTGCATTTTCGCTATCATGAACGGCCACGTCAATTCTTCCACAGAATCCGAGGTCGTCGCCGACATCATCATTGTCGGAGCTGGCTTCGGAGGCTGCTACGCCCTGCATGAGCTACGTAACATGGGCTACACTGTCAAGCTTCTTGAAGCTGGCAGTGACTTTGGTGGCGTCTGGCACTTCAACAAGTACCCAGGAGCTCGCGTCGACTCGGACACGCCTCTATATCAACTGAGCTTGCCACAGGCTTGGCGCGGGTTCACGTTCCGAGAACGTTTTCCAGACCACAGAGAACTTCGGGATTACTTTATGCACATCGCCGAAGCCCTGGACCTTCGCAAGGATGCTATTTTCAACACCAGGGTGATTGATTCCAAGTTCAACACCGAGTCCAACGGCTGGGTCCTTCGGGCCGAAAATGGACTTGTGGCCAAGTCTAAGTACGTGGTCTTCGCCACTGGCACGACCAACAAACCGTATATTCCAAACTTTCCTGGGATCGACAAGTTCTCTGGCCAAGTCATCCATCCTGCAGCTTGGCCTGACAACCTCGATTTGAAGGGCAAAAAGGTTGGCTTGGTAGGCCAAGGTGCATCAGGACTGCAAATCCTGCAGGATATCGCCAAGGAGGACTGCGACGTCACCGTCTTTGTCAGAAATCCACCCACGGCTCTCCCCATGGGTCAGAGATCCATATCTCGTGAGGAGTCTGAAGAACTCAAGAACTCGTACCAGGCTTTGTTTTACCACGGAAAGTACCGTGACGAAGCGGGATACTCGTTCAACGCCCCGGTCGATTCGTTCTATCGCACCACGGCCAAGGAGCGTAGGGAGCGATATGAGGAGCTGTGGGCGAGAGGATCATACGCCTTTCTCACATCCATGTACGCAGAGCACCATTATGACAAGCAATCGAACGCCGAGTTGTACCAGTTCTGGGCAGAAAAGGTCAGGGGCCGAATTAATGACCCTGAAAAGCGCAACATCATGGCTCCTCTGGAGCAATTTCAATGGATCGGCGCCAAGCGGCCAAATCTTGAGATGGACTATTACGAAATGATCGATCAACACAACGTCAAACTGGTCAGCCTCAAGAAATCCGCAATCAAGGAATTTGTGTCCGACGGTATTGTCACTTCAGCCGGAGGTGTCGACGAACATCACAAACTGGACTTGGTCATTGTGGCTACTGGATACGATTCTGTGACGGGAAGTCTCTATGAGATGAATGTCACAGACAAGAATGGTACCAAGCTGAAGGAGAACTGGAAGGATGGAATTTACACGTGGCTTGGAACGATGGCTCCTGGGGTTCCAAACGCCTTTATGCTCTATGGACCCCAGGCACCTTCGGGTCTAGCCAACGGACCACCTTTCCTTGAGCTTCAGGTGGATTGGCTAGTCAAGTTCTTGCAGAAACTTGAGAAGGAGAAGGCTACGACTATTGAGGTTTCAGCCGAGGCTGCAGCAGAGTACCGCCAAAAGAATATCGAGGCGTATGGCCAGTCGCTTATGAGCGAAACCCCCTCTTGGTGGAATGGCTCAAACATTCCTGGCAAGAACAAAGAGCCTCTTTTCTGGGTTGGAGGTCTTCAGGCTTGGAGACAGGAGGGCGAGAAGGGATTGGAGGATTGGTCGCGATTTGTCTTGGCAAAGAAGTGATGAGTCTGACTACTATGTTCGAGTAGAATTATACACTACTATTGTTTTGAATTGATCAATCAATGTTCCGCATCTATCGGCCTCGATTACCAAGGTTCAATGTCTCATATGATTCGCCGTGCTTTGTGTGTTAAGGGCGTGATGCAGATGTTCGATCGACAGCAGTCTGCGCCTTATTAGACGCATAAGTCCGCATAGATAGGCATTTAACAGGTTATGTCCCGCTAAGCATATAAGAAAGAATTCAGATGGCGCGGTCCAATGTACTGATCTGCATACCACTTTAATTAAGGCTGTTTTGCCCTATAATAACGCCTCTTTCGGTAATGCTAATATGAGCTGTGATTTTTCCCGTTGGCTGCGTTTTCTTAATAACCAAAGATAACCAACACAATAACCACTGGGCCATAGCGCATTGACCACTATGCTTTAGTGGGCATACCGCTGTAAGCGCTGGAGTAGGTACTAAGACCCGCTATGCCTCAGCGCATCAACCTATTTTGCTTTGGTGGCTTTTCTGGTGACTCAGCAATTGAAAAGAGGGTTATTCTAATTAGCCTAAAAATGCTTTTAAAGGGCTTTCTAACATGCTTATATTAGAGTTCTAATTAGGGTCGTAATGTGGTAAATTAGCTTTGTGGCTGCGTGGTGTCAGAGTGCATATTGGCATCATAGCCTAACACATAAGACCTAACAGGCTCTTAGGTACTAACCCTTTTATTTTAACATTGCAAACCGTGCTAACTGTGGAACCTGGGCACAGAGTGGTCGAGGCTCTCGAACGTTAAGCTCGGAGACCGCGCCTCGCGCGGGCCCAGCTTAGAAATGTGGCTTAATAATGTCTGGAATTTTAATAGTTAGGTGAGTAAATAGTGTTCATAGAAGACCGGATGCCTTAAATAAGGCCAGGCGCCATCAGACTTGTGTTTGAGCCTCAACCATTCTTCTCTCTTTTGTCAACAACCCAAACTTCGGAAACTTACCCCAATTCAGAATGAAGATCCTGATCGTCGGCGGAACTGGCATGATTGGAGGGCATGCGGCTCTTCACCTCCGCTCACTAGGCCATGACGTGGCCATCGCAGGCCGTCACCAACCACCATCCAGTATTCCTGATCTCGCCCAATTGGAGTTCGTCAAGGGGGACTTCACTGCAGGCGACTTCGGCATTGACCAACTGAGCAAATTCGAGGCGGTCGTGTTTACTGCTGGCAGCGATATACGCCACGTTCCGGCAAACACAGACGCAGACCAGCATTACCTACACGTCAATGGAACTCTCATCCCGGACTTTGCGCGCTTGGCCAAGTCAGCTGGTGTCCGCCATTTCATCCACGTTGGCAGCTTTTACTACCACGTGGCCCCTGAGCTGGTTGACAGCGTACCATACGTGCGATCCAGAAAACTGGCTGCCTACGGCGTTGTTGCGCAGGCATCGCCCACATTCTATGCCTGCAGCCTCGACGCTCCTTTTGTTGTTGGAACGGTCCCAGGGATGAAAGTCCCCATGTTTGATGCCTATATCAGGTACGCAAAAGGAGAGCTTCCGATTCCTCCTTCAGCACCTCCTGGAGGGACCAACTTCATCTCGGCGCAGTCTCTCTCTGAAGCCGTCGCAGGGGCATTGGCTAGTGGGCCTTCTATCAGCGGCAAGGCAATCGTGGTTGGAGATGAGAACCTGACCTTTGCGGCTTACTTTGAATTATTTTTCAAGGCAGTGGGAAAGGAGACGCAACTCCCTGTTCTGGATCAGGATCATCCGTTGCTCCCAAGAGCCACGCTCTTCACAGGAACGAAGACGGTATCGTATGAACCGGTAAAGGAAGAGTGGGAGGCTCTGGGTAGCTATCGACGCAACGATATATACAACGCCATCGTTGAGATAGTTGAAGACTTGGGCCGGCAGCAGGGGTAACAAGGTCAAAGATAGAAGCGTGGAGGCCAGCTGCGATGCAATCGAAGGCGTTTTGGGGCATACTGAAGCATTGAATAGAGTGTTGTTGTGAGGATTAAGAAAAGTGGGTGTATTTCAGCAAAGGATAGATAGAAAAGAGCATCCCCAGAAGACCATCCAAGTCTTGTTTGCGCCAATAGATAGCAATAGTATCCAATAGACAACACCTAGCTTACCACCCTCACGGGTCAGAATCCTCAATTACCTCCGATAGGTAAGACTTTGTTCTTCGCCTCCGGGGTGATCCGTCATAGCAGAAGACCGACTTGACCGGATTATTGCGCAGGTCCACAAGATCGCGTGAATAGGTGGTGAGCTTGCCCTTGCATCTTGTTTTTCTGGAACACGTCAATACTACAGTGTTATACAAGTTGTGAAGAGGTGTCTTACGAATATGCAACGCACATCGTCAGCTGTCTCGTGTGGATGCTCTTGACTTCAAATCCCGCGTTCCTGTGTCTCTGTCAGGAGCATGTAGCTTGGCTTGTCTATATGGTAGAAGACGTACTTCTTGTCAACGTCGTAGCAGCCCCATCCGAGTAGGTTTTGACTTTTCCCGCCGAAGTTGGGTTCCGAGTAGACTGCTCCCTGTATAGTCAAGCTTAGTCGGAGCGCTGGATTAAGCCGGTGAATTAATAGACGCACCACAGCGGTCGGGTCCCCCTGACCCGCCTTCGGATCAGTTGGTGGTACCAAGCTTGACAAAAACTTGACGAAAATTCCTATCCAGTACATCTTGTCCAGATCTTTGGAGTTTCACCGATATTACGTCACTCCAATGGACGTTGCGTGGAAGGAAAGGAGACGGATGCCTGCTAGGTCGGGGCATATGCCATCTTTATATCTCGAAGACGGCCGGTGTCAGGGATGGTTTCCGGTTTGGCAGCCCCTTACATGTAGAAACACAATGAAGTGATCATCGGCAGGTTGCAGGCGGTGCGCTCTGAGATCATGACCTGTAGATGCATAAATCGGGGAAATCTTTTCGTTGGGGCGCAATGTTGTCATTGCCTGAGGCCACTGTGTTAGCATTAGGATATGATGCAATGATGCGCTGATATTTTTTTATGAAGCTGAAGACCGGTCCTCGATGGGATAACCGAGCCACCGGAAAGATGAAGTATTTGTCATTACGTGAAGACACGCGTTACTTGCTGCTGTGGCTGATGCTATGTTTGGCCGAGAGGGGAAGTCTCATTGGCATCATCAACAGTTTGGTTCCGGTCTTTAACGAGGTTAAGGTTTGATGTTCGGCCGAGCGGTTCTTATCGGAAGAGAGCTGCCATGCTTACCACACTGGCAGCAGAAGAAGGCCATTAGTGATTCAGTCTGGTGCTGATCTGGCACATAAGGTATGCTCCACGTCGTCTTGCCCAGTCAAATAGATAACTTGAGTCTGGGCTCGATCAGGCCACCATCCCATTGACAGTCGGCGCGGGAAACCACAAGAATGATTTCTCTATGACCGCGAAAATTATCAGAGGTGGGAAACATTTGGTCTCCTATCAATACATGGCGCTTCTATGGAGGCTGATGGGAGGCCTGCTTCGGTCATAGTCGCAGCTTGGGTGGCAATCAAAGGCTTACATGCGAGGCAGTTAGTGTTATTCTTGTATCGACACGATGGAACTATAGTCTGCTATTTATTGACGAAGTAATATGGAAACGACACGAACAAACTACTCCTTTCGAGTATTATGGTGCGTCTACTCGACATCAATAATGATCAGTACATAGTAAGTAAACAAACAGCACATTCCTGACAAAAACACTTTGTCAACAGTCCAAGCTACACTGCAAAGTCGTTGCGAACAATTGGGTGTATGTACGGGAAGGGGAAGCCTGGAGAAGCTCGGCGATCAGCAGATGTGGCAAATAAAGAGCAATTTAGGATCAACGTTGGTCCAGAATCATTCTCGAATCTCACAACGTAGATCACCTATTTCAGGGAATGTGTGTCAAATCACAAAGCGAATCCTCCAATAAGCATAACACTTTCAGGGTCTGCTTCTATGCCAAGACGCCACCACATAATTGCCGGCCTCGCAATTGCCCCTCTCTGGGGCTCAGTGCTGACTGCGGCTGCTGAGCTGCCTCCAAGAATCGATTTCGAGTGATACAAGCAGGATGTACATCGTCACCGCCCCGGGTTCGCCGTTCTGTTTCCTACCTAGGTGCTCTGGAGTAGGTCAACATCACACAGCTCTGAGTGATACTTTGAACCGGGCGTCTGGGCTTCAACATATAGACGCGAGTTTAGCTTAAAAGAGTATCTTGATTTATTATGAGAGTTTTTCTGCTTGTTCTGGGAGACGGACTTGGCATGCGACCGTGCCTCCCCAAGTTCATCTCCGCTTCTCCATTTCGTACGGTGATAGGTGGCAGTGTTTGCCAAGAAACGTCATTTGCTGATCCTCTGCCTCCTGATCTACGTCCTAGGCTGACTTCTCACCTAGGACTTGCCCTGCACTCTAACTCAAGTTTGATCTTAAATTCAGACACCTAACTCATCCGTCCCCATCTCTCACTATCCTCCGTCATTGTCATTTCTTGATCTCACGCCAAGATGCACTCGTCGTGGTTCACATACCCTATTTCGAGACCATATCCATATCGATGGTTTACACCACTCACTTTGATCGGAGGTGTGGTTCTGGCAGTCCTCTTCACCTTGATTAACCTGGGCTCTAGTGGCTTCTACCTCAAGCCTGAGTTCACACAGGATCCTAACGGCACACTTTCTAGGGAAACACAGTATGTGAATATCGTTATATGGTAGAACTAGCTGACGTAAGCGTGTAGGTGGTTTATGAAACCGCCGTTTAGCTGGGAAAACAGCCTTGAACCAAAATGCGAACCAAAGATATTATCGGTTGGAGATAGCTTCTTCACCAGTGGGCTAGGATTCCAATACACAGTCAAGTCAATTAGACGCGCCAACGACAGCGACGCCACATCGGCGAAAAACTTCCCGTCGATTCCTTACTTGAACAATGCCCTCGAAGATTGTTACCTTGACCGAGCATCTCTCAAACTCGAAAAGTCCGACGCCGTCGGGTCCCGGACGTGGTGGATTTCCTGGTCCGCCGCTTCAACTGTCGAGGCAACAGCGGCGTGTAGCGTCATGACGCAGATTGGCCGATTCAACATCTCGCTTGCTTTGCAGTATTCTGGAGGAACAGATCATCTCTATGGGTACATTCTCGAGGATAACCCCGACAAACACGCCAGCACCTGGTGGGGGACTAGGCTACTCAATGCCTACCTTGGTGGAGTCTGGCAAATCATGTCACTCACGCAACAGGTTGCTGGTGCAAAGAAAGACCATTATTGGGCCTTTGGGGACATCCTGTACATTCGAAATCTGTCTCAACAAGAGTATGTCATCATCATTGTGCGATTCGCCCTCTTCTACTAACATCATTGGAGTATTCGGACTATAGACTTTTTCAGAACTGATGCATGGATCACCTCTTCCTACGGGAGGATTGTAACTACAAGTATGGTGATCGTGGGCTCGCCTTTTGGCTTTACTAACACCTTCTCAGATAGCAAGAATCTGACTTATCTGTTTGAGAATCCGAAGGTAAATCATAACTTTGGTTAAGTCAACTTCCCTCGTAACTAACCCCCTACGTTTTCAGGATCCTTTGTCGCCTGTTACGACAGAAGGGCTTCACTACGCCAAGCTCCTGCACTCCCTCGTCTCAATCGACCTCGGCAACTGTCAGGCACCGAACCTACTTTTAAGCGATGACGACCTCAAGTATGCCATCGACGCCCCAGAGTCACCGAATAGAAAGTCAAAGAAGGACCTTGACTACGAGACAGGGACGTATAAGGGCAGCATGGACCGATACAGTAAAATACCTCGTCCATATTCATTCTACAACAAGAACCTCACGTTTCTCAATGAGTCATATGATGAGTTCAGGCCTCTTACGGGGGAGCTCGCTTGCCAGAACTCGACCATTGTTGCGCAGTATCTCTGCTCTGTTCCCGAGAGCAAGAGCGCCGGTACTATGATTTTGGCGATTGTCATCGCAAATCTGGTTTTTCTGCAGGCGGCTTGGAGGCTTCTGGGTTTGACAGCACAAGGGATGTTGCCAAATGCGGATCCTGACGCCATGGTATGTGAAGGTTGTTTGAAAGGCAATTATGCGATGGAACAAGTCTCGAGTCGGCCGATCAGTCGACTTAGCAACACTGACTCTGGGAATGAGGATACAGTACAACTGGTAACATGATAGAGAGCACAAGCAAGGACAGATGTCTGGTATTGAAATTGAATTGTTGCAGAGAATGGTTCGACGATAAAGAAATAAGTGCTTTGATATGCGGCCAACACCCTCCGAGCCCCATTACGCTTATTACTAACTAACATCAACAAAGAGCGAGATTTCAAAACAAGGGTCCTTCGTATACCAACACACGCTTCCCCCCGATCTCCGTCAATATGTACCTAATCCAGCTGGTGGTAAATCCACACATTTGGCTCGATGTAGACTGCTCTCTTATCCTCTTTGTACACCTTCAAGGGAACAAGCCCTCCTTGCAGCGCTACCTGAGTGTACTCCACTACTCTCGACTTTCCGTCCTTTTCTCTCACTATGGGAGCATTGGGGAATGAGTCAAAGTCTATCCCTGTCCATGTAGCCCAATCATCCAGACTAGCTTCGACTTCCATACTCTTGTTAGCAACCTTGGCTATCTTGGCGCCCATGCGAACATGCTTTCGCAACCATGGGTCGAACGGCAGTGAAGACTTGAGTGCATAGTCCTTGCTGGGGATGGTGAGGGGCTGCACCGTGGACTGAGGCGTAACTCTGAACGGGCTGGGAGTTCGGCAAATGGTTGTCTTGAGGGGTGTTTGGGTCCATGTGATGTACTCTTCCATAGGGATAAAAGGATGAGTAGACTTCTTAGTTGGTCTCAGAGGTACAACGAGAATTTTCAGGCCCTCTTGTCGAGCTGTGTCTTTCATCTTCTGAAGGATGCGTTCCGCAAGGCCTGTTCGTCGACGGTCTGGGCGAACAGTGACGGCAAGGGCAGAAAGAGCATTCGGTGGTTCCGGGCTGGAAGCTCGGGCTGTGTCTCTTTTCTGATCCTCGGTTGTAATAGGGGCTGATGACCATGGCCATGAAGTCGCTTCTTCAGGGTGAGAAGCCATGTATTGCCGGATCCCACGGGCAACCATAGTGTCCCATCCACCATCAGGTAGGCTTTGGAAGAGGTGCGGGCTTAGATCAAGGCGCCCACCTTTCTCCGCATCACGCAACTCCTGCCAAAAGAAAGGGATAGAGCGGCCACAGGCAACAAGTTCCTCATCCCCTGCATCGTTGCGCTCCGAGATGACATATTGGAACTTGCGCAACCCATCAAAATCACAAATCTTTTGAGAGAGATTCAGCAGCGTTGTGTCCTGTTCGAGAAAGTAGGGCCATGCTGTGTTCAGTGGATGGTTGGGGTCTTGGAGATGACTCCAGAGATCCGGTCTGGTCTGTGCAGTGTGAAGATGGTGTGTGATGGTGGAAGACATGACTATGTGATGATAGAAGATAGGCAAGATAGGGAAATCTGTGGACTGATTGCTCTACAATTTTCGTTGTCCAAGCCCCATTGCCCAGAAAGCTCCCGGATTAAAAGGAGAAAGACATATGAGATGAATGGCAATAGGCTCAGTACCCCATTGGTTATGGTAGTCTTAAACACTGCAGCGGTAGGAATGGCAAATAGGTCAAATGAGACGCTGTGCAACCGAGCACTTTAGCACGACCCAGACATTGTCCTACACTGTCCGCGTCCCCGGCATCGTACAGGTCGAGGTACGAGGAGAGTACCATGGAATAGGGCCGAGGACGGTACTGTGAAATATGACGCTTTCCTGTCATTTCCTCCACCGGAAGGTGTCTCCCGCTCTGAGACACTGGGCGTTAGCAGCTTGTCTCGCTTCCCTCCGCCCTGAGACAGAGTAGTCCCTACGTAGCCACAAGTGGAAAGGTCGATTGACGAATCACGGGCTGATATGAGACATGCAACGTTCTTGGAGACAGACACTAATTATACCGCAATTCTTCAATGATATTGGAGGAATGTTGCATGTGTCCCTGCGAGTGAGACAGACAGAGTGTCGGGACACAGGGCAGAGAGAGATCTGCAATGACACGTCATGTCAGATCAGGGACTGGATATTCAATGGCATCATACGCGTACGAATGCCATGCTTTGAAGCGCGCGAATGTTGTGACATCCCTATTTTCTGTTTCCAGCATAGTGGAGGAGCAGGTATACACCAATTTGATCTACTCTGCAGTGTGAGGCGAGCACAGCTGCGACATGCAGGTTGAGGTTTCACAACAGTCCTCTTCCGCAGTCATCTTTAGTCCGTATGATGACTACAAGCCAAGTATAGTAGTTCAAATTTGTCATTGTATTTACATCAAGGACTTCTTTTGCCCGCAAGCTACACATACCGTCTCCACCTCGATTGGATCCTGCTTAAGCCTGCATTCTTCTCCCCCGCCCTTGCAACCCACATTGTGTCTCACTGGGTGGGCGGCATATGAGGAGTAAGAAGCATATTCTCAGAGGACGCGTAGCTCCATCGATCAATGGTTGTCGTCTCTTCGAGTTGCAGATCAAAAGACCGGACAAGCTGAATGACAAGGGTGTTAGCTGACATGTAGCACTGAGGGGACAAGGGGCGCGTCGATCTTACCGTGACTAGGGTCTTGTATAGAGCCATCAACCCTACATGCTTGCCAAGGCACTTGCGGACTCCAACTCCCCAGTGGACATCAAGCCGGGCCCATTCCTGCAACTGCTCCGGCGATGCAGCCAGCCACCGATCGGGCAGGAATTGATCCGCCTGGTCACCGTAAAGGTCCGGATGACGGCCAATCATGGCGGCGCTCGACGACACTGACGTTCCGGGGGGGACATGCATGCCGTTGAGGGAAAAGGGCCGTCCCGGTGGCGAGGCCCGGCGGCGCGGGAAGGTAGACGCCACGAAGCGGAGGCCCTCGTTAACGCAGGCCGTGATGAATGGGAGCTGCCGGCACTCATCGTACGTGGGGACTTGTCCGCTGAGGCGTCCGTCCGCATAAGCGGCATCCACCTCAGCTTGGGCTCGCTGCAGGATCGGGCGCTGATCGGCGACAAGGAATATGAGGTTAGTGGCCATGAGAGCGATGGAGTCTGGGCCAGCCATCCTGGACACGGGGTCGGTAAGTCTCGTATGCCTGCGAGGGGGGAGATCCATTGTCTCTGGCGTTGTGTTTACTCACATGTCCATAAGAAGTTCATCCTCAATCTCCTGCTGAGGAATCCCTTGGCCATCTGACGAAGATGAGGCCAGCCATTGGTCCAGCATTGAGTGCTCGTACTGAGGCTTGGCAGCGCATGCGCGACGCTGCTGTACCTCCTGACGGATCTCCTACACGGTGATATTCAGCCGAGTATGCACTCCACAAACAAGCCAATGCTTTCTTACCGCCATGAAAAGTCCTAGCCCCCGACGATCGCTCGGACGGGACACGAAGAGGCGCCGCCCCAGCGGATTGTTGCGGGCAAAGGCTGAAATGGGTGGGAAAAGGGAGAGTCGCTGCTCACGGACAGCTGTCTCTTCCATGTTACGAATGAGGCCACGGACATCATCCTTGGCGTCCATGAATCCGACTGGGGTACCTAGAGACATGGCGGTAATGACATCAAACGAAAAGTACCTTTCAATAGTTTGCAATTAGCGTGCGTCAATGTCTTGGATATCGCGGGGCCGTAGACTTGCCTGATCCATGTTCCAAAGTCGACAAGGGGATCTTTTTTGCTCTCCGCTGTCAGATTTGACATAAACCTGATGACTTGGTCGTCTAGCGCTGGTTCAAGGAGCTGAACCCGGGGTAGGGAGTACTATTGGATCGAGATCGAAGTCAGCATAGCCAATAAGGGGAGAGAGCAAGGGAGAAGAATACCGCATGGGCGAAGCGACGCTTAGCCACGGCATGCTCGATGTGAGACTTTTTGTTAAAGACAGCAGCAGGGCAGGAAAACTCTTGGTGGAAGCCAGTCTTGTCGACTTTGCTGTGGTAGACTGTGCTGACCATGGAAGGGTCGTTGAAGGACAGGTGGTTGGGGCCGCAACGGACCACAGGACCTGAATGGAGGGCTCAGCCATGTATGCGGGTGACTAGGATGGAGTGCTCGGTAATACCGTATTTCTCGTGGAGTTTGCTATACCAGTCTCCCTCCTGATGGGTCCAGAAGATGTAGAACTGGTAGAAGCTGGTCAAGGCCGGCAACGCAGGACCTGGGAACTTGCTGAGAGGATGCCAATAAAGACGTCGAAAGGCGATGACGACGCCAATGAACACTAGGCTCAGAAAGATGTGAAAAAACGAGACGTGCTCCAACATGGTGAAGTTGGCCGAAAGGTGAGGAACTGATGATCCAGAGGTCAAGGGCTCCTCGAAGACCCTGTTATTTATGATGCACGAGGCTGGCTATTCTACCGAGCTACAGGCGGTCAGCCCTGGTAAGACGGTACGCTGCAGGGGGGTGGACCTGGTACCTGAGCCGTACCTGAGCCGTACCTGAGCCAGTCAAGGGGTATCGGAGGTGGAATGTAGACACCGAGACCTTGTTACTGGTAACATGTTGATTGACACCTCAAAAGGTGACCAAGACAGGTGCTGAATGATTTATTGCCCTTCTCCCCACTGTGTGTCCTCGGCTTGCCATCGTGGTTGCTAAGCATACTACGCTCTTTTCACTTTCCCAGAAGGATAGCAACCATTACAGCATGAACGCCAGCCATGACGCAAGAGGCCAGAAAACCCACAGGATGGGAAGCCTTGGCCAGCTACTGCACCACATCTTTGAGAACCAAGTGTCCAAGAGCCCTGAGAGCTATGCCTTGGAATTCTTTCCCCAAGGCCCTCTCACCTACCATGAGCTCAACAACCAGTCCAACTCTCTGGCACGTTTCTTGTGTGAGAAACAACTTCCTGGTAGAGATGTTGTTGCTCTCTCCTCGGAAAAGTCACCCTTACTCGTTGTTGCGGTCCTGGCCGTCCTCAAGGCTGGCATGGTTTGGATACCACTGCCCGCTGATGCGAACGAGGATCGGATCCAGTACATCTTGGAGACTTCCAGGGCCGGTCTTATCTTGGACTATTCCTCGAATACCCCCTCCATCAAAACTGACTTGGATATCATTCACCTGAATGAGATGTATCAAGACTACAACCCCTTGCCCTACACCACCACAAACCTGGATCTCGACTCTCGGTCCGAGAGAGATCTCTGTCACATCCTCTTTACCTCCGGATCAACGGGAACCCCTAAGGGTGTCATGATTGAGCATCGAGCTGTGAGGCACAACGCACTGGAGCTCACCAAGATGTTCAACCTCAACCCAAACACACGGACTTTACAGTTCGCAGCACCTACTTTCGACATCTTTGGGCTCGATCTTTTCATGACGTTTGCCTGTGGAGGATGCCTAGTCATGGCTCCTAGGGAACTCATGATGGAAGACATGACTGAGTTCTTGGTCAAGATGAACATCACCTACACGCAATTGACACCAACTGTCATTCAGACCATTGACCCTGAGAGAGTGCCAAGCCTCCGAGTCTTGGCGAGTTCCGGGGAAGCTCTACCTCAATCATTGGCTGATCGATGGAGACATAAAGTCAAGTTGTTCAACGCCTACGGACCAACTGAGACAATTGTCTGCACTGTCGAGGATCTCAGCCAAAACAAAGACATCGATGCGGCATGTGTCGGCCGCCAAGTCGATGGGCTCGATGTACGGCTTTTGGCTGATGATGAAGCGAGACCGGTTCCTCTCGGCGAAGTTGGAGAGATTTGCGTGGCAGGTCCTCAACTTCTTCGTGGTTACCTTTCAAGCAAGGGTCAGTTTCAGCCGCCTGAGTATTGCATCGACGGCGTGAGATTCTACCGCACAGGTGATCTTGGTCGATCAGAGCTTTCGAAAGCCGGAGTTCGCACCATCAGACTTATCGGCCGTCGGGATGCTGAGGTCAAGCTTCGCGGCATCCGTATCGACCTAGCTGAAGTCGAGAGGTCCATAGTCACTTGCTCGCAGGTGGATAAGTGTGTCGTGGTCATGCCTCAAAGTGGGAGTTCTTCTGGGAGTCTCTCGACCTTTGTTGTATTAAGCAATGTGCCTGATGCACATGCCACAGCCATAGGATCCTCTTTCGCCACAGACCGGATCCCACTCCTTGGATCTTCTCAATGGACTTGCTCCATTCTTGGGGAGGCCAAGAAGGCGGTGTCAAAACAGCTGCCATCTCTTACCATGCCAAAAATGTGGTGGCCTATCAGAAGGATACCTTTGACCTCCAGTGGCAAGGTCGATCGTTTTCAGTTACGGTCTTGGCTGGAACAATTACAAGAAGAGGACCTTGTTGAACTTATCCAAGGCTATGGCTCCCAAGCGGTGGATCATACTCTTGAGGCTAGCCCCGAGGAGAGGCAGTTGCAAGTTGTATGGGCCGAGGTCCTGCTTCGCCCTGCCTCAGCCATCCCCGTTACCGACTCTCTTGCAGACCTTGGAGCGGATTCACTTGACGTGATTCGGATGGCTAGCAAGTCAAGAGATGTCGGAGTTGACGTCAACGCAGCCGATATCTTCTCGGCAAAGACGATACGAGAGCTCGCCAAGCTCTATAAGCCTACAACCAAGAAGCAGACGTCAACTTCAGTCACAACACCGCCTTCTTACCGACCATTCGGCCTCCTTTCTCCAAACACGCCCCTAGCGCCATTGATTCAAGATGTGGCTGAGATGTGCTCAATCCCGGTCGCGGACATCGAGGATATTTATCCTTGCACACCCTACCAGACAGCGCTCATGGCCTTGGACATCAAGTGCCCTGGCTCATACATCTGTGCCTTTAGCTGGTCTCTTCGCCATGATGTCGATCCTGCTGGTCTTCAACGTGCTTGGGATACTCTGCTGGGATCTCAGCCAGCACTGCGAAATCGTCTCATCTGGGATGTTGATGAACAGCAGTTCTGGCAAGTCCAAGTACGACATCGTCCACACAAGTGGAACGAGTATATCTACGAGGAAGGCATGTCACTAGGCTCTGATCTTTGTCGCGGATTGGCCCTCTGGGACGAGAGCCGACAACAGTGGACGTTTCACCTCAAGATTCACCATAGCATCATCGATGGATGGTCTTTGCAGCTGATGCTTAACCAGCTCAAGAGGATATACTTTGGTGAAGCGGATAAGACGTTGGACGGCGCTGTCTACTCACACTTTGTGCAACATCAGCTCAGGGAGCGAGAAGTGATGCGAAGTGCTTCGGCCCGATTCTGGACGGAATATCTTGATGGTTACGAGGGTGTCGAGTTTCCACCTGAAGCACAAGATCCTCATCACGATGTCCATGCTACAGATCACCAATCCCTCACAGTGACACTCAAACTCCAAGACCTGGCATCTCGATTCGGCGTGACGCCGGCTGTCATTCTATATGGCATCACTGCACTGATACTGGCCACACACGGTGATACCGAAGATGTGTCCATGGGACTGATCCTAGCAGGAAGAGATGCGCCCGTTGATGGAGTGTTTCACATGATAGGTCCTGCCTTTGCATGTGTTCCTTTCAGAACTCATCTTGATCATCAGATGTCGCTACAAGACTTCTTCCAACGAGTTCATGCTCAGATCCTTGCCATCAATCCCCACCAACAATATGGTCTCGAGCACATCAAAAAGTGCGGTCCGGGAGCTGTCACTGCTTGTCAACTCAAGACTCTCGTCGTCGTGCAACCTGAAGATGAGCGACTGGCTGGCGAAGGACTCTGGGCCGAGGTTCACGGTCAAACCTCAGGCCTGGCCGATAGCATTCCCTTCTCTCTTGAGTTGGTGCTAGCAGATGACAAGGTCTTGATCAACTGCAACTCAGATCCGGCTGTTCTGTCTCTGCAACATGCTCAAATGGTGACTGGGCATATGAAGCGAGCTCTCGAGAGCCTCTCTGGTCTTTCTACGGAACAAACTGTTGGAGATATTCAGATGTCCCCCGAGAATCAGGATCAGCGAATGCTGGAGTGGATCGAGTCCTATGGACCTGCAGTCGACACCTGCTTGCACGATCTGTTGAGGGATTCAGCCGATATGTATCCCAATCATGATGCTATTTATGAAAGTGCAACTGGCAAAAGTCTTACCTTCCGAGAGCTTGACCTGGTCTCCAGCAGCCTGGCAAGTTATCTTGCAACTTCATGCCAAGTTACACCAAAGTCAATTGTTCCTATCGCCATGGAAAAGTCCGCCCTCGCTATCGTCACCATCTTTGCCATTCTCAAGACTGGCTCCGCTTACATCCCACTCGAGCCTAGTTGGCCGCTTGAACGCGTTCGAAAAATCGTGGATGATGCAGGTGCCGCCAGCATCGTCTGCTCGCCTGCCGTCGCGGATCAATACGGGAGTTTGCAACAGCAGCTTGTCACAATTGATGAGCGATGGACAGACCCAAGCCATTCTGGTCCATCTGGGAAAGCCCTTCCTCGAGCATCTCTTTCTGACTTGGCTGTACTGATGTACACATCCGGCAGTACCGGTATGCCTAAGGGAGTGATGCTCGAACATCGAGCGTTGAGTACCAGCTTGACTCATCTTGCTCGTTGTTTTGCCCTCCAACCTGGCGATCGACACCTTCAATTTTCATCCTTTGTCTATGACGTCAGCATTTCAGACATATTCATCCCTCTGTTGTCTGGAGTCTGCATATGTGTTCCCACCGATGACGAGCGACTCAATAGACTGTCGGAGACGATGCGGAGAATGAAGATCAACTCGGCCACTCTCACGCCATCAATGACAGGCCTCATTGCTCTTGAGGATGCTGGAACACTCAAGGCAATCATGACTGGTGGCGAAATGACCAGTCGCGCTCTCATCCAGACATGGGCACCACGGATACGATTTCTCAACGCATACGGTCCGACTGAGGCCTCCATTACTACGACAGTCACGGATCCTCTGACAGTGGACTCAGATCCTGGCGTCATCGGTCGAAATGTCACTGGGTGGCATCTCATTCTTCGGCGTGATCAACGCGGCCAGCTCTACGAGGCTCCACTGGGCTGCACAGGAGAGATCGCCATTGCTGGACACAGTCTTGCCAGGGGATACCTCCACAACAAGGAGCTGACGGAAAAGAGTTTTGTGGATCTTCCATCATTGCAAGGATCACAACTCCCACCGCGTGTGTACCTCACCGGAGACATTGGACGATACGAACAGGATGGCTCTGTCCGTATTCTTGGCCGTCGAGACAGGATGATCAAGATCAACGGAATTCGTGTCGATCCTGGAGAAGCAGAGGACCAACTCAGGAAGATCGGAGACCAGTTCTCTTCAGCAGTGGTCCAATGTACTGTTGACGACAACAAAGTCTCCCGGCTAACTGCCTTTATCACCGTCAACTCCAACAACGTCAGAACAAGCCAAGACTTCATCCTTCCTGATGAATGCAGCTCCAACTTCCGTGAGATGTGCCACGAAGCACGGTCCCGTTTACTTGAGCTTCTCCCAGTGGCCTACGTCCCAACCATCTTCGTTCCAGTTCGGTGCATCCCCTCGACAGCTTCTGACAAGGTAGACCTGAAGCGACTCAGAGATGAACTGCAGAAGCTACCATTGGCACCCTTCATCATCACGGCGGACAACGAGACAGGTGGGGACACGGCAGTGGATGCAGAGTTGGAAACACCGATCGAGCTAGTGTTGGAGAATGTCCTGCGCAAGGTCTTCAACATCGCCGGGCGTTTGAGTGCAGCTGCCGACTTTTTCAGGCTAGGCGGTGATTCATTCACGGCTATCAAGCTTGTGAGCGCCGCCAAGGAGAACAACCTGGAGATTATAGTCCAGCAAATCTATCGGCACCCACGACTCAGAGACCTGGCAGCCGTCGCGCGGTATAAGCAGACCACTAGCGTTGACGCTGAGGTTGAGGTGCAGAACATTTCCGTTTCAACTCGCATTTCTCCAGATGTCTGGCAAGAGATTGAGGACACAATTGGAGTGACTATCGACGAGATCGAGGATGTGTACCCAGCATCCCCCTTCCAAGAAGGTCTCATGGCAACCTCGCTGAATGGTGCCATCGGAGACGAGAAGGCAGCTTACCACGCCAAAATCGTCTTCAAACTGGCGAAGGGCACGGATACTACTCTCCTAGCACGGGCGATGGACAAGGTCACTTCACGGAACCCAATCTTACGAACAAGGCTTGTTTCCACATCCGAGGGACCAGTTCAAGTCGTTTTCAAACACTCTCCAGATCAAAAGGAACAGATGAACACGGACACTCTTTTCCAATACCAGATCAACACAGATTCCTCCCAGCATTCCACAAGGCTTGTCATCAGCATGCACCATGCCTTGTACGACGCCCCTACTTTGCACCTTCTGCTCCAAGATGTCAACTTCTGGTACAACAATCCCATGGGCGTCAAGCCTTTACCTGTTCCGTACCGAAGATTTGTGGACTACCTCGAGGCGACAGACTCGGAATCTGCCAGCCAGTACTGGGCAGAGACTCTACGAGACGCACCATTGACACCCTTTCCGCCAGTGGGGGAGCATGAAGACCAGATACGAGCGACCGAGCACCTGGACCTGAGCACAAGAGTATCCTTGGAACTGTTTCAGAAGTCTGGAATCTCCCCTGCTACCTCTGTAGCAGGTGCTGTGGCCCTGCTTCTGTCTTCCTACAGTTTTGCCGACCAAGTCTGTTTTGGCATGACCCTTTCCGGTCGTGACAACCCCGAACTTGAGGCTGTGATGGGCCCTACACTGTCAACTGTCCCCATGCATGTCCGTGTGGTTCCTGAGCAATCGAAAAGCTCCCTTCTTCAGACTATTCAGAACTCGATTTTGGATATGCGTCATCATCAGCACTTTGGCCTCAAGAACATCATGAGGCTACCAGAGCAAGGACCCAAGAATGCGAGCCAGTTTCGGACACTCCTTGTTGTACAACAGGGCCAAGACAACGTCGGTGACCCTCCTAGAGTCATTGAGAAGCTGTTGGCCAACGAGTCCTCGATGTATGTCGAGTATCCTCTGGTTGTGATTGCGCAGATATGCTCGACCTCAGGGTCACTCGACTTCAGAGTCGAGTTTGATCCCAGTTGCGTCTTGGAGATCCAGGCACGACGGTTCATCCAGCAGCTGGAGAAGGCAATGGTAGAGCTTTCTCTGCCAGACCGCTTAGTGTCTGAGTTGGATCTGATCAGTTCCGCTGATCTGGCCGATGTTGCAGCATGGAACCCTACACCTCCCGAGTCCCCTTCTCGGAGCATTTTCCAGATGTTCCAAGACGTCGCTTCACGGCAGCCTGACCTTCCCGCCGTGGAAGCAATCGTGGGCGAGCGACTTGACACTGTCCAACGGATGACCTATAAGGAACTAGATGAGATTTCTACAGTGCTCTCTGAGGCGATCCGTCAACGTGCCCTCAACAGCCGGCGCATCGTTCTCTGCCATCACACCCCTTCGCTTATTCTCACGGGAATGTTAGCAGTTTGGAAAGCCAACAAAGCATTCACAACTATGGACCCATCTCTGCCGGTCGAACGCAGGCGTGCAATTCTCTCTGAGCTTGGAGAGGATACTGTAGTCCTAACGAATTCTTCCGAAGCCCAGAACTTTGCCTCTTATCACACCTGCATTCTTGACGAGATGTTGAATGAAGCTGAGGGAAGCCACGTTGAGTCGAGCTCCCACAGCCTTTCAGACCCTGCCTATGTTTTCTTTACCTCTGGAAGCTCTGGCACGCCTAAGGGGGTTGTCGTCAGACATTCGGCCATTGCCTTGTCGCTCTCAGATGTCAGTGCAACAATGGGTTTGGACAACACAACCCGGATGCTTCAGTTCGCAACTTGCACATTTGACACTAGCCTACTTGAGATCTTTGCGACTTTGATCGCTGGAGGTTGTGTTTGCCTTCCTGCACCCAGCCAACGTCTTGATGGAAATCTCGGCCACGCCATCAACCAACTCCGAGCGAGCCACCTCGTTCTCACGCCGACCGTCGCCGGGCTTCTCTCGCCACAAGAACTTCCCAGTGTCAGGTCACTGATGCTCGTTGGAGAGCCTTCTTCGAAGCAACTCATCGAAAGCTGGTCTGAGAGTTCCATCCAGGTGATGAACGGCTACGGTCCTACGGAAGCCAGTGTGCACACATCGACGAACACAGCATTCAAGCCTAATGACCCTCGCAACATTGGACGAGCAACTGCTTGCAGCCTTCTTCTCGTGGTACCAGATGAGCCTAACAAGCTTGCTCCTATCGGAGCCATTGGGGAATTGGTCATCTGCGGCGAGACCTTGGCAGATGGTTACCTCAACAACGCCAATCAAACGAAAGATGCTTTCGGCATCAATCCTCCATGGGCTATCTGGTCTGATTCTACTTCCGAGACTCGCTATTATCGTACCGGTGACCTGGCACGTTATGCTCCAGATGGATCCATCATCTACATGGGTCGGAAGGACCTGCAGACCAAGATCCATGGTCAGCGCTTGGAACTCTCCGAGATTGAGTCTCACATCAGGAGGTCGGGTCACTTCACAGACTGTGTGGTGGAAGTGCTACCCTCCGCAACACTCGTGGCGTTTGTTCTCACTGGCGAGCTTGGAACTGGAGTCTACAACGGCCCTCTGCCACCGGGACAAATCGAAGAGGCAGCTCTGAGTCAGACACAGAGCCGCCTGCGCTCAGCTCTTCCGGAGTACATGGTCCCCACTGTCTTTGTACCCTGCGCGAGCTGGCCCACAACGGCATCAGGGAAGATTGACCGTCGACGCCTGCGTGCTGATGTGGAGCCTTCACTGGAAAGCTACATATTCCAGCAGAAGGGGCCAAAGAGAGACGCTGAGACATCAGAGCAAAGGATTATGTTTTCGATTATTTCCGAGGCCATGTCAATCACAGAAGACAAGATTGGCCTGGATGACTCCCTCTCCTCGTTGGGAGGTGACTCCATCACCATGATTCGAATACTTGCACTTGCTCGGCAGCGCAATTTGGACATTGATGGAACCAAGATCTTTCAGTCGACTACCCTCGAAGACATGGTCAAGAGTTCAAGTTCACAAAGTTTGGTGCACACCGGTGAGGGCATCGCTGTCCCCGCGCCCTTCTCTTTGGTTCCTTGGATAGAAGAGAGTGTTCTTCGCTCCAAGGTCGCTGCCCAGTGTCACGTCCCCGTCAGCTCTATTGAGGATGTTTATCCCTGCACCGCCATCCAAGAATCCCTCATGATCGCATCTGCCAAGACACACGGTGCCTTCCTCAACCAAGAGGTGTTCCGACTGCCGCCTAAGACATCAATCGACAACCTTCTTCAAGCTCTTCGGACACTCTGGCACCGCCATGACATCCTGCGAACTCGAGTAGTCCTGGACTCGGACTATCGCGGTTTGCAGGTTGTCATTGGGGAAGATGTGGACGTGTGTCAAATATCCTCAGAGAGTATTGACGATTTCCTGCAGGAGGATAGTCTCACAGCCTTTGAGTATGGAGCAAAACTTTCTCGATGCGCAATCATTACCTCAGGCTCATCCTCTTATCTTGTTTTGTCCCAGCATCATGCGGTCTTTGACGGTTGGTCTATGAACCTACTGAAGAACGAGGTAGAGAAACTGTATGGCCGCCCAGAATCCCAGCTTCCGCCAACCCAGCCATATGCCCTATTTGTCCGCCACTCCCTGGACCTCTACAACAGCACCGAGGCCCACCGCTTCTGGAAGACTCAGCTCGCCGATATTCAAGTTGGTTCACTTCCTAAAGCACGGCCCAACGAGACGTTTGCCGCCAATCGAAAGAACACTCTCACCGTTGACTTCATCAACAAGACTCCACATACGCTGTCAACTCTGGCTGAAGCTGCCTGGGGTATACTTCTGGGACGATACTTTGACTCTGAAGATGTCTGCTTTGGTATCGTTCGGTCTGGACGAACGATCCCTGTTCCGGGAATTGACACTCTCATTGGTCCTACTCTTGCAACCATCCCCCGTCGTTTGCGTCCAGTGCGGGACCAGGGAGTTCAATCTTATCTACAGCAAGTTCAAGGCGAGGCTATCCGATCCATGCAATGGGAACAGTACGGTCTATCAAATATCCGCAAGATCGACGACGACACCATGCAGGCCTGCAATTTTAGCTCCATGCTTGTCGTTCAACCACCGACTGTTGAGGACTCGGAAGCTTTGCTGATGCCTGAAGACCACTTGGCCAAGGGCTTCATCGATTCGGATTGTGTCATCGTCGATTGTCGACCAACTGGAGACGCCAAAATTACGGTCACCATCATCTACGATGACCGTGTCATGTCCAACGACGATGCCCAGTGGATTGCGTACCACTTCTCTCAGGCACTTGAGCAGTTGAGCTTGGGCCAAACCACTACAATTGGCCACTTGAACCTCTCTGGACAACAGAGGCTGGATCAAGAATTCGATTGGAACAGTGCCGAAATTGATGCCTGCCACCGACTCGTGGATGAGGTTTTTAGTGAAAGAGTATCTCAGTGGCCCGACTTGCTCGCGGTTGAGGGTCCTGATGCCAGCCTCTCATATCAGCAGCTGGATGCCTTATCGTCTGCTGGGGCATTCAAGCTTCGGTCTGAGCACGGCGTACGTCGAGGGGATCTCGTGCCGCTCTTGATGAGCAAAGGTGCGGCCATGGTCGTCGCGATGTTTTCCATCTTGAAGGCGGGGGCAGCCTATGTCCCTCTTCCCCCAGACGTTCCGATGGATCGTCTACACTTCATCACAGGTGAAACTGTTGCCCAGTTGGTCGTGACCACGGCAAATTACGACCATTTGGCTCGGGACTTATTACTTCCAGTAGTCACTTGGGATGTTGTGCAACTCCAAAAGCGATCTTCCCAAGCGTCCACCAGAGACAACGCTGTAGAGGACAGTGATGGTTCTCGCTCTTGCTCAGATCTTGCCTACCTTCTCTTTACTTCTGGCAGCTCAGGAACGCCAAAGGGCGTCATGATCGAACACTCGGCCTTGACGACAACGGCGCTGGTGAATGGCCGCCATCACACGGGCTACCAAGTGGGAACACGCACCCTATCTTTCGCCGCCTACACATTCGATGTCAATGTCATTGAGGTCTACATGACACTACTTCACGGGGGTTGCCTCTTCATCCCACCTGACGATCGACGACTCGGAGACCTTTGCGGCTACATCAACGAGAGGCAGATCGAATTCGCCTACTTGACTCCGACCACGATCCAAAACTTGGTTCAATCACCAAGCCGTGTGCCATCAATCAAGACATTGCGTTCCGGTGGCGAGCCTCTATCCAAGTCAATCATGGAGACATGGAGCCAGAGTGTTCGACTCATCAACTCGTACGGCCCAACCGAGACGTGTGTCGACGCCAGCCAAAACCCAACTGTCGCGGCCAATAGTGATCCCAATAATATTGGGTTTGCCATTGGAGCTTATCTTTGGGTTGTTAACCGGGGTGACTACACGTCTCTCGCGCCTATCGGATGTCCAGGAGAACTCCTGGTCTCCGGACCTACCCTAGGTAGGGGATATTTCAATGATGAAGAACGCACACGAGCAGCATTCATCAATGGGAGCAACTTTCCATGGGCGAAGCCGGGGTATGAACGGTTTTATGCCACAGGAGACATTGTCCGGCGGAATGCCGACGGATCCATCACATACGTCGGCAGAAGAGATCTCCAGGTTAAGCTTAACGGCTTCCGTATCGAACTCGGCGAGATCGAGTACAATATTGAACAGTGCCAATCGGTGTCATCTGCAGTAGTTGACAAGATTACACTGCAAGGTGATGGCACCGATGCCCTTGTGGCTTTCTTCACTTTGATCGGGGAAGAGGCTCGCCAAGAGCAGCTTCTTCTACCTTCGTCTTCCAAGATCCGGGCAATCATTCAAGATGTCCAAACACGCCTCGAAGGCAAGCTGCCTCCATACATGGTTCCACGGGCCTATATACCGCTTTCACGAATTCCTCCTACCCTGAGCGGGAAGACTGATCGAAAGTTGCTACTACAACTGGGAGCCCAACTGGCTCCGGATCAGATGCTTCAGTATCAAGGATCAGCGAGTGTCATTCGAGAGCCATCAACAATCTTTGAACGGATCTTGCAGGGTCTCTGGGCTCAAGTCCTCAAGGTCGATCCCAAGCATCTGGGTCTGGATACCCAGTTCACTCGAGTTGGTGGCGACTCGCTTCATGCCATCAGCCTGGCTTCTCTGTGTCGAGGTATTGGGCTGAAGCTTGAAGTCGCTGACATTCTGCGAATTCCACAACTAGAGCAGATGGCCAGTCATCTGGAACGCAATCAGTCAAGGCCAGATGCCGCCAAGCGAGAGGATAAGAGTCAGGCACTTGTGAGGCAAAAGTGCGACCCCGAACTGAAGGATCAAGTCTCACAAGCCTGCAATCTCTCTATCAGTGACATTGAGGATGTGTATCCGTGTACTCCAACTCAAGAGGCACTCATGGCTTCGACAGTGAGGCAGCCTGGAGCCTACATCGACCATAGCATGTTCTCTGTTCCTTCATCCACGGATCTTCACAAACTCAGAGCTTCGTGGGACATTGTTCATCAGTCCAACCCCATCCTCCGAACCCGGATCTGTTCCGCCGTGATGGACAATCGCGTCCAAATGGTTCAAGTCGTGACGCGATGCCCTAGCGAATGGATCGACTCCGATATCGAAACCTCGGAGATGGGACTTGGAACGTCCTTGATGCGATACAGGATTAGACGTTCTGAGCGTGGCTTCATCTTTGAGTTTTGGAGACATCACTCCATCTTTGACGGCTTCTCCTCCGCAGCACTCTGGCAGGATCTTGAGTACGCATTCGCATCATCTGCACCACCCAAGGCCAGGCCCTCCTATCGTGATTTCGTCGATTTTGTGCAAGGTGGGGACAACGAAGAGGCCGCCTCTTTTTGGCAAACTCAGCTCGAAGGACACCAGCGAGAGCCTTTCCCTGCTCTTCCCTCTCCAGATTATGCCCCCGAAGCCCACTCCGCAACAAGTCAAACTCTGGAGAGCACCCTGAGCTGGACTTCAGACTGTCCCTTCTCCTTCGCCACCATTGCCCGAGCAGCATGGGCTGTCATCCTTGGCATGCGAAACCGCACTTCGGACGCAAGCAAGGATATCTGCTTCGCCGCCACAGTATCTGGTCGCACTGCTCCCTTGGAAGGCATTGAAGATATTGTTGGTCCGACTATCACCACTACACCCGTGCGCTTGCAGTTCAGCCTCGACGACACCGTTTCAAGCTTACTAGAGCATGTTCACGGCCAGTCCTTGTCGATGCTTCCTTTTGAGCACTTTGGCCTAGGTCGTATCCGAGACATCAGCTCTTCAGCCCGTGACGCTTGCGCGAGCGTGAATCTGTTGGTCGTGCAACCAAGTCAGCTCGCAGATGGAACTCTACCTCTCGGTTTGCAACGGATGATTGAAGAAGAGGCTATTGATGGTCTCAGTGAGCCATTTGGCCTCGTTATGGAGTGCAGTCACAATCCAATCGCTGATCATCTGTCTGTCTCAGCTGCCTACGATCGTTCGCTGTTGACAGCGCCTGAAGTAGCCCACATTCTTCAACAGTTCCAACAGATGATTGGTATCCTGCATTGTGGCGCTTGTGGTGCCTCGTCCATCCGCGCTTCTCTGTGGGAACTGGCGGAAGGGGCTGATCTTGAACGCACAATCCAATGGAACTCATCTGGGGACACCTCTCGCCCAACACAGCTTCACAAGCTGGTTGAAGGAACCGCCAAGCGGTACCCCGACCAAATGGCCATTGACTGTCACGATGGACAGATGTCATACACGGAACTTGTCGCAGCTTCGGAAGCCCTTGCGATCCACCTACAGGACGAATATGGTGTGAGACCGGGTCATCTCGTGCCCATCTGCACGGAAAAGTCACGCTTCATGATCATTGCCATCCTCGCCGTCATGAAAGCTGGAGCAGGCTACGTTCCGCTAGACACGAACCATCCCGAAGCGCGCACAGAGCTGATTCTCAACGAGATTCAAGCCAGACTTGTCATTGTGTCCCCTCTGCAAGCTACTCGCAAGCAGTTCCCGGTTCAAACACTGGTAATCAGCCCGGAGCATCTACAAACTCGAGATACCCCTGCACAGCTACACCTTTCTTCTCCCGATGACATAGCCTATGTTATCTTCACTTCAGGCAGCACAGGTACCCCCAAGGGCGTTGTCATGGAACACAAGGCCGCCAGTCAAAGTATTCTCGAGCATGCTCAACGCTATCAACATGCCAGTCAAGGCATCCGACGTCGCTCTCTGCAGTTCAGCTCCTACACATTCGATGCAAGCGTGGTTGACATTTTTGCTGTCCTCGCATCTGGAGGCTGCGTCTGCATCCCGTCTGAGAGCCAGGGCGTTGATGTTCTCGAGAGCTTCATTCAACAAAAGCAGATCAACTTTGCCGATCTCACTCCCACCGTCGCCAATCTACTAGAACCCTCGAACATGCCTAGCCTGAAGACGCTCGCTGTTGGAGGCGAGATGGCCAACCGTGCACTGCTGCGCAAATGGACGGGTCCCAACTCACCAGTTGAGCTCATGCTCAACGCCTATGGCCCCACCGAAGCTGGCATTGCATGTGCGATGGGCCAGCTCACGGCAACTTCGGCAGTTGGCCAGGTTGGGAAACGATTGGCCGCTGGACTCTGGATCGTTGATGGCCTTGACCACAATCACCTCGTCCCCATCGGGTCTGTGGGAGAGCTTGTGGTAACAGGCTCGACGCTTGCTCGTGGCTATCTCAATGATCCAGAGAAGACAAGCGCAGCGTTCCTGGAGAATGTGTCCTGGCTGGCCAAGGTGGGCGAGCAACGGCTTTACAAGACGGGCGATCTTGCCCGGTTCGATATCGATGGGCATGTTGAGATCGTTGGCAGACGAGAAGATATGCAGATCAAGTTCCGAGGACTCAGAATCGAGCTTGGTGAGATTGAGACGGCGATTGGTGCCTCATCTTGGGCGAAGCGGATCCAGCGTGTTGCTGTTGCAAAGATGCACCGCGACGAGATTCCGATTTTGGCAGCCTTCATCCAGCTCGATGGTAGCCAGGCTGATCCTACTGAGGAGTCCGTCTTCTGCTCGCCGTCAGAAGAATTCTTATCCTTCGTTGCAGCCACCCAACGGGACCTCCTGAAGCAACTCCCGGAGTACATGGTGCCACAGCTCTGGCTTCCCGTCTTCAACTGGCCGTTGATGGCATCGAGCAAGACTGACCGCAAGAAACTCATTGCTGAAGCTGAAGGTCTTACTTCGAAGCATACATCCGAATACCAACGAGTGCCCTCCGCCAAGACCCAAAGCACGCCCTCGGCAAAGCTTCACGAGACGGAAGAGGCGATCAAGGAGGCATGGCTTCAGGTCTTGCACAAGGATGTTGACTTTGACATCCAACCTCAAGACGACTTTTTCCGACTTGGAGGAGACTCTTTGACCGCCATCATGCTCGTTGCCGTCTTGCGGCGCAGCGGGATCTACATCGCTGCCCAAGATGTGTTCGCTGAGAAGACTCTTGCTGGTATGGCTGCTCGCTGCCGTGGGGCTACTACAACCCGTCGAGTTGCCTCAGAAAGCCGCGACAGATCTCCAGCCACACCTGAATCTTGCCTCAAAACTCCTCTCACGGATGATTCCTCTGAGACTTCCCCTTCATTGTCAGAAACATCACATGAAGCCCGGTTCTGCGATATGATGAAGCATTCCAACCTCAAGTCAAGGTCTAGTCGATACCCGGTCGACCTGGAAATGGCAGAGGTGGAAGCCATCTACCCAGCATCTTACACACAAATGACGTTTCTGATCGAAGCACAGAAATGGCCACGCTCGTACTACGCATGGACATTCTTCGAGTTGGACGACTGCGTTGCTCCCAGCCAGGTTCAAGCCGCTTGTCAGACATTGGTTGATCGTCATCCCATATTGAGAACCAGTTTCCATCTCAGGCACGACCGATGCTTCCAGGCTGTACATGCCACAGGATCCAAAGTTGACTTCAAGGTCATGATGTCACAGGCCCTACCGGATAAGATGTGTTCTGTCATCGACAAGGACGTCGATGAACCTGTTCGATTCGGTCAGATTCCCACGCGGTTCAGACTCTTGATTGACCCTGACAGTGGACTCCGAACAATCGCCATGGGCCTGTCTCATGCTCAATATGACGGCTTTTCTCTAGCAACCATCTTCAACGATCTCCGGTCAGCCTATTGTGGCCTCCTTGATGGGCCTACTACTTCGCCAGGCTACCGTCGTTTCATCCAGCATACCCTCGAGCTTTCCAACGAAACGACGGACAATTTCTGGCGGGACCTACTACTTGACTCCACCTTGACCATGGTTTCTGACTTGCCCGTGTCAACCCAACAACCCGTCATGAGCGATAGTTGGATGCAGACCATCCCCTTCCAGTTCAAGAAGTCCCGTCACACTAGCTATAACTATGGGGCTCTCCTAAAGGCTGCATGGGCTCTCACATTGTCTGCCACCTCCGGTTCAACTGATGTGGCATTCTGGAATCTTGTCTCTGGTCGGTTTGCGCCTTTCGAAGGCGCACAGGAGGTCGTGGGACCTTGCATCAACTTTGTGCCTGTTCGAGTTCAATTCGACACCAACCAACTTGTGTCGGATCTTGTGGGCAGTATCCACGAGCAGCAGATCCAGAGCATTCCATTTGAGGCTACACCAACCAACCGTATCATTGAGCAGGCTCAGTGGCCAAAATCTTCCTCCAGCCTTGGCACAATTTTTCAGTACCAGAACATTCCGGACCCCAAGGAGCCTACGGTTGAGGCCAACACACCTTGGACAGTCAAGGGTAGTGCCGTCTATGGTGGAGGTCTTTTGCAGTCGGGAGCATGCTGGCTGTTGGCATGGCCAGAGAAAGATGGGCAATCGTCATTCCGATTCACCTACAGTCCCCACACTCTCTCGTCTTCCGCAGCAAAGTCTCTCATGGACACGTATCTGAGTCTTGTTCATGCCATGAATGGGATACCCGAACAGACGGTGGCTTCCATCCTACATCCCTCAACCAGCCGACTGTCAGCCCAAGCACCTGAGCCTCAAGCACAGCCCGCTTCCACAGAGATCGCGGGCGCAGCACGGTCCATGTTAACTGAGATCGAGTCTTCTTGGAAAGAAGTCCTCCAGATATCACAGCCCATCGATCTCGATCAATCGTTCTTTGACCTTGGCGGAGACTCTCTTAAGGCGGCTGAACTGGCAGGCCATTGCGAAAAGGCTGGTTTCGACTTGAGGATGCAGGATGTTCTCGACTTTTCCACACTTCGCCTTCAGACACTTCTTCTATTGGGTCATGTCTCGCGTCCAGAGCGCACAGTGCCAAAGTTGGAGTTTCGATCGGCTAATGAGCTTTCTTAAACCACGTTCTTGTATACATACTTTCAAGCCAGTTTTTTGTCACATTTGTATCTCTTTTCATGTCAATTGCTAGATGGATGGATTTTCTGGATATTTAATTAGAATTTCAATTCGATTTGATTCAAATTCGATTTAAATTCGATTTAAATTCGAATTTCACCTAACTATCTCTTTTTATTAAAACTCAACCCAAAATTATATTAGCCTTTTATATGTCTCCTCCCAATGTTCAATGCAGCCTAATCATAAAAACTATCATAAGACTCCTCCCTGCCTTAGCCCTTGGCAAAGTTTCGCGCCCCTGAACCTAATAATTAAGGTTATACTCACCGACTACCTAGGTAGGTACAAATTGCTACTGCCTGCCACACACTCAAAACTGCTACTTCCACGTTGAATCAACATCACTGAAAATGGCTACGCGGTATCTAAGACTCAACCATGGATCATTCATAGTCTCTAGCCATCTGTGGCAGAAACAATGGTACTCCCTAATTCAATATTTTGCGTACATCTCTACGCCTGTCATCATTTCTCTCTGCTTCGGCCATCAACAAAATGCCCACCCATGAACCATCTCTAGGTCGAATAAAGTCCCATCATTCCCAACCACTTGTTCTCCGACCATCCGCTATGCTCAACAAGGAAAGGTATGAGGCCCTTCACAAATTCTTTGTTCCAGGCGGCTTGCTCAGAGCCAGCAAACAGCAAGGGTCCAGGGACCATCTCAAGAAGCCTTTGTATATCGGCAATGTCTCGGTCTCTCTTCTCTTCCTTGTATCGTTCTGTGGCGCTCTAAGCCTTCAGGGCAACGATATCGTCTCTATCGGCCCAAGGTAACTCGTTGTCTCCCAGCTTGCTGATTATAGCGCTTCGAGGGACAAAGGGGGTCTATACAGATATCGATTAGTATTCATAGACATAAATAAACGATGTATATATTAGCACATAAACTTACCGACTTGATGTTGACAAAGTCAACAGGCACGATGGTGCGTGATGAGGGGCATTGGTAGGTGACGCCATGAATAGCCTCCATGTTGAGGCGGAAAGCTGGGTCGACCAACGGAATGGCTCGCTTTAACATTCGAGGCTTCATTTGGCCCGTCAACCAGATATCAATATCCTACGTCGTGGATGATCCATGATCAGCAATACGGTTTGAGAGCTCGGTAAAGTTAAACTCACGGCAGTGGGACGGTGTTGGGTCAGGCGCCAAAGCGCTGCTCCACCAACAATGACAGCCTTTGAGGGTATTGCTTCATCTCCCAAAATCTTCTTCGCGGCAGCGAAAACGGCGAGAGCGGCAGACTCCAGGGTAGCTTGCTGGACGGTCATGGTGATGATGGTTTGGGATGAATTAAATGGATGGGAGATGGGAGAAGAGTTGCGTTGATGAGCGTATTGTCCAGTAGTTGGTTAGGTTGATCTTGCCTCAACATCCCCGAAGTGAGGCAGGAGACAACCATGTTGGACGGTAGGAGCATCGCATTGATTCTTGCTCATGTGATCATCCATTTCTTCTGTTTACTTCTAGACATTGTCCAATTCTTGACGCAGCAAAACCCTAACTTGTTGGGCTAGGTGGATTCCAGCAGTATTCTTATCATCGAAAGTTTCAGTCACCTACATAAGACGCCGCTGCCTGCCGCAGGCTCAATATTCCCTCTTTCATCTTCATTAATCAGTAATACCTACATAACTACTTCAATATGGCTACTCGACGCATCTTGATCACACGTGGATCATCCACTCTCTGGCAGAGGCCAGCGCCATTTCCCAGTCCCTTCCTTTCTCGTCATATGATCAGCTCAATGAGCCATCAGCTTCACTCCAGCAACCGCTCAAAAGCCTACATCCCTCATCACTTAGTTCAGCCTCAGTGCATTGAACCATTGATATTTCACCCACACTCCGCGGTCTGGCGGCCTGTTACAACCGTGAACCATGGATTGAGTCGCGGAAGCGTTTTAACGACTGCGTCTTGGAATCTCAACTGGTCTGACCCGGATCCTGCGGCTCGGATGATGGCTTCACTGGCTCACTTGAAAGAGATATTTGGTGCTGAACCTCAGAATCTTGCAGTCATGCTACAAGAAGTGTCTCCTACCTCTCTACGCGCCATGATTGGGCATCCCTGGGTGCAGCGCAACTTCATTCTGTCTGATGACAAGCCCCCGGAGGTTCCCCGAAAGGTTACACTCGACGCGTCGTCCCGTTTAAAGCAATCCGCTCAGAGAGAGACGTCATATTTCACCATCATGATGGCGTCCAAGAATTTACCGATCACGACCTGTTTCCGCGCACCTCTTGTGACGAACATGGGGAGAGATGTTCTTGCGATGGACATCCATACCCATACCTTGAGCCAGGAGGAAGCAAGCAACCACCAGGAATGCGTCCGTCTCTGCACGACACATCTCGAATCACTCTGGCAAGGCAAGGAATATCGCCGAGGGCAGCTAGCTGTCATATCCGACATCCTAAAGCATCCCATTCTACCCGACTCCAGAGTCATCGGAGGAGTAGTAGGAGGCGACATGAATGCAATCGACAAGTCAGAACATGCCTACCACAAGGAATCACAGGTGGACTTGGGAGATATATGGGAGGACAGCCAAATTATAGCCCAGCAGCGCGGCAACTATCAACATGAGGAGGGCGGAGACACCTGGGGCGACAGGTCTTCTCGACATCGAGGCCCGAAGCGCTTCGACAAATTCCTCTACACTGGCGCTATTGAGTCCTTGGCGCTCGAGAATTCGCCGAACTCAGAACGGGTCCGTCGTTTCGGGGCTGGGTTGAAGACTGCGGTTGGAGTGTGGGAGCTTGAGGAAGAGGACGTGGAAGTTGTGGGGGGACAGGTCGTGAAGAAACTGCACAGGGAATATGTCTCTGAAGAACGTTTCAACACTCTCAAGCAACTGGGGTTCTTGGGAAGTTTCAGGGCAAGGCAAATGAAGATGGATGCCAGAGTGAGCGATCACTGTGGTATACTGGCCAGGATCAAGATTGTCTGATTAGAGAACACGGGCAATGCAGTCTTAGAATTAGCCTTTAGAATACGTAGAACAATTATTACGATGCAGAAGCTCTTCACGACTCATCTCTTGGATTCTAGAGAATACCTAAGCCAACACTATCCCGCAAGTTACATATCCCCCAATGCCCTCAGTGCCTCACGTAGCGCAGCAGTAGTTTCAGTTGGGCTTTCCAGCGGCCAAAAGTGCCCACCAGGAACGAACTTGACCTCCAAGACCTTTGCTCGGGGAACAAGCCCCTGGATCTCTTCAAGGTCAAACCATTCGCGCGGTTGGGTCGGGCTGTCGTAGCCTTGCATGATGACAATTGGGCATTTCCACTTCCCCATGAGCCTCCTACGTCGGTCGAGCCATTCCTGGTGAAAGGTGCTAGCACCATAATATCGAGGCACAGCTTTGCTGATTCCTTCATAAGCAAGTTCTTGAGCCACACGTTGCAAGGTTGCAGCTCCATCAGGAATCTCCCGAGCGGTGAACCACATGTAGGCTGTCAAGGCGAGCCGCTGTGGATCCTCCATAATGCCGTTGTATGGGGCGTGGAGGAACAAGGCATGCTGAGATGACAGAGCTGGGTTGTAGTGGATGAGGTGCTGTTCTCCGCGGACGTAACCAAGCACGCGGTCTGGGAAGAGGGCCGCAATGTAATCGCCTTGAACAGTTCCACGATCGTGGGTGACAAGACTGTGGCAGGTGTTAGCAGGGTTTGTTTGGTGGTATGTGAAAGGGCACTTACAAGAACTTCTCAATGCCAATCTTGAGCAACATAGCAGCCAACTGTTCAGCGGCTCCCTCATGTCGGTAATCACCTGGCTCCTTGTTCGACTGTCCATACCCTTTCAAATCCGGAGCGATACAAAAATAACCATCCTCCGCAAGGGATGTCATGTGTTGATGCCACTCAAACCAAGAATCGGGAAGTCCGTGCAAGAACACAACCGGCTTTTGCTTCCCCTCGCTACCGCATGTCACATAGTGAAAGCTGACAGTGTCGTAGTCTCCGGGCGACTCCACAAAATGATGGGCGAAGGTGGCACCACACAAATGCTCAACGGACCCATCAGTATCGGGTTGCCGAGGGATCAGAGGGCCAAATTCTGCGAGACGTTTCGCCACTTTATCCGGAGATGGCTTCAGCTCGGACACTGGCTTCATCCGAGGAGGGAGTTCGGTGTATGTGAGCTTCTCAGCCATGTTGAGCGAATGATGAGGGGACGAAGATGTATGAGGATGGTTGTCTGTTGGAAATCTATTTGAGCAGGTCTTGGCATCTTTATATCTTCATTATCACTGTGGTAAGGTTGTCGCTCCCAGCCCGTGAGTTTGTGCTTATGGTGTTCCAATCCAATCGGCGACTTTCGTCGATCAGGGCGCCTGGTGGAGAGCTAATCAATCCCAAAATCCGGTCTCTCATGAACGGATTTGCCTCATGGCCTTCATGAATTCCGTGTCAGTGGCTTGCTCATAGAGCCATTCCAGTCAGACTAGTCATACTTGATTGGACACAGGCAATATGGAAGGCCTACGGACACGGACTTTGATACCGGGTCGGGATTCCGAGAATCGGCCACAAGAGCGAAGATCGGCTTGTAACCGCCAACCATGCCACAGCCACACCTTTTTTTGTATTAGAGTAGCCATGATGGGAATGTTCTTAATTGCTTTGTTTTGCCAATGTCAGTGTCTACTTGGGAGTGCCAAGACCACTCCTACCTATCCCATTTCAATAGTTGTGGGAATAGTTGTGGGCCCTGTCTTTCTTCACCCTTGCGAGAATTCCGTGATAACAGCCTATCGGATTCAAAATGACCCTAGAGGGTTGCTTCCTTGGTATATTTCAGATGATCTAACTGCTTACAGTTCCTCTGGGTCAAAAATGTGGTCAAACTGCTCTAGGGGAGACGCCTTCACCTCGGCTCGGGCAACAACAGGTTTCGTGCGAGTCAGAACCTTGCCATTCGCATCTACTGCCTCGGCAGTAACAAGTAGATCTCCATTCACTGAAAAGTCCCGAAGCTCAGCATGAGTTTCGAAACCCTTGCGCTCAAACTCTCCCAGGAGCTGGTCTTGCGACTGTTCGAAAGACCGTGCGTAGAAGCGCCATGATGCTGCCTGAGTGTCTCCGTTCCAAGAAGCATACACATCCAAACCAGTCTGGCCACTTTGTTTGAATGCGACAACGGCTGGCTCATCACTTGGAGTTCCAGTCCAGTTGGCTCGGAAGCCACGGTAGCTCTGGACAAAGATTCCCTCAGGAGCGGAATCCAGGTAACTGTGAAACAAGACCTTGCCGTCCTTGTCAAACTCTGTTACGGCGCCGGCCTGGCCCCAGTTGACAAAGAAGTTCTTGTTGGGGAGGATCTGCACGCTGCCTTGAGTGTGGGCAGATAGACCGTCAGGTGCATCAAACGTTCTAAGGGCCTTTGCGGTGCCCTTATTGTGATCCAGCTGAAAGTATCTCGCTCTGGAAAACGGGTGGGTCTTAAAAGGAGCTGAATGAGCCCCGTTGTCGAAAAGTGAAATGAACTCGAGACTTCCATCGGGAGAACGGCCTCGGAACCGTGCATGATGTTGGAATGAGAAGCGGTCTTCGGGTGAGATTTGGAACGAAGATCCACCATGGAAACCACCAAGTTGCCAGATGATATCTCCACTTGTCCCGTTAATTTTGAAGACGGCGGCTATGTTACGAGCAGACAAGAGGTAGTTTCCCTCGTCATCTTTGTCAACGCTGTTGATGTGGAAGTAATTCCAGGCATCGGTTTCGTTTCTGCCAGATCCAGGCAGGCCTGTACCAAAGTCCAGAGGAACCGCGCTATCTGATGAGTTTGTCAGTATGAGCAAGCATATGCAGAGTGTTAGAACCTCAGCTCACATTTTGGATCGACGTGGTCAAGACTTTGCCATTCAAACAGGACATCGCCAGTCTCAATATCTACCTCTACATGAATGGTCAGCCACGGAACGAATTGTTGAAGAGGATATATACATGCCTTGAAACCCTCCAGAAACAATCCAGTTCTGACCTTCATCACCTCCCCAGGACTTCAGAGAGACAACCCTAGGTGTCGGGTTCTCAATCAGTGCCGTCTTACCATCAACAAGACGGAACTCGTGTGCTGATGTGAGTCTAGGAGACTTGGCCCGGACAACTTTGGCTACTTCATAGTCACTTCCAAGGAGGACATGATAGCCGTACATGCGGCCATGACTACCGTCCAATTTACCCTGGAACGCGCGCAAATATGTCTCGCCCTTCCAAGTGTCTGGGACGAAGTTGGCGACCCATCCTGAGTGATAGCCGAGGCCAGACCAGACGAGTTCGCCATCGTCACGGAATATGTAAGCACCAGGCTGAACAGGTCCTTTATGGCCATCAGCAAATCCCTCGTACGGGGTAACGAAGATGTAGCCCTTTTCCACTGAGTCTCGGTCAGCAGGGACTGTGATGTTGAGTCTCGGGACGGCGAGATCAGGGCGAGAACGATACTGCCAGTCAGCAGCAGCAAAAGATGCCAAGCCGGCCGCAGCCAAGGGAACAGACCAAGTGATGGGCTTCATGATGACACGGAAGATGATTGAAAATGCTCAGGTCAAGATCGAGTCGATGAGTGACTTGCTTTATACTTGAGCACTTGCCAATTGAGTTGGTGGCCTAGGGGCATCCCCTCATTCGGGGTCATGATACAATCTTGGCCTTGATTACGCCATGTGAAAGTCAGGATGAGCCGAAAGAGAGCTTTGCATGTCTCAAAGCAAAGACCGGTGATGGTATCATCTGTTATCTCCGTACTATTGCCGCCGGGAACGGAAGCGGTCTGGACTCGAAGCCAGCGGATGCCACCCAAGCCGGTCCGTTCTGTAGGGAACCAGGAACTCATTCGGTAGTTCGAGGAGTATTCACTGGTATGGTTGATAGTCTAATTGATACAAGAGAATTCCTTAGGTTTCAACATGGGTCAAACAAGACTAAACCTTTTCTTGCCGTTGTAAACGTCCCATTCAAGGCGACTGCTTCCATAGCGAGCGTCACATCCAGAGAATGGCGGCATACCGATTTTCTCAATTTATGGTGATTTATTATTGAAAAGATATGAAAAGTGTGGAGAATTTTCGATCGCTAAAGGCTTACGAGAAGAGCCCTGACCTGTCCGTGTAACCCTTCCAGTACTCTATCATTGCGAAGAATTACACATCACGAACTGAAGCGATAACGGACTTCAACTGCCTAAGGTCAGTACTTGAGCAATTAGAATGGATGACTTTATTTTCTGGTCGACTGGGTCGTGAGCCACTGAGCATGAAGCGCCAAAGGTGCCCAAGGGGGTACACGTGATCTTCCAGTCACGTGGCACCCCCAGAGCGCTTCCTCACACATTCCTCACTAGTCCCTGGTCTGGAACACCGCATACCCATGCCCGTAAGTGGGCCTAAAAGTGAAAGTCAGGCCATTTTTTGAAAAGTCTGCCAGAGGATTCTTTCTTCTTTCAACCCTCCAGGATCAAATCAAGTTTTCCCGTAAACCTCGATTTATACCTAGCCAATCCAGTCACCATGCCCCCCAAGAAGGTTGAGATTGTCAAGGACAATGTTGTCGCTTTCGGTAGGGTTCGCAAGAACCTGAAGATGGGGTGCGTCGGCCTTCCCAATGTGGGAAAGTCGAGTTTGTTCAACCTCTTGACCGAGCAGAGCGCCGCTGCTGAGAACTACCCCTTTTGTACGATTGAGCCCAATGAGGCGAGATGTGCTGTACCCGACGCTCGATATGTAAGTCGAATCATTTTACAGAAAATTAATTGATGGATAACTAAAGTAGCGAAATACATAGGACTTTCTCTGTGATCTTTGGAAGCCCCCATCCATGTACCCCGCGTTTCTGCAGGTCACCGACATTGCTGGTCTGATCAAGGGCGCTTCTCAAGGAGAGGGTCTTGGAAATGCCTTCCTGTCTCATATCCAGGCTGTTGACGGCATGTTCCACATTGTCAGGTACAGCATTCATCGGTAACTAAATTGCCGCACTTTCACGCTAACTCGGACTCTATGACAGAGCATTCGATAACGATCAAGTTTTGCACGTCGATGACTCGATCGATCCCGTTCGTGACTTGAGTTAGTTCAGTTCGGCCAAGTTTCTCACCCCAGCGAAACTAATTGGTGAATCTTCTAGATACCATCCAAAGCGAGCTTTGCAAGAAGGATCTCGGTTTGTATTGCCGTCTGAATCAGCTCAACGTCAGCTAACCCCCTCTTTTTAGACATTCTGGACAAGCAAATCGTTGCCGAGGAGCTGATTGTTAAGAAGGCGGGCGGCAAATACAAGATGCTGCCCCTCTTCACAGAGACAACAACAAAGATCCGAGCAGTGAGCCCATAAATTCCAGTCTCCTAGATCTGGCCAGTCCGTGCTCACAGTCGTAATACAGATGCTGGAGAAGGATCAGCCAGTCAGAGACGGAACCTGGACGCCAGCCGAGATCGCCCTCATCAACGAGAAGATCCAGCTAATCACGACCAAGCCAGTCATCTACCTCGTCAACCTGACAATGAAGGACTACCTCAGACAGAAGTGCAAGTACCTGCCGGCCATTGCCAAGTGGGTCACTGAGCACGGAGGCGTTCCCCGAGACATTATCCCCTTCTCTGTCGAGTTTGAAGAGAAGCTCTACAGCTTGAAGGATGACCCAGATGCACAGGCCAAGTTCCTCGAGGAGAGCAAGGTCAAGTCGAAGCTGGACAAGATCATCACCGAAGGTTTCACCAAGCTCGGTCTGCAATACTACTTCACCGGTTCGTTCACACTTCACTACTCTAGTTGAAGTCCGCGCTGACTTGTGCATAGCTGGTGAGAAGGAGATCAGATGCTGGACTATTCCAAGGGGATGTCTGGCACCGCAGGCTGCTGGAGCCATCCACAGCGACTTCGAGAGGGGTTTCATCAAGGCCGAAGTGGTTGCCTACCAAGACTTTTACGATCTCTGTGAAGGCGGCAAGTCCATGGGCCCAATCAAGGCCGCCGGAAAATACCGACAAGAAGGAAAGTCTTATGTATGTACTCATGAATTCAGACTCCTCCCGTTGCTGCACCAGCTGACTTTCTTCTCTCCCAGGTTGTCCAAGACGGAGACATCATCCACTTCCAATTCAGTGAGTTAGAAGTTTTTACAGATTTGCAGGAGAGTACTGACTGTCGTTTAAGACGTTTCAAACAAGAAATAGGTGTTTCGTGGTTATTGCAAGACAGAAGACTGAATAGAGAACCTGGTTAGAAGCTTGATATAGAAATGCGAATAGAAAATACATGCCAACAATCGCGAATGGCCCATCAATCTTGTTACATCAACACACTATGACGCGGGCTATCGCAGGGGGGATACCGTAAACCTCATCCATCCTGTATTGTAACAGAGAGCCTACTCAAACGCCCATCATGTGGCTTAGGCATGACAATTTCCATACATGTCTCGACTGACACCCCAGGCCTAGACGGCTCGGCGGGGCACCGGATACGGCCCGAGTTAGTTGTGGGGGCCGCGACCGGTACCTCACCCCCGTTCTCGGGGTCTAAAGACTATAGAGGTGATGCAGACTGCTGAGAACTGCCTTGGCGAGAACATAGTTAACAGATTTCTTCTGAAGAACGAACTATCACAGCGTTGTGAGAGTGTGTTGTTAATTTGAATTGCGATCGAACTCAACTATGTAGGTGTTCACTAGTTATTCACTATGCGGGCAATGGGTTCAGTTGATCGCGTCATTCCGTGCCTCCGTTGCGCTATTCCGTGTTTTCTCCTTGAATCCGCGCTCAGTAGGGTGTTCCATGCCACAACACCAATTCGCATCTGAGCTCATAACACTCAATTGTTGTTTTGCAACGCCGTATTTGCCCTTTAATGGAAGAATTACTCAGGCCCGCCAAGCGTGCAAGGCAAGCTTGTGCCCCGTGCCGGTACGCGAGACATCAACCCACCCATGCCTTGACTTGACCCTGAGAGATATAGCCGGAAGAAGTCGAAATGTTCTGGAGAGCGGCCCGTGTGCTCCTCCTGTGTCCGCCTCAGACAACCGTGTGTGTATGGTGCCGAGCCGGCTCATCTCACTCCCCGTCATGATCCCGCAACGGGGCCGTTGCCGTCCGCGGGCCCGGAGCGGAGGCGGGAGCGCGCACTGACGCCTGCAGAAGATCAATCCATGGTTCGTTTTGTATCTTACGGGAACTGACGGAGCCGTGAATAAACTAACGCATCGAAGCGAGCACGAATGAAAAGCTTGGAAAATACCTTGTCTCAAGTGGTCCAGCGCCTAAGAAGTCACGAGCAAACTCTTCCGGGTCAAAGGTCACCTGAACAGCCCATACAAGCGGACCTGACAAATGGAAACAAGCTGCCTTCCACAATCGGCCGAACAGATCCTCAGGATCTAATCCAGCCTCTGACAAGAGAGATATTGACAGTGGTTGCTCGAGCTTACCTGAAGTATTGCGAATGTCAGCCCATCCCCTTATTCGATGAGACCACATTCGTGCAGTCACTTCCTGACCGGGAACCCGAACTGGTATACAGTGTGTTTGCAATGGCGACACGCTTTTGCGACAATACCCAGGTGCCTCTCCCTAGTCTTGACCAAATCTCCCATTACTGTGAGGCAGCTTACCGGTTGGTGATGACCCGTCTCATCGACGGTAACGTTGAGCTTTCAACTTTGCAAACGCTCTGTCTGCTTTCATTGCTTTACCTAGACCGCAAGTATTTCCGAATCCCTTCCGTCATTGTTATTTGCTAATCTTGTTGAGTATAGTCGGCCGCTACGAGAAGAGTCACCTGCTGTGCTCTCAGGCTGCGTCACTAGCAAAGTCGGCACGACTTTACAGTCACTCTGGCATCAACAGTCAGAGGGGGGAAGCTATCCGGTGTTTGTGGGGTGTAGTTTTGCTTTGTAGGTTGCTTGGCCAGCCTGAGCAACTAACTGCACACCTCCAGGCCTCCACCCTTCCATTTCCAAGTAGTCCTTCAACACCCAGCCATGTCCTGCGCACACCTATCTCGGCCCAGGATGAGTCCCCCTATCCATTTGGAATCATGCAAGTCGTTTGTCAACTCAGTAGCATCTGGTCTATGGCGCTAAACTACATACACTCCTCCAGCGTGTCTCCCGATAAGGATTGCTTTCCGTGGAATCCGGATTCCTTGTACGCCAGGACCACGGCCTCTTTGATGAACCTTGGCCTTGAGCTTCCCTTAGCACATAGGTATCGAAGCATCAAGATATCAAGCATCACTGGTCAGATGTTGGAAGAGGACCGGCAATATTGGGGTCCATGGCTTCTCAGCCGCATGATGTACCACACCATCCTCTGCATTTTAAACCACCCTCTTCTCTTAACCCTCCAGATTCGTGTCGTTCACAACGCATCAGAAGCCTTCCTGCAACAGACCCTCTTCTCAATATCAAACCATGTCACTTGGTTCATGCACTTCATCCAGTTGATGAAATCCAAGCAGTTTTCGTCAACCGACTTCATCACCATCTACTGTACTGCTGCTGTCGCCACCGTCGAGCTCCAGCGCAGCTTTTCCCACACCGAGGAAACACGCAACAAATGCAGACGAAATTTCGAAGAGTGTGTAGAGTTTATCGAGACTCTAGGCAACAAGTGGACATGTTCCCAAAGAGTGGTAGGCATACCAATGATGAATCTTAGTCCAAAGCTTACCTCGAGTTATCTAGGTCAAGAAGCTCCGCCGCCTGGAAGCAGACATGTCTTCCTGGTCCCGTCCTAATCTGCGGAATGGAGACGATGATCTCCTCGTGGATGTATCCAGCATCCTTGGTATCCTGGACTTTGCCACTTCGTTTTCCGAATTATCCTCTTCTGATACCATGAAAGACTCTATCTTTGGGCTCGTCCTTAGTCAAGACATCCTAAAGGCTGGGCTAGAGCTCACGAGCTATGCTCATTTACCAGGACTACAGCCTGTGCATCCGGATGTGATCTCCTACCAGACGCCAACACAAGCCGACGGCCGAAATACTCTTAGAAATGAAGTTGGAGAAGAAGCTGCCTTTGTTGGCGACTTTACCCTGCCGGCGAGCGAGTTCTTCGGTGGCCCCTTTCATGAACTAGGCCTACCGACAGATGATTCGGGATTACAGTGGTTTTAATATGATAGTTGTTATTAACGCCTGTAATTATTCAAGACTAGTCTCACGAGATAGAGCAGATGCTCTCTCCAGCCATACGGGACGAGCTCCATGGCCAACACGACACAGATCAATTTGAAAAGCGATCTTAACTGGTCCTTGAAAACCATCAGCTGCGTCAGCATGACCTGGCATGGCCTGGGCTCGCCAAGAAACCGCAGTGTTCTAGTTTAGCACCGACCAGGATTCGTCCATCTTCGTTGATGGTCAAGTAACAGGCACGTTGAGCTTGTTAAAGGTTCACACTACAAATAGCCTGAGGCCGTTTGTTGTCTACCAGCTGGCTGGTTTCAAGCTTTTTTTCGATGGCTTCATGAACTACTACATCTCTAATCGTATTTCTGAACGAGGAGTCAAATCTCTCATGCGCGCTGGTATCGTCAGACCAGCTTCAACAAGGCCCACCAAGACCACGGTCCAGACCACAACGCTCTTGATAACCATGGCACACACAGCCTTGGCATCTGGGTCCAGCTAACATCAAAATTCCACAAAAGTCCAGTTCAGCTCGAGTACAGACAGGGCCCTAGTCTAATTGAGGCCACTGATAAGTTCCCACACAGCGCTCCGTCCTCATTTCCAAGCGCAGGATGCTTCCCAAAAGGGAAAATGCTTCAAATGTCTGAACTGGCGTGCATGCTCATGCCACTCGACAAACAACAGTCATTTTCTGTTTCATTCTCGCAGAGAATCTTTCCATCCTTCACCTCTCTTTCATATCTCGCCAAGCCATCCATTGATCGTCGCCGCTAATGGCCTAGAGAAGGGTCTCGTCATCGTGATCGTCCTCATCCGCGCCCCATCATCACCGATACAAGATGCAAGACAGCGAAGGTCTTCAGGTGGACCACGACGCCGGGGGCGGTACAAAGGCACCGGAGGTGATCCCTGCGTACCATCAGTCCTCGCCAGCCCCTTACTACGTGCCGATCGATCAACAGCAACAACAAAAGACCCGCGGTCCCTTTGGCCTTAGCCTTTGGCTTTTTACGGTCATTGTCATTGCGATTACAGCCGCCATTGTTGGAGGAGGTGTTGGGGGAGGTTTGGGCGCCGCCTTGTCAAATTGTCAAAAGTAAGTTCAATTGTCATCGTATCAAGCGCATGCATGACGCTGACACTCATCACCTAGTAGCTCGGGCTCAAACTGCTCAGCCGAGGCTGTTGATAGCGACGGAAGCTCAACAACAGCCAACCCAACCCCCTCAGCCACTACCAGCGCTGCCTTCTTCACACCGACCCCAGCCTCCCAGATTAGGAACCTCACTTGGTTCTGCGAGGAAGCAGAGCAGACAAAAACAATCCAACTCACAAGTGGCTTCGAATTCAAGGTATATTGCGGCACCGACGGTGGAGGTGCAACCAGTGCAGAGGGCGGTGGAGCACTCAAGGACTTGGTGGGAATCATCGCCTACTCGCTAGAGGATTGCTTGCAGGCCTGCACACAGATGAACGCCATGAACGACAACCAAGACACGGGTGTGACATGCAAGAGTGTGTCGTTCCGCGCCAATATTGCACAATCGTACAAGCAATATGGGGGCAACTGCTGGCTGAAGGACGCAAAGAAGAGGCGACCATTTAATTACAACAACGTGTGGAACGACATACCTATTGTGGCCTATGGGGAGTTGCTCTAATACGTAAGAGACGACTGGGTTCTAATAGAATAGTTGTGTTTCTTATTTGATATTAATAGAGAGCGTAGCTAGGGATTGTGGTGAATACAAGCCTTGGATGCGCAATAGCTGATCCGAAGTCTTCATGCTCGATTGGAGGCGTAATAAGGAGTTAACGCGTTCGCACAAGCCTCTCCGCCACATCTGTTAGTGCTCTAGTAGTAGAGCAAACTGCCCCGCCATCTTTGCTTCTACTTGCTTACCCTATATAGTACCACACTTGTTCATTCAATTAATAGCTATTACTTGCCCAGCAATAGATGTTTAAACAATTGCTTGGATCCTGCAGAGTATCGCATGGCAATAAAGAGATGCTCCATTTATAAAATTTGTTTTGACGTGGGAATTGTCCCGTACCTTGCGAAGACCTTGATCTGAAGAATCACCATAGCCAAAAACGTACAACACCAAACCACTACCGACCTCAAATTTAACGGATTTGCATTTGGCCAATCATGTCAAGATTTACATCTGCTTGACGAATCACAGCGAGTGATAGAGATCCACCGGCGAGTCTCAGCGTGCGGAACGCGAAGGCGGAATATTTCCATCACCTCGATAAATGCATGGGCTTATCAAAGGACGCGCTTCAAGGGCTTAACGCGATGAACGCGATGAACGCGTCGCTGTTTCACACGCACAGCCACATTCCTCGAATGATGAGGATCTGAAACTTTGGCTCTTATTGGCCGTGATTCGAGGATGACGGCGTTGGTTAGGCTGCAATAAGCACTAGGAAGTTCTATTTGTGCACCCTGCTCTCAGATCGAAGGGTGAGATTAGGCAAACATCCACAACTTCGTTATGAACTATCTTTGGATTTATTGAACGCTCTTCTCTTATTGCCAATAAAGCCATCCACGCTCCTGGCACGCTTCTGACTGATCATCGAAAGTCCAAACTCCAGCATCATCTCGCCAAACACTCTCTCATCATGACTGGCTCTCTGGATACCCTGCCACCCGAGCTCCTGTCCATCATCACCGAGCATCTCGGTCACGATGACAGGAAGAATCTTAGCCTGGCCAACTCGACTACCCGCAATGTTATGACCCCTTTTCTGTTCAGGGGCCTCAAGGTTAAGTGTCCGTTACCCGAAGATCACATACTGCATGACGTTGTCAAAAAGTTTGGCACCCATGTTCTGAACTTGCACCTCCACGTCACGTTTTTTCCGGGTCAACCGGGCCAGAACAAGGAGGAGGATGTGGAGATGGAGGATAATGCGGATGACGCCGTGGATGAGGATGAAAATGAAGAAAGTCAAGAGACCAAAGATGCTGATGAGGGCTCTGACAACGAGGGCTCTGACAACGAGGGCTCTGACAATGAGGGCTCTGACAACGAGGAGCCTGAAGATGACAACCCTGAGCAAGACAATGCCGAGGAGGACGAAGAACCAGAAGAGAAAGAAGAGGAAGAGGGGGAGGTTGACGATAATGAGGAGGAAGAGGACCGCTGGTACTGGGAAAACCCGCCTGAGTCAGTCTGGGCAAGAAAGTCGGCCCATGTCCCAGCTGTGAAAGACCTCATCCAGTTCAAAGGCCTACCACGCTGTTCCATCCTCAGCATTCATACCATGGGAGTTGAGGACTTTGAGATCGAAGCTGATTGGGATGACAACGATCTCTGCGACTCTGGCATGTACTTTTGCAGCTATGAAGAAGACTGGGATATGGTCAAGGAGAAGGAAGAAAAGTACGCCTGGCGAGCAGCCTTGAGAGATATGTGGCACGATGTTGCAAACCTCTCCCAGACCCAGCACCTGGAAGTCATTCACCTCTTGCCGAGAAAGAGCTCAAGCTGGAAGACGCCCGAGTGGTCAAAGTTCTTGGGCCGTCTGAAAGAACTGGCTCTTTACCCTTATGGAGCCGACAATGGAGCTGGATGGCACGTCAACACCTTGCCCGGCTTCAACGACTTTTTCAAGGAGCTATCTTCAGTCATGCTCCGCCATGCAAAGCAGGTCGAACGACTAAAGATTATCGCCCACGATGATGGCTTTCTGAATTACGACTCTTTAAAGCTGTCCGCTGGAATATTGCCAGAGCTGCAGGTGCTTCATCTGGAACACATGGCTGCACCGGCAATTCTGCTGCCTTTCCTCGGGGGAAAGCCCTGCAACCTGAGAGAAATCCATCTCAAGAAATGCGTAGCCGTGGAGACTGACAACTCCGACTTTGAGCTGAAGACCTGGGCATCACTTTGGAAGGCCATCAGAGAGACTGGAAAAAAGCCCATCCGCGTGACCTATCAGTATCCCAAATCTCCTCCATTGACCGAGGACGAGAACTATGCTGATGAGGATGAGGATTGGAAGCCCCCAGAGGATGAAGAGGAGGGCATTGCTCGGCTTCGGAGGATGGTGGCAGAGGATAAAGAGATTATCTGGCCCTACGTTGAGATTGATGAGAAATACGGCATGGTCATGGATAATGATGTTCTGAATGCTGAGCATTTGGGAATGGGAGATGACAACAAGGAGTACAGGGCGTTGATGGATGAGATGGAACGGAGGAGGAAGGGGGTTCCGGCCGAGTGATGCGTCGCGTTAATGCTATTGGGTGGAAGTCTTGATCTCTAGATTGTCTAAGTAAGACTCGCAGAATCGCTTTCATCTTAGAAGTGTTTTTGGTGCCTAATTCGTTTGAGGAAGGGGATGGCTTGATGAAACTTTATGCTTCTCATCGTATGTCTACCGGCATTTCACATGAGACTCATCTCTGCCCAGGGCAATGACGTCATAGGCCACTTGGTGAGCGTCATCGTAAATCCCGCATCATTTCGTGAGTCTTTGAAGAGCCCAACCGCGATAGACAGACACCGCGATTGTCAGCTGATAGGGGAGAGAAACAAAGGAAAGATGCCCCTTCAGCGACAAAGAACGAATGCGTCCAGCGAGACGCGACGACTGAAGAAGCGTTCCAGGCTTGGTGAGTGAAATTGCGTGAGGGGAGTTGAGAAGAATACACCAAACGAGTGGTCTATCAAGGAATACTCACCGATACTCATTAGGTTGCAATACGTGCAAGGCACGCAAGGTAAGACACCATTTAAATTTCATCGATCATCTCCACTCAAGAAAAACAGGTCAAATGCGATGAGCGTCAAGACACATGTGCCAACTGTGAAAGCCTACACCTAGAGTGTAGTTATTCTCAAACACAGCCAGCACCCAGAAGAACAGCTACGAAAAGAAATCGGAGATCTTGCAATGGATGCCGAGTCGCCAGATGCAGATGCTCGGGGAGTTCTACGGATCACCCCTCATGTCAGAGGTGTCGTGAGAACAAGATCCCATGCTCCTATCAAGACAGCACAAACCAACATGGGCAACCAGAGTCAGGTCAGCAAGGTAGCTTGACGGGCTCTAGGAGCATAGCCAATATCGTCGGCTCCATCCACCGGGGACCTATCCCGTCTCCCGCGGCCAACGAGACAAATGCACAGTTAGACTGGTACTATCCCTATCGACCTTGTGAATGACACCTTACTGACACTTCCAAGGCTAAGTTCTTCAGAGTTACCAGACGGGAAGCACATCAAAGTTCTAGTTGAGCACTACTTTCAGAATTTCCATCCTCTTCGATGTTACGCCTTCATCCACAAGCCATCCTTTATGCAAAATTTAAACGACAGGCTGGACTCTGACCTGCGAGATGATGCGCTACTACACATCATGTGTACTATAGGAGCACTGTGAGTGTCTAAGCATTCCATTGTGATGATCCACCTGATTTCTCACACGTGCCTCAGATTCTTTGCACTCGAGTACAGTGATACAGTCCAAGAACTACCAACATCAGTTGTCCTGAAAGCTGGTTCGCAATGGGCTGCCACAGCTGAGCGCCTACTCCTTGGGAATACGCATCACATCTCAGTTGATGGATTGATGGTATGATATCATACTGCTACTACAAAGCTTTTCACTCATGCTACTAGACTGCTCAACTTCTTTATGACTACGCTCTTCGCATGGCCAACTTCACGCAAGCCTTTGTCTTGAGCGCCTTAATGGCGAGGATGACCCAAGCTCTGCAACTGAATCTGGAGTACTCCTCAGACATTTTCAACCAGTCATCCAACAATTCTTTATCAATAACAGCCAGAGAGTGTCGAAGGCGCCTAATGTGGAGTTGCTATGTCACAGACGTTCTCTGTAGCAATGGCGTTGAACAACTGACCTTGGTATTCGAGAAACACATCGGGATTCAGCTGCCATGCCACGAACGGAACTTTCTTCATGAACGGCCATGCATCACAAGAACATTGACTGGCTCGCCTCTGGACTTTATCCCTCCTGATAAGATACCAGTCGACATAGACAGCAACATGGGCATGCTGGGCTACCTCATCCAACACCTTGAAATAAGACGGCGAGTTCTATGGTACATCAAGCACCTGGATCAAGCCAAACCTCCATGGCTTCCCGACTCGGAGTTTGCACAGTTAGATCGAGAATTGCAGGCTTGGTACATGTCACTTCCACCAAGTCTTCAGTTCACGACTTCGACCATCTACCTACGCAAGGAGTCATCGCAACTTGGGGCTCTATGTTTCTTTCACTGCACATACCATCAAACCATGCTGGACTTCTACCGTATAGGGACACCCGAGCTCTTCAAGCTCCGATCGGCATTCCATTTCCCACCCGAAAAACATGATTTTCAGCGACACTTGCAATATGCGCTGTTCAAGGTGGCCCGAACGCTGGCTGCGATTGTCGCCGAAGCAGAGCAGCATGGTCCTCGGATTATCGGTGATACGTGGTTTCCTACGATTGCCTATGAGAGCAATAGAGTCATGCTCTACTACCTGACCCAAGTCACGGATCCCATGGCTCTCGATAAACGAGAACTGGTGTTGAGCACGATTCCGTATTTGCAGAGTAACCTCAAGGCTCTCAAGACGATGCGTGCTACCAATGCTATGGCGGATAGCCTCGTGAGTGATCAACTCCATGTCCAACGACTGTGCTAATATTTACGTGATAGTCTCGCGGAGCCGAAAGCATGCTTCAGAAGCTGGGTGTCGACTCGAACAACATTCTTCCCCTACCAAGTGTCATTCTGGACGATCCATATCTGGCCTTCCCAAGCCGGGACACGCAGAACGGAGTGGAGGCACCATCTCAGAGAGCAGCCGACTCCGATCTCCATCCACTTTCCATTTTCCGTATGGCGCGCAACGAGATCCCCGAGGGTCACGCTCCCGTAGTATCAGTGCGCAAGAGCCCAGTTCCACCAGAGGAGGTATCGCTGCAACCTCCTCAACTGGATCAAGATCTTCATGGATTTGAGCAAAACTTGGATCTGTTTTTTGCTCCGGATCTAGCTCATGACTGGCAACTTGCAGAGATGCTCCTGGATTCGGGGACGGTAGGTGATGGACCAATATCATGGATTGGGATGCCGCAACCGGGCTTATAGAATAGAGATCACGCGAGTTGCGATGTCATGGAGTACTTCATATAACATGGTAATTAATACTATCAAATTCTTTGTAAATCCACGATTTGCTTGCTGGCACTCATTCCATCGCCATTCTGTCTGTCCCAAATCTACTCCGCATCGAGAGGGCACTTTGGAGGGTTGTCATTGACCTGAATTCCACCACGCTTCTTCTCATGCATGTCTGGGAATGGTAGCTTCCATCCGCCCTCGTCCACGGGCACGGACAGCCACAGTCTCATGAGGTGTCTCTGAGGCCGCAGGTTTCCATTCTCGTCCTTAGCCCCTGGGGCATAATCCTTGTACGCCGTGCGAGCATGGAAGACATGCTGGTTGCTGACGAACTGGATGTCACCGGGGTCAAGAATCATGTGGAGTGCCTCCCGCTTGCATGTCTCCTCCAGCACCTTCATAGCGTGCAGCTGAGCCTCCGACAGCGGAGGAATCTTTGCGTCTGGGCCAGTGTTGAAACGCCACAGCGATGTGACGTTGTTAGGGTCAAACTTGCCGTACACGCGTGGAGTTCCATCAGGGTCGTTTTCAAGGTAGAACACGGCAGTGCGCATCCAAGGCTTTTGGCCATCTGACACCTCACCCTTCCTGTCTGCGTACCAAATGGGCTCACAGAAGAGCTTGGCCACATCGGGATTCTCACGCTGCAGACAGTTGAAGACACGATGCTGGGAGCAAATATCCGATTCACCGCCCTCTTCAGACTTTGCAATGCACAGAAGCCCAACAATATCTCCCGAGTCGGTGTGGAAGAACTGTCTGGCGTTGGTCCGATAGATACGGACCTTGTCTGTGCGAGTGGGATCCTCACCAAGGTCCTTGACATGGCCGAGGACATGCCCACGGCTGTTCTGGCTGACGAAGTAACCCAAGTGAGTCCCCAGGCCCATGTATGCCGTGGCTGACTTCTGCAAGCCCCATTGCTGGACAGGGAGGTTCTTGAACAGCCAGAAACCCTGGCCGTCGATGAGCTTCTTCCGGAGCTTTGCCAGGGAGGCAGCCAGCTTTGGGAGTTTGAAGAGATCCTAGAAATGTAAGTATACACCACTGAAAAGCCTCGATTCACTCACCTTGGTGATACCGGTCAGTGGCACACCAGATTGGATGAAGTCATCAGCTGCCCCTCCAATCTCGGCAACCTCTTCTTCCGTGAACGAGTGCGTCCACTTCTCTGGGCTCTCTCTATAATCCTCTGCCTTCCAAGCCGTCGGGCCTGTGATTTCTTTGGGAAACTTGTCATAGGGCTGGATGCAGGAGTAGAGAGGCTCGTGTTGGCCCGAGGTCTTGAAGCCGTCTGGGAAGATGTCCTTGTTGACCTTCCCGGGTGCAACCCAAGAGGAAGAGTCGTCGACAAGTCCAGGAACCATGGTGATTGCGATAGTACTGGGATAGACCTTTGAGTGGGAATGGGATGTCAAGTTATCAACTTGTGTACTGAACCCATTGTGAGGGTGGAAGCGGGGCCTATTTATCCTTCCAGGACGCCTCAAAGTAGACTTCAAGAGGTTTCAACTCCGCTATTGCGTGATTCGAATGCATCCTTTGAATTCCGGACTGTTGTTGCTTCATCTTGCCTTACAGTGGTTGGAGTGGTGGTCGGGTGGATCGGCTGGAACACGCACTCTCGGCTGGATAGGCGTGTTGCTGAGAGTGGAAGGTAGTGAGAGAGTAGAAACGGTCAAGGATTTTGCTGAAAGGGCCAACACATCGTGATAATGTAATTCTAAGGGATTTTACTGGCTGAGGAAATGCCATTACCCAAAACTGGCGTCTCTGCAACTGCAACAACAGTGAGGCCATCACCACCATCGGCTGGGTCGGTTGGATCGGCTGGAACAATCTACCACATCGCGACTCCCGATTGGCATCCTGCAGCTGGACAAAGCCGCGTACGACGGAGTATCATGAGCACGCAATCGCTGCATACCTCTGAGTTTGATTACCGTGCGTCATTAGGCGGCCGATAACCCGGCATCCGAAGCACAGAGCATTGAGGTGGCTGCCTTGTTGTGCCGAGCTCGACCCAGGCTGGACGGTGGTTTTACAATGGTGAGCGTACATCGACACATTCTGTGCCTATGGTCAAGGAGAAGCGCTTAAGCCAAGCTCAATGGATTGAAACACGCATGTAAATATCAACGATCGACAGCTATGGAGGGAGTCCCACTCCACCCTCTTGGTCCCTGACCGGAATCTCGTACAACAGGTTGGGTACATCGGCTCTATCTATGGCAACGCCCTCCATTGTCGTGCCCCCCAGGCCACCGACAATTACATACGCAGGCCTTCCGGCCCTACGCAACCCAACTTCTGTTTGCCTAGCTCTCTCGACACAATCTGTTGCCACTTTGACACACGCTCTTGTACCATACAGCGCAGTGGCGGCGTAGCGTAGACCGGGGCTATCAAGCGCCTGGAAAAGGACCGGGACTCCAGCAGAGTATGAGACTGGGAGAACAGGGGAGTCTTGCAAGAGTGTTGATACCTCCACCACCACGCCTTCAGAGAGCCCATTTCTCGTGAGACTTTGTCCACGCCCAGTGACTGGCGGCAGATGAGCATTGCAGAACTGATAATCTGCCGGGATGGGAGAGACCGTTGCAAGTCGACGACCTCTAAACCTAACGCAGAGCAGCACTGTTTCTGGGTTTGCTTCCCAGTCAGCTTCGATGTGAAAGGTCACATCATCTGGCGGAGATGATTCGGATATATTCAATTCTTCGGAACCAACGTCAAGGCAATCCACGAGAGGAATATCGGGAGGCAGGACCCCCGCTTTGATGAGTCCGTTGAAGTCTCTTGGCACGCCTCCAACATCAACATCAAGGAGGGCGAAGGAACCGATTTTCTGAGGAGAAGAGCATTTCCCCAGAAGGCTTTTGGCAATCAAGGCTCGCTTCCCAACGATACCAAGACAATCGGCCTTCATGAATCGATCCTCAGCTAACTCTGGATCGTAGCTGGTCCCGTGCCCTCCTACGAAGAGCATGGAAAGCAAAGGAATAAGCCTTGACCGCCCAAAAGTTCGCACATGCGGCTGAGCTCCTGAAGGGGCTCTAATTATCGAATAGAGTCGCATGTACCTCAGAAGCGCAGGTGATAGGAAGCCCCAAGAGCCCTCAACCGTTTTCGCCGCCAGTGAAGACGTGTCAACGAGTCTTCCAAAGATGTCGTAGTAATACCCCATCATGAACGACTGGAAAATGCAGAATGCTTCCACCTTTGGCTTGTCCTCAACCTCGAGAGACGAAAAGTCTAGCATGCCCTCGGCTGTGTCTAGCCTCGTGAAACTCAACATCCAGGAAAGGATGTCTGTGGAGGTCCGGCCGAGGCAGTCTTCCAGGCCCTTCACAGTTTCCCGGTTCGCAAAGAATCCAAAATTCAATGCTAGATAGTAAAGTTCACCAGATGCCCTTCCAGCAGGGTCCCCAGCATCTGTGACCACGTAGGTGACATCCTTTCGTTGAAGTTGAGCAGTCAGACTGCTGGGGCCTACTGCGGCCCATCCGTCTTTGGCAGACTGGTGATTTTCCTGCTGCCTTCGGCCTGGTATTTGTTTTCCCTGAACTGATATTTGGATGGTCTTTGCTGCTTTCTGCCCTGCCTTCCAAGCAATTCTGCACTGGTTTAGAGTCCCGTGCCCGATAGGAAAGACGCTAACAGCCTCCTCTGGATGCTCAAGGGGGACTGTGATTGAGGCGTCTCTCGCAGCAATGACACTCACACCTTCCGGAGCTGAGATCGAGTGATAGAATGGTTGCGCTGAGTAAATGACGGTGCATGGACGCTGGCTCTTTTCGAAGGACTCGGCCGATTGGACATCGATGGTGTCGAACCCCAGCTGGAATAGGCCAATGGCCATCCCAACAATATCTGACGAAGAAGTCTTGAAGAACGGCTCCTGAGATCCGAGTAGCCAGGTCAAGAACTCTTCAACATGGCCGGACTCCGTCTCGGGAAACCACCCGCTCATGACGGAGCCATTGCGGATCAACTCTTGACGGTTCTCGTAGGCAGTCTGACTGAGGTCACGCAGAACGCCTGTCGATCTCCAGGCGTTAAGACGAGAACAGTATTGAGATCGGAGAATGTCCTCCCCATTCTCGTGAAGCTTCAAAAGAGACTTGAGCACGTTGTGCAGGATGTCTTTAACAAGCCCTTGCTTGGCGAACTGATCCAGTACAGCGACCAAACAGGTCATGACACTGGTAAAAAGAGACAGATCCTGTCTCATCAATAAAGGGCATTCAAATTGGAAAGGGGTTAAACAAACCCGCAGGAGAATTTTGCTGTCTTTTAGGACATGTTTAATGTCACGATCCTCCAGTCGGATCGGGTCCCCTTGTGCAAGAAGCTGAATCTTCATACTCCATCGCTTGTTGAACGCGGCAACATCGAGGAGCCCGCGGCGTTGGAGGATGCTTGACGCGTCTTCATCGAGAAGAGAAAGAAACTCCTTGTCGCCGTCCGCAGCAGTCCACCAGTTTCCCACTCTCCTGCCGAGCGCAACAAGAGTGGAAACATCACTGACACCAAGGCCCAAGGCGACGAGGGCACCAGGAGCCGTCGTAACTTGGATTGACATTTGGGCGACTGTCGTCTGCTAGATAGCATTACTTGAAGAGGGATGGGAAAACGGTTCCAATAAATAGGGCAAAGGAATTGGAATTTGAAACGTGGTAGTGTGGAATTGTGATTTGCGAAAGGGGGGCAGAAGGCAAACAGATGCAAGGCAACCGATGTAGGAGTACCCATATGATCAGTTGTATCCAGCTGCACTTTCATCACTGGTCGGATGGGAAAGATGAAACCCTTGGGGCATGTGCCATAGGTCTTCATTGGATGCTGAACGCCACCTTACCTGAGGCCTTCACCGGATATTCTAAGAGGGTGTCAAAGCTTACAGGGGCTGGATTGGACGACCGATCAAGGCAATCAACGCCACGTTTGCCTTGCGCTGAACCGCCAGGTGTGATGAGACATTTGTTGAATTTATGTCTATGTTCTATTCGTTCTTTATCTGACGCCAGTCTCTCATCTCAATCCCAGTGAATGATTGGCTTTACGACCTGTTCATCTCTAACATCAGTATCTATCAGATCATGCCATGGATTTATCAACTCACCTTCCCGCCACGCATATCGGCCAACGCCTTCTCAAAGTCCTTGACCGAGTAAACCGTACATAGCTTCTCGACAGGGAAGTGGCCTTGTCGATGAAGCTCCATCAACTCGGGAATAAACTATTTGGATGTTAGGGACCAGCCAGCCTGACTGTTGTTTGCCAGATACTCACCTTTTGGGGATTTGAACCACCCTCAACAACTCCGACATATCGCTTATTCTCAAGCAAAAACGTCTGGGGTTCGATTCTGACAACGCTGTTTGGCGGCGGCACACCAACACTAGTCGCCGTACCTCCTGGTGCAAGACACCCGAATAGTGACTCGATAACGGGGATCAAGCCAGTGCAGTCAATAGCAAAGTCGACGCCTCCATCTGTAATCTCCTTAATCTTGGCCTCAATACCGCCATCGCCACATGTCCTCGAGTTCACGACATGCGTAGCGCCAAACTCCTTGGCGTTGGCCAACTTATCATCCACAACATCCACCGCCACAAGCTGCTTGACCTGAAGGTACGCCGCAGCCATCAGCGCAGCGATGCCAACGCTCCCCATGCCAAAGATGACAACCGTCTGAGTCTTATCCGGCTTGAGCGCGTTGAGCACCGTGCCAGCCCCTGTCTGAAAGCCGCAGCCCAGGGGGGCGTAGTATGGCAGAGACTCGGGGTATGGACACTTGACGACGCTTCTCTCGGCCACAACCGACAGCCTCGCGAAGGAAGAGTGCCCAAAGAACTGACTCCGCACAGATCGACCGTCCTCAAGCCGAGCGGGAGTCGAGCCGTCAGAGAGGCGGACAGAGCCAACGTTCACGGGGGAGTGGATGTGACAGAAGGATGGCTTACCCGCGACGCACTTCTTGCACTTGCCGCAGACGTTGAAGGAGAGGAGGACATGGTCGCCGACTTGGAGGGACTTATCCTTGACGTCGCTGCCTAGGGCGCGGATAATACCTGCGCCTTCATGACCAAAGATGGCAGGGTATTCGACTCCAGGGATGAGACCGTTTTGTAGAAGAACATCCTAGGAACAGTGAGTTGCCCGAGTTGATGAACATTGAAATGGGATGACATACTGTGTGGCAAATACCAGAATACTTCATCTCCACAAGCACTTCGTCTCCCCGGACCTCATCCAGAATGATAGGCCTCATCTCAAATTTGTCACCGGGTTTCTCGGTGACAAGCGCCTCTGTGGCGATGTTGGTGAGTGATGCCATGATGGTGAAAGTTGTGAAATAAGACTGGTGATACTGCAAAGAACAGAGAATTGGACGCGCACAATGATGCGGATGAAGTGAAAGTTAACCGAAGCTTGTGGACGGGGTTATATGTACATGGTGCTCACCAGGCTTTACGCAGAAATTGAGTGTCATGTTATCAGTCATGTTATCTAGATCCAAAACCGACTGACCTGCTCGGTATCGCGGAACAGGTTTCCGACCCTTAGCCCCTCGACGCCTGCAACTTGCTGATACTAAGACAATCCAGACCTGCGCCCTGTAACCCTAGCTGAGGACCGGAAGTGCTGTGCTGCCAGCCGATCGTCACATGGAGCGGGGAAGGGTAGATTCTGGGGAAGTGTCTGGGGTATAATCCGGGGAGGTGGAGGTTCTCAGCTTATTCCGGATATCCGAGTATCCGATGGTGTCATGATTGGGTCTTGGCTCAACTGATGGGGCACTTCGGTCCAGCGCAAGGGGCTCGAGCGTTGGGGAAGCGAGGCTTATGTATTGTTGTTCATTTAACCTGGGCGTTTGGCGTTGCGGCCATAGTAACCGCGGGATAGTATACTTGTGTGTCCTCGGAAGCGTTCCGAATGGCGTCACCACGCCATGACTCGTGGCAATCTGTCAGAAGCTGCACCGAAATCTAATTCATTTCATCAAAAGACAGCCAAATATAAGATGCTATCTTCTCCGTTTCTCAATCTCCTTGCTCTCGTTCATGCAGCTCGCTGAGGTGCCCCTGAATTATCCCATTCAACGATCCCATTACAAAGCCGTCGGTCATCCCACAACCACCAGCATGGCGACGGACTCCCGCCAGGCGGTATGTTGAACCACATCCAAACTACCTCCAGCAAACTCCCACTGACCCTCCCAAGGAGTTGGAGCAGATCCAGAATGAACTCGACATCGAGATCCTCCCCGGCACCGAGATCATGGCAGACATCGGAAGCCATCACTTCGTCAAGAGCGAAGACAAGTCACACCGCGTGCTTGTTCCCCAGCCATCTAGCTCGCCTCATGACCCCCTCAACTGGAGCACTTGGTGGAAGGTCTCGGCTCTCGTTGCTGTGTCGACCATGAGCTTCACACAGGGCTTTGCGCCGCTGGCCCTCGGACCGATGTTTGGCTATCTGATGGAAGACTACAATACCTCCTTGACCAACGTCATCCAGTTTACTGGTGTGACTATCTTGGTTCTTGGCTTCAGCAACTTCTTCTGGTTAGTGGATGCCTTGTAAGGGAGTGGACATCTTCAGCTCACCGTGACTGATGAACGATCTGACAGGGTTCCCGTTTCCACGTCCTTTGGCAGACGTCCCGTTTTGATCTTCTCCCAGATCGTCTGTCTGGCGTCTCATATCTGGCGAGCCAAGGCTACGACATACAACGGATTCATGGGTGCTGCCATGTGAGTCTCACAACGCCGACGGCGACGCTCAGCCACTAAACGACATTACAGTGTAAGCGGTATTGGCGCAGGCCCCGGAGAGACCATTCAGCCGAGTGTCATTGCAGACATCTTCTTCCTCCACGACCGCGGCAAGTGGAATACCATGTACTGGGTTATCTATACCGGGGCTCTGATTGTATGTACTTCTAAAAGGTCACAGGATCCTATAACCTAACATGTCTAGGTTGCACCCATTATTGCCGGCGCCATGGCCGACCACACTGGCTGGCCCTCCTTCTGGTGGCTCAACGCCGCTATGACAGCCGCATCTCTCATCGTAATCATCTTTGGCTTTCCAGAGACCATGTTCAGCCGTGATGAGACCACTGAGGGCCAGTCCATCCCGCCCGAGACCTCTTCCAAGGTCCTGGAAGTCGAGCATCAAGAGAAGCAGAAGCCCAATGACGACTCCAACGAGAGCCAGTTCAATGCCGACAGGGACCCTTGCCTTGGAAAGGGGAAGCCGAGCCGACAGCAGTGGAAACTATTTCAGCCGAATGCGTCTACCTTTCGATCCGTCCTCTACGAAGTGTGGATTCCTTGGAAGCTGTTTGCCTTTCCGATTGTGCTCTTTGCGTCTTTTGTCGTGAGCTGGAGCTGTAGCTTCATCCTGATCCTCAACTTGACCCAGACGCAGGTCTTTTCAGCTCCCCCTTACAACATGAGCTCACAAAACATTGGTTGGTCTACTCGATGGAATAGAATGCAGGGCCCATGCTAACATGATGGGCAGGCTTCACTAACTTCTCGCTCTTTGTTGGGGCTCTGATCGGGCTTGCGACGGCTGGCCCATTCAGTGACTGGGTTTCTTCTCGAGCAACGGCTCGAAATAATGGAATCCGGGAGCCTGAAATGCGTCTCCCAGCTATGATCCCCTATGTTCTGATCATGGCCTTTGGTCACATTATCACAGCCATTGGGTACCAGTACAAATGGCCATGGCAGGTCATCGTGGTGCTGGGCTATTCCACAGCCGGTATCCAAGTTGCGGCGCTCCCAAGCATCAGCAGCACGTACGCTGTTGATAGTTACAAGCCTGTTGCAGGATCACTCTTTGTTGCCATCACTGTTAACAAAAATCTGTGGGGGTACGGTATGGGCAAATTTATTACGCCATGGACTGAAGCCGATGGGTAAGCATCCTTTCCCCAACCAGTCACCGTCAGCATAAACTAACGTCTTATTTCTGCAGCTTCATCAACGCTTTCATGGTAAACATGGCTCTTACAGTGGCATGGTGTCTCTTTGGTGCTGTGTTTTATTTCTACGGAAAGACGTTCCGGCGATGGACTAAGAACAGCAGTGTTCATAAGCTGTAGAATCTACCTTTACTTCTTCCTCGGCCGACTAATTGACGGGTCAGACATCGCTTAAAAGTGACTCAAGAACTCCGTAGATCCAAAAAAGCGTGCAGGCACGGATTGCTTGATGAATCGTGCAAGTCCGGGTAGGATACTATGTACCTACCAAACGAGCTCAAGTTGGTACAGTAGTGTTGCAAGTGACCCGGGTTGAGCAATGGCAACGCATCTTGACGGCCTGCACGTTAATTCAGGCGCAGTCAGACATCGAAAGCCTTTACATAGTCACTGTTGACTGTACCAGCAGGGGACGGGGTTGGATCATTTTAGTCTAATTTGAGCCAAAGTATTTAATAAACAGAGTGGAAGATGTGGCTTGAGCACCTTCAAGAGAAGAGAAAAAGCACGAGAAAGGTTTTGAAGAGCCAATAGACGCCACCGTAGGTCCTGAAACACAGTATCCTAGATAGAACACCCCTCCCCTACTGAGGAACTGTGCGGATATCAACCATTAGGTTGCCATTACCCCAGGCAGGGTTCTGGCCCCTGACCTTGCCATCGGCCCTGGAGCACCTATCCATGACCAATCCAGCACCTCGAGCGACAGCCTGGCTGTTGAAGAAGTTAGCAGTTGCCCACCATAAATAGTCTGCAAATGATCAGTGGTCTAGACTCACCAAGGCGAGGTCGCGGTCCGGTCACTGGGAAGGCCAACAGCAATTCCAGTAATCTGGGTGTTTCCGCGTCTGCAGAAGGATTGGCCTCCGACGCCAGCCGTGCATGCCTGGTTCCCCAGACTAGCGAGGTAGTTGATGCACTCTACTGCTTCATTGATCTGTCCGAGGGTTAGCGGTACAGTTAAGGTGGTGGTGAAAGGGTTATTGACTGCATACGTACATTGGCTAGTGTGTTTCCAGGGAGGTTATCCATACAGCTCGGAGCACGGGCTTCGAGGCCTTGCGGAACGGCAAGAGTTGAGGTAGCGAGAGTGAGCAGAAGAGCCACGGAAGTGATATAGTTGACCATTTTGGCGGTGGTGATTGATGGAATTATCAGCGTTTGTGAAGGGGACAAAGGGTGCAAGAGTCTTGTAACTAGGCGTCTAGATGTGCTTGTACTGTGAAGAGAGGTTAGATGCATCAGAATAGGAAGACTTGCTTTTATACTTTTCCATCTGGCAAAGTTCTGTTACATCTACCGATAGCCCGATGATTGCAGGATCAACTACAAACAAGGGTGCAGCTTGACAACGCATCGCTGGAGAACCGATATAGTCCTCTTCTATTGGGTAAAACATTAATTAACGCTGTCGATCGAGGCAGTGACTGCACTGCCGTAGAAGAAACTTATCTGATTGGCGTGCTCGGACTGACAAAGGATCGGCATCTTACTCAGCCCAGGGGCTCAGCTTCTGAAACTATACCCTGTCAGCATCGGACTTTTCTTTATTTAAAGTAATTATGAAGACCGACGGACCGAGAACACGGACTGCCGAGAAATCCAATGTGACTATATCGTCGACTAGGCACTAAGAGTGGGTTATTATCCATGTCATGCTCCATGTTGAACTCGCCAGGCACATGAAATGCCGCTTCCTTCGGACCTTGGGTTCTCGGACTCTGCTACGGAGACAGCTCGCCAAGGCCCGCAGACTTTAATCTCTGCTCGCTCTTCGGTTCCTGATTTCTATTGGGTTCTCTGCTGAGCTGCCTGAGTGGACACCACCAGAGCGCGTTGCTGCTCAAACCATCGGCCCTCTCGGGAGGCACACCCCCGTAATAGGTATCTTGACTCTGCACATTTTCTGCCCCAGACTCAATCTCCTTTCTCCCAGTCTCAATTTCTTAACTCTTGGGTCGAATCTCATCCCTCAATGCCCTTCCTTTCTCCTCACCTTTCAACTTTGAAGCATTTCTTGTAAAGGCGATCCTCCTTCTCTTTAAGACGAACCGGCGAACGCTTGTTGGTGCATTCAATTTCGTAAATCTGCTACGTTTCCTCCAACACAGGCTTGCCCTTTGATTCGCGGGGCTTTCGAATTTCGTCTCTCAATTGTTGCACTCGACGGGTAAAGTCACTTGCGTTTCCATTTTCTCGAGCCATGAGGGTATCATTGCTTTTGTTCATCCAGCAGCGATGATTAGGACGCAAGCATCCTCCCATTGGCGGTCAACATCTTGCAGATGAGTCGTCATGATTTAGAGGTCGCAATTTCTCATAGATAATATCTGAGAAACCTGTGTTCGTTGCTTCATGTTGTTTGGGATGTCCCGGGTTACCGGGTAGCAAGGTCCCAAGGTAGCCCTTTGCTCGGTTTTCAGCAACACTGGGATCGTGTTAGTTACGCAACTTGTGGGGAACGAAGTACTAATGTGATTGCAATGATCCCTTTAACTCATTCTCGACTCTTCTCACCTTTCTTATCAGATAAGCTGCCGAGGTTACAACACCCGATGTGAGATCGGCATCGGAACAGCTGCCGATCCTGCATATTCCCCTCCCTTCCTCAACTACGTCATCTTTCCATCGCAAACAACATCTATTCCCAAAAATAACGTTTTCTTGACAGAATCTATTCTTCTTCGTTCTATCTTGATACCTGTAACACGTCTTCTGAGCCCAAATGGCCAACCTCGCGCGTTCTCTCAATTCCTCCAGCGTCGCCGAGACCTTGGCTACGTACGAAAGCTGGGCCACAAGTTACAACGAAGATATCGGCAAAGAGGAGTATACCGCGCCTGAAATCGCCAGTGACTATGTTTTAAATCACTTGGGCTCTCAGAAGATCACAGGCGCAGCCATTTTGGATGCTGGATGTGGCACAGGTCTTGTTGGCCAACATCTCGCGAAGCGGGGTGCGACACATCTCGACGGCATTGATCTCAGCCCTGGCATGCTCCAAGTTGCTCGTCGAACAGGAGTATATCATTCCTTGAACGTGGCGGATCTATCACAACGGCTTGACATTCCTGATCAATCCTATGACGTCGTTGTATGTGTTGGGACATTGACTCAAGGCCATGTCGGACCCGGCGCTTTTGATGAGTTTGTGAGGGTGGTCAAGCCGGGTGGGTTTATTGTGGCAACGGTGAGAGAATCGGTTTGGCAGAAGAATGGGTATGAGGATAAGGTGAAAGCACTTGATGAGGGTGGGAAAGTGAAGCTTCTCAGCGACAAGCTGGAGGTTATCGGAACCGATGTGCGCGCCGTCTTTGTGATTCTTCAAGTTCAGTGAGAGAATGAAGCCGCTGGGGGATATAGTCGAAGGGATACTTTCAGATTTGCAAGGGATGGAAGACTAAGATTAGCTATAGCTTCACTAAGCGTCTCAATTGTATACCACACTGCCTGCGACCGTCTGTACTCTCACCTAGGGTGTGAGGCGTTACTAAGATCAACAGCAATATTTCGGCCCCTCAAACAGGCCATTTCCAGGGTATGCCTGATATCCGAGGTAAGACTGGCGATACCGTTGATAGCGATAGTTTCCTACAGAGGCAAGACCGTTAGCGCTGGCCGTGTATCAAGTTTTGTCCAGGGATGGGTGCCTTGATCGTTGCTACTAGGGACACCAGTTCTGGGGAAGGCTCATAAGAATACTGTTCACGATGGAGTGATCAAGTCTGAGACAAGAGGGAACTTGAAAGACATCCACCTGGCTCAGCCTGGCGACCGCAGCTCTTATTTGCGGCACACTCCTGGCTTCATTCATTTAGAGGTCCCTCACCGGAAAGAACTGGCCACTGGCTCAAGTCGCGTGGTAAGCACACAGCCTTGTCGCAAATCACCTGAGCCGTCTCCGACGATGCAGAAGCTGAAAACAGGGGGCATTCGGAGCCCATGTCTTGGCAAGAACCAGGCTTCCAATCAACGCTTCGGTTCACTTTGGAGGGTTAGCGATTGCCTGCTGACTTTTTAGCGCCATGGAAGCCTGCGCCTCTCACTGACGTGGAGATCGTGCATGCTGTTGTGCGGCAATAACTTGTCAACGTGTTCCGCCACCTATCTACATAAGGTGTCCCAGTACGATTCTTGAAGAAGCTGAAGCTGTTGTAGTCATGGTTAAAATGGCTCAAGACTGCACTCTCAAGCCAGAGTTTCGGTTCTGGGGCTCGTGCGAATGTACTTGTCCAGAGCCGGACCCAGACATTGCTGGCATCGGGGTAATCGACTCGCTTGGCCCTTGTTCGAGGACATACTAACATAGACAATAGGTTATTAGTTCATTTATGACTTCGTCGGTCCTAGCCATTGTTTCAACGTGTCTTTATCTTCTCATCATTCGTTCTGATCTCGATCCTGAAGACAGCTTCAACCCGATTGACGGTTGGGTGCGAAGGACGTTTTGCAATCCGTTCGTCGCCTTCATAACCAAGGCGCAATGCATCAAGGCTCGAATGGACAAGATCGAGTGTACCATCTTCTCATTTGTCTTGTCACTCGCGGACATGCAACTTGTGACTGGCATCGCCATGCTCAGTGCAGCTGTTATCAAGTTACACGACGAAAACGATAAAATCAGCATTTATCACTTCAGCATGGTGACCAATCTAGCCTGGTATAGCAGTACAGTGCATCTGCTAACCCTGCTGGCTATTCGGACCAAGGTCATTGGGAGCATGAAGAAACAGTACCGCCGAGGATGGCCAGGACAGAAAGCTTCGTCACGTCACAGGAGAGCCAGGGCTGCCATTGGGTGGGGAGGAGATCTTATTGTCCGGATAATAAGCATGCTCCTCTTGGCGGCTTTGCTACTATACTGCTCCTATATATCTGGGGCCAAAGACTGGTATAAGTATGACCACTGCTCTGCGAGATGCTCACTGGGTAAGGAAAAAGGGGGCGAGCCACTCCGATGGACCGTGGTTAACTTTGTCTTGATTCTTCTCACCTATCCAAGACGATGTTTGCTTCTATGGCCAGCCCTGGGGCGTTGGTGGATCGACAAGGCGAGGCACCACTTTCTTGACAACAAAGGACTTGGAGAGGAGTTCAGGACCAGCAATCATCCTATGGCCCTCTGGAGAAAGATTTTTGTTTGGCTATACTACATCCAAGAGTCTGAGACTCAGGGAGTTGTTCTTAGCACGTGCGTATGGTTCGTGCTGGGTTTATACTGGACCATTGACGACAGGAAGCGATTCCACAAGTCGTGGGAAGGGCATGTGGGCATTGAAAACGAGAACAACGCAAAGGGATTTGGGCAGCTGGTGCCTATCCTCCTTTTGGGCATGCCATTTCTTCAAGGGCTCCAAACGTACTCTGGTAAGTTTCTCATTAACAAATGCAGAATGGTCCGGACCTTTTAGCTCACAGAGTTATTCACACAGAGCAATCACGAAAGGAAGAATATTGACAAGATGAGCATGAGCATGGTACTCTAAAAGCTGAGGCTTTGTTCAAGGATGGGAGAACACGTCTTTAATGGAAGAGGATCCATGAAGGTACCAGGACATGATAGGAAAGTAGGACAGACCAGCAAGATTGTAGGCATGAGACTCATTGTTAAGATATAGAGGTATCATCATGGGTACTCAATGGGGTTTAAAACGATATTTCCGACACGGTCTTTGGAGCCATATATATCTCAACGGTAGATTAAAGAGTGAAATAGCTGGTGCTACTAGAGCCAGTCTAGCACTGGGGTACTTCCTCTGCCAACTGAATACATCTTGTTACTCCCGATACCACCTCCGTTGATACCTAGCCTCTTGACTAACCGCCATGATGAGATATGAGTCGACTAGGTAGTCAGGGGACTATAGGAGCCCACACAAGGCCAAAACCACCTTGCTAGAAGCCTCTTCTCCGTTCACATCACCAATATAGCCAAGCCGGCCAAACCCAGTGGAGGCTCGTGCCACTGCGGCCTCTTTTGACACTCCGGGTTCAGCGTACCAGACATGCTCCTTCCTGACGTTCCCTACAAAAAGCGCCTTTTGGCTGTACGAGGGGGTGAGATGGTCCAGTAGCTTGTCGCCGAGATAACCTGAGCGGAAGGTGACGGTTGCGCGGTGGTAGGATCCCCTCTGCCAACCGAGACCCAGCTCGGAGAACAAGTTATTGAATTCGTCTCCTGCCACCATGCTGCTGAAACAACCTGCCAGCACGACATTGGCCCCTTCGTGGAGGCGGTCGATGACGGCCCTTCTGACCTCCTTCTGTCGTGCAATACCCCCATCGACGACGAGGATGATGGACGGGGGTGACTTCTGGCCAAGTATGGCGAGAGCAGCTTCTGGTGTCGTGGCTCGTTCCATCCTGGCTCTCGATTTGATCTCCGCAACGAGGCTCTCAAAGCAAGAGTCGAACAGGGACTCATCCTCGAGACACAACACAAGCATACGAGGGAGCAGTGCGTTGTCGAGTACCTCCTTGCTGATCGTGACGGTCTGAGTAGGCTCCACCGTGATGTCTGCGAACTGAGGAACGGCTATCTCGTTCTGGGCTGCTTGTTTGGCTGCTGCATCAGCATCGGTATTGTTTTCCCTTGGGATTTTCCAAAGGTCAACACTAAGTCCCTTCAGCTTCCACCTTTCCACGTCACCGAGCAACAGGTCCCACAGATCCTTGTTCTTGACATCATCCCCAACGCGTGTCTTCCATCCCTTGCGTACCCAGCCTTTGGCCCAGCTGGTGGCGCCCTCAACCACATAGGAAGAGTCGGTTGCAATGACAATGTTGTTGAACCCCTTATCGTGCCAGTCGCAGACACGCAGGGCGGCAATGACCGCACGTAGCTCAGCTCGGTTGCTAGTCGCTGCGCCATCATCCCCAAACGGGCCCTCGTTTTCGAGGCGGCCAGAAACAATATTTCGGCTTTCCTCTTCGTCATTTTCTGGATTTCCAAGCACAACGGCCCAGCCTGCCCGAGGTTCCAGCTGCCCATTGTTGATACAAGCGCCGTCGGTGTATGCGAGTACCCTGTTTCCATTATTGCGGTGGATAAACCGGACCTCGTGGGAGACCGTGGGAGTTGGCGGGAAAAGCTCAAGTGGCTGCGATGTCGGCTTTGGAGGCTTGAATCTGTTTGGAAACACACTTCCGGTGCCTCGTCTTCTTGGCAGTCCTTCCGCTCCCTCTTCCGATTGCGGGACAACCACACCATTGGCATCGAGTACTCGGTATACTCCATATATCCCCCCCATCACGCGGGTAAACTTGGAGCGCTCCCCATCAATCACAAACATTGCGCCTGTCGTTTCTTGCCAGGAACGTAGACACTGCCAGAGAACCAGGTCCGCCTCCTCTTTAGAGCGAGGGGGGTGGAAGATTGGCAGGGAAGGATTTTCCTGTTTGACCAAAGCTGCCCAGACGTACGGATTGGAATCGTTCACCATGCGGCAAAGCCTAGAATATTGCTTCTCCAGGGCCTCATGCGTGTCCAACACCTCATCCATATCTGACAACGATCGCATCTTCGCCCGCACAAGCCTTCCCACCGGTCGCTGCAAGACGGGATGAGGATGATCGGAGTCTGAAAAGTCATAGTCGTCCGAGTATGCCTCAATGTCGAGAGAAAGGCGCACTTTCAGAAGGGTGAGAGCCACAAGCTGGCTGAGGCTCAGAGCTTTCAAGCGAAGCTTGTCGAGGGGTTCGAAAGGGTCGGCTCCGCGAATGTCAAGGAACGGTAGCGTCTTATCTTTCCAATCGTAACGCCCGTTGAAATGGTCCTTGTCGTTGAAGTTGGCCCACCACTTAAGGAAGTCGTAGCATTCCTGTTCACGGCCGAGGCGCAGCAGGATATGGGGGATGATGTCTCGCACGCGAAATTCGTCTTTTCGGTTTTCATGGAGCAGGTCTTCAAAGCGCTCAAGAGCACCGGCGACAGCCCCGATTGTATTAAGTTCGAGGAGTTTCCGGGTAGCGGCGAACCGATCCCACACGGGGTCGTAGTCATCGTCAAAGTCCATCATAGTGAAAGTTGGATAGAAGTTGGGTGGGTTGTTTGGGACAGGTTGGGCCTAATTTTGTGAGTCTGTGTTAGCCTGTTAAGGAGGCCCCGAAGAACATCCGCATTCAGGGGTAAGAAGTTAACCCTAATTGCTTTTTTTACCCTTTCAGGTTTGTTATGCATTTCGTTTTCTTTCTTTTTTTTGTTAGGTACCCCACAGGAAGCAAGTACCGACACAAACATGTTATTAATCTCGTCCAAGGGAAGATGAGCAATGCATGAAGTCAGTAGTTTTGATATGAGAGTTGCTAGAGGTGAAAATATGTAAAAGAAAATTAGGAGGTTCCTTGGCTAAGGAGTTGCGCCAAAGTCGGTCATGAGACTTGACGATTACACGCCTTGCTCCCCTTGCGCTGCTGTAAAGCCAATAGGTCCCATTTTTCCGAGTTACCTTTGCCCCTGTTTGTTGTGTCTCGTAGTTTTTGAACCCTCAGTCTCTGCTTGGCCGTTTGGGAGACCGATGGAACTTAGGCTTCAATTGCAAGACCCCTTCACTACAAAATTAGAGACATTTGTTACCTGATACAGCTCGTCTAGACTCTATCTCGACCGGTAGGACCTTTTTCCCCCCCTCACACTCTCTTCCTCTTCTTGCCACATGAACTTTCAACGGGTGTCGCTTCATCGGCTACGCTATTTTCATCGACACCCAGTCCCTCGTTAACGCAGCTTAGAATCCGCTCAAGAAAACTTTCCACATAGCTTGATTCGTGATATCTCGTATCAAATACACCGGAGAGCTCCAGCTGGCCATCCCAAGACCCGAGAAAGAGCGCCACGCCAGCTCCCATCGGTTCGCTGGCGGCCCAGACGTTGGTAAGTTCAAAGCGTCCATGTTTCTGCTGCACCATAGAACTCACGTTCCCAATCGAGGACAGAGCTACCGGGCAAAACGGGGGTTCCGATACATCGTGAGGGTCAACGCCGGATGGAGAAGTGAAGGACTTGAATGTTGAGGGAGTGAAGGCAACCTGTTCGTGAATCTCTTCGGAAGGAACCGGCCGGATATCATTGAAGAAGTGTTGGACTTGAGGTAGGATCTTCCGCATCTCGGCTGCACGGTCTCCTGTGGTCTGATCTGAAGAGCCAGGTACAACCAAGTCTATGCCCAATGCCTGCGTTGAAATAGTATGATATGCAGCGGCCGCGTGAGCAGGGGAGCTGTAAGGCTCACGGCAGTAGGGACGTAGGTTGATCATGCTGTGATTGACATATCGGACTGGGAACGAATTTTCTTTCTGAGGCTGTACCTCTGACAGAGCCATCGCCAAGGCTGACATGAAGGCATGCGTCACACTCACTCCAGAGGCAACGTCCTTGCAGGCACGGAGAATTTCCAAAGTAAGATCCTTTGGAACTGTATGCGAAATACGGACCAGCTTGCCATCTTTCACTCTACCGGAATGCGTAGAGCTCGAGGGGAGTGCAAGAAGGCCCTGGTGTTTGTATATGGTTCCATTTTGAGTTTGGATTTTCTCCAGACGCTCAGTCTGCGCCTCGGACAGTTCATCGGGTATCTTCGCGGCGATTCGTATACAGGGGGATAGGTTCTCATGTTCCTTGCCCCATTTGGGAAGGGAATACCCATCTCCCTCTTCAAAAGCCCGCGCAGCCTGGTCGAACAGTTGATTGACCAGCTGTAGGACGCCAACGCCATCGGATACGTCGTGGGGGCATCGTAAGAAGATCGTATGACGGTCACTATCCTGCCCTTTGGATCTCACAAGAAAGGCAGTGGCTGTCTTCAAGGCAGCGGCTGCGTTGTTGTTGAACCACTCGAGCGGCCCAACATCAGTATCGACAACCTTGAAGGTTGAGTCCACCCAACGATTCTGCTCGTCTTCGGTATCAAATGACTGGTAAACCCTTCGTAACTGGCCACCATTCTTCTCATGTTCGATACGAGAACCTAGGGTCGGGTGATGGTAGCGAAGCGTGATCCAGGCCTTCTTGAGAGCTGTCTCAACACGGTTCTCGTCGATGGTGGGCATTGAGTCAACAGGGGTGACGGTGAAAGATGCACAGCCGCTGACAGGAAAACATCCATTTTCTTTTCGCGAAGACGTGATGTAAAATCTCTCGCATTCGTCGACATCACGAGTCCAGGTGCCCTCGGGGGACATCTGCCATTGGAGGCGGGACAAGGGGATAGTTGACGCCATGTGTCGAGTGGGAGAATTGGTAGGTGAACGTGCAGATTCAGAAAGAAGAAAAGCAGAGAGGGGAAATTGTATAGTCAATATGACTGTGGTGAAGAGAGGAGGTGAAAAGGAACAAGACGAACAGAGGGACGCGACCGTGAATGAGACGTGACGGCTTGATAAACACGCGAGCACGTGCTGTCGCGTTAGACAGCTGATAACCTGCAATAATACGAGAAAGGCGAGGGGCGCCAAGAATCTGATAAGCATGCACGAACCTTGATGGTCCCTAGTAGCGGAGCCTTCTAAAATGGCATTCGTATTAATTCTCTCTAATTGACTCAGAAGCAAGATCATTGCATTGATTAAGCAGATTCTATCACTACAATCCCCTAACGTGCCCAAGTGAAGACATCGAACCTCCAATATATGCCACTTTGAGATCCCATTGTCGAACCAGAAAAAAAGACTCCGTAACTTTCGATTGTGTCCTCATCCATTTAAAAGGTTCTCTTTTATTCTTTTTCATTATTTATTATTGTCCGCAATGATGACAAGACGTCATCTGCCACAATAGCAAAAGACACAGTCATCAATACATGACGGTATCAAAACCCCATGCCACATAACACCCTAAAGCTGTGAGCCTGCGATAAGGTTTAATGGGCTGCTTACAAGACTCAGTCTATTAATCTAGTGACTTTGACCATAATAACTTGCTTTGGTGGCACTGTTACTAGTCCTAGCAGCTTTGTTTATGTTGCTGAACCTGAAGGTTGTCTGTTTGCTAAAGCCACTCGCTCAAACTTCTGGCTCAAAGCATGCACATATGAAGCTCTACTGTGATTGGCGTTGAAGTAGTGGTTGGCATCAGCAGTGAGAGCCATGGAATGAGCGCTGTTGCGGTCGGAAACAGGATTTACATCCCAGGAGGTGGCCTCCAGCAGGATGTTTTGATGATCATGGTCAACGGTGTTGGAAATTTCCCTAGTAGAACAGCAAGCCGAGTGTATTTATCTAGTGATAGTATGTTACATCTTGCAGGTGGCTTGAGTGTGGTCTCAACACCACGGAGATCATCGCGACCACCGCGCTGACAAGCGAATTGGGCATCACGTTTCGACCAATCAGAGTCACGCCCGGTTAGCTCAATCGGTAGAGCGTGAGACTCTTAAATGACCCTTCACTGGGTGATGAGTACGCGATCTCAAGGTTGCGGGTTCGACCCCCGCATCGGGCTGTTCCTATACAAATGATTGCTCTTTTTGCTGTTCTATTTGCCTAGAGTCATGGCTCATCACACACTAGACATCATGAGGCTGACCTAAGACGCAAGCCAGTACAAAGTCCCAAGGTATCTTAATGTAGTTAGCCAGAGTTCATTAGTCGTCTTCAGTCACCAGGTCGAACGCAGCGGCAATGCCATCTTCCTCAACAAAATCAAGACAATATACACAAAGCATGCGTTTACCGTAAACAACTATCTTTTCCCGGCTCGAATCTATGGACAGTTAAGTTAATGTATCCTGAATGCATGTAGAAAAGCAACCGTTCTGACATCAGCTCTACCTCGACTATAGGTTATAACTCGACCCTCGTCCCAAACTTCGCCACATGCCTTGCACGCTTCGTGGCAATATGCCTGTCCTCTAACTTTACACACGTCGGCAACACCCGCGACTGCCCCTCTGTTGTGAGAAGGATATTGAACACTGTCCCCTCACGTTGTTGCCGGGTAAACAAAACATCCAAGAGCTGTTGGCATGGCTCCCTCCCTTCCCTCCACTCAAGATCGTTGAGCCCGTCGATCACGCAATACATCCGCGCTGGTGTGCAGTCAAGCAATGCCCGGAGGACGTTCAAGCTCTCAACCCATGACTCATTGCTGCCATTCAACGCTGCGAGGCTTTCCTCACTGATATCCAACTGATCTTCCGCCTGGCTAAATTGCAGCAACTGATGAATCAGGCTGTAAACCAACCCAACCATCCCCGCCTGTTCGATGGTCATCCCCTCTCGCACTTTCTCCTGCTGCAGCCGTTTACAGAAATGTGAGATGATTGGCGTTTCCGCCTGCCATGCCGCCGCAACGACGGCCAGTGCTGTCGCTCGTGCGCTTGTCGTCCCTGTCGTGTCGTAGGGGCTGGACACCCACAATGTATGCGGCACCACGTCCTCGACCATCCAAGTCCGCAGCTTGGGAAGTACATCATTCTCGACGGTCCAGAAGTCTCCCTGACTGAACAAGCCCGGGCCTTCGTCACCGATGATAAAAGGCTTCAGTGCAGGGCTGTAGGCGCGGGCTTGGACGCGACTTAGGCCGGGAGCTGTTGCGTCTGTGATGGGGGCCGAAGGTTCGATTGTTAGATGGGATTTCACCGATTCGAGAGATGGCTTGGGAAACTCTCTACCCATCCAGCTGGCCTCCAGTAGTATGAACATCCGATGTCCAGCTGAGGTGTCATGTCGTGGATAGAGTGGACGCTGACGACGCGTCTCAGCCTCTAGACTCGAGACCTGTCCGTTCATTATGGCGGTCATCGCGGTGCTGCCCACAAAGGCCTGCCGATAAAGTTCATTGATGTCATCCTCAAGATCTTCTTTCGCATCACTGAACCCCTTCTTCAGGTTCTCATTAAAACTTTGGAATGCTCTCGTGAGCCTTGAACTCAGGTACCATTTTATGGCGTCTCGGTAGAACCTGAACATGCGAGCATAGATGTTTGCGAGCTTCTTTTTCATCTCTTGCGTTTTGATAATCAAGATGAGTTTGGAGCAAGTTGCCACCTTGTCTGATATCTTGGCGGTGTATTTAGACAGCGTTTCAGCGATCTCGCTATGATTATTCGCGGCCTATTTTAATTCAGTCAAGTCCTAATAAGCATCCAGGTCGCCTACATTTACCAAGCAGGTCAAACTCGCACAGAATACTGAGGTGTAGTCATTCTGGGACGGAAATATCGCAAACACACTCTTGTGGTTATCAAAAGTACCACACAGGTCTTTGAAAGCGTTGTATATCTAAATGGTAAGCGACACACACCAGCATGCAAAGGCTGACTCACAGGCCCATGGTTTTCCTTCCACTTCTCCTCAAGCTTATCAACAGATCCTCTAAGCTCCGTTAAACTGCCTTGTACCGAGCTCTGAAGCACATCAACAACTCTTTTCTTCGGCGACTTGAATGGGAGACCCATGCGGTCGAGCGTTGATGGTTTGGCGGCGTCTTCGGTGCACTTGTCAACCATAGTTTGCAACTCCACCCTAGCAATCTCTACGGCATCGAACTCTTGTGGCCTGATTCTGTAAGGCGTTGCTAATAAAACGGTAAGGTCTGGACTCACGTGGTGCTGCTATTCGCTGGGTTTTCATAGAGTAGTTTCAGCCTTGCTTGCGCCACTGCTTCCTCGTCTTCGTCCATCTCTGCTTGCGCCGCTTTGGTTGAACGCTCTAGATCGTCGGACCCCTTGAGCTGGTCCGTGAACCGGCGAATAATGACCCTGCCCTCGAGTATCTGGGCCTCTGGATCGTCATCAAGCCGGCTCGAACTCTCCATCCTATCAGGGGCTGATACTGGGTACGGCAGCAGAGGACGGAGAGTCTGGTGTTGGGAGATGTTGCCGCTTTCGAGACTTGAGTACTAGACCAGGGTGGTTTAGGCGGGGTAGTACTGTCGCAGACTACAAGCAGGCTATTAATACTAATGTAGACAGCTGCATCCGGCGCCTGACCAGGCTGGGTGCCCAACATCCCTTGTGCCGCAATTACAGCACCTCGAAATGACGAGAGATCGATCCCGTAGATGATGCTAAGACGATTCTGTACCCTTGAGGTACTAATTGCGGCTTTCGGCGTCTTTGATTACGCCTTTATTGGTTTAAAAGGCACCCCATCGCTCGTCACCTCGACCACGTTCCGCCACTTACCCAAGAAACGGTGCCTGGAAACTTGATGCCCTCCGTCAGATCTCTCCGATTATGATCATGCCTCTACGTCCACGCCCACCATATGAAACCTGTTACGCGAGATTCGCAACCAACGTGCTTCGCTGATACGCTTTGCAACAACAATGGGCAGGACGCGAATTCCAATGTACCGCGTCCCCCCTGCAATGGAGATTGTAATTAGTCATGCATATGTCAGACACCGAGTTGCCATCCAGTCCTTATCTAGGAGTTGCACATTGCACCTTGGCAACTTTGATTGGTCTACTGGAGCCGAGCACAACCCCATGGCAGATGAGTGGTGGCAGAACAGAAGCAGCCAAGGGATTCTACCACCAATAACCTTTCTACCTGTCATTCATTCCTCACAGCCGGCTTACTGGCTTTTTTCAGCTCTCCAGAAACTGCAAATTACGTGACTGAGTTACAAGCACATGACATCCGGCTGCGAATCCGATCCATTTCTTGCCAAATCATGCCACTTTTGCATCAGGCCTGACGTGGGTGGTTTCCCTTTGTAGAATTTCGCGCAGATAAGACGCGGGGTGGATTGATCCCTTGCTCTCTGGCCGTGATTATGGGCTCTGGCTAATGAGGCTCAAATTACGAGACTCATGGTCTCCATTGTGTACATAACAGACGTCTTTCCTACCCTTTCCGCTTTTTTCTTCACGTGCCTAAGGTAAAGTTTTACGCTCCAGGAAATAGGAGAAGGCTCTCACAGAGGGAGCTTGCAAATCCCACAACCTCCGCAACTTTGTCGCTATCCCCCATGACATGGGCTACGCAGTGAGGCTTTACTTCTCCTTGCCGCCTTCAGCCCATCTTATTGTCCCCCCATCCATCCCCGTCGCGCACTGGCTGCGATAGACACCAATGGCTTCTTCTCCCTTGCCGTCCACGACGGCCACCTCTCACGAAGCAGAGCAACTCACCACTGAAATGCCCGTCCCATTGAGTGAAGAGCTCGACACTTCTGATGTGGCTACAGCATCTGATAAAGTGTACCACGCTGCTTTCGACCCTCCTAACAGCAAGAATCATCTGAAACCGGATACAGAACCAGAGTCAGGGATGTTGGAGAAACCGGAGCTTGGTATGTCAAGATCTAGGTCGTCTGAGAGAATAGAACTCATCTCACGCTCTTAAAGATAGCCTAGTGGGGACGAGCTTTTCCACGACCAGGATCACTGTGGAAAAGAGTGACATTGCTCTTCCAGCCGGAAAAGAGAAGACGGAGGCCTCAGTAATGGAAGGGCCTTCCACTGAAACCCCGCCGACTCTGAGAAAAGAGTCTATCCTTGTGGTGCAACACGGAGGGAAACAGTTCGTGGCCCCATGGGTCCTCTGTCGGACATGGAAGGCGGGTTTTTTGCCATCCTTCTCTCTATGCGTGTCTGCTGACCTCTTCCAGGGCTTCGAGAGCTTCATCAAGCGCTCATACGGGGACAACAAACAGGCAAAAAAAGAAATCGAAGAGGGAAAATACGAGATTATTTACCCCAACGGTGCTAAAATCCTCAGCGATCACTGGGATATGCTGGTTGGGCCAGGGTGCGTCGTCATCGTCCGGCTTGAGTCGCAGACACACTCCTCCAGCCATTCATCTTCTAATGCTCCCTCTGATACTTCCTCTGATTCTGGCGATGATTATGATTCGAGCAAAGATGAACGCAAGAACAAATACGCCAAGAGCCAGACCGTATACGCAACAAAAGTCGGTTACACATTCACCTTCTACGAGAAAGACGTGCTGGGGGGCGGGCGCATCTTCCTTGGCAGGAGGTCCACTGACAAACCCATGATACTGAAAAGATCGGGTGACAAGCCCCGAGAGCTCCCTGTGCTCGAGGAGGAAACATCCGTGATGGTTCAATTTGGCTGGGATGAGCGCAGGAGAAAGCACAATTCAAGACGCACACCGAAGTTGGAGCCTGGTGATGTCGTCAACGAAACGAGATTACGCATTCACTCACCATTCCTACTCAACGCGTTGCAGTCGATCATCAAATATTCGTCTCGGAAGCCGTCCGGCGATGCCACCGATGAGCTCAACGGCAGCGTATTTCCGGCTCCCTATGCGGATTTATTCCATCACAAACAAGAGCTGGCTGACTACAAGAAGCAGACCACTGGACCGCGAGCAAGGCACACGCCGGAGTACAACGCTGAATGCGATGACCACATTGACTTTTTGCTCAAGTTCCTCGAGCAGGAGCCCAGGGTCCAGGTCAAGTCTTCGGAAGCCAAATGGGCCAAGAAAGTACCAACAACGACGTTCGCAGGATTTTGGTTGCTGATGAAACCAGGGTCTGATGTCTATGTGAGAGAAGATGGGCAGCTAAATGCATACGTAGTTGACTCGGTGTATGGCGGTGTCAACTACATGCCTCGGGGAGAGCGACCAGCCAGTGCTCAGGCATACGAGGTCAAGGTGTGGAACCTGAAATATGACGGACAAGTCATCACACGCATGTCCAAGACGGTCTATGTGCCCGTGTTTGACAATGAGAGAGAGATAGTATCACTGCCATTGGTCCCAACCGAGTTTCATGACAAGTTGGATGGCGGAGCACGGCGAACGGAGCTTATCGAACGTGGGAAAAAGCTATTTACGTTCGCCAAAGGTCCAACATTCCTGGAGTACACCGGCTTGGGGCTGAAGCCAGACTGGAAGAAGGTATGCCGCCACTCAGACACGGTGATGGAGCTACTCGTCCGCTGTGCTAACTGCCTTCTCAGTACAATCGAGCGCGAGTCATCGTTGAGCATGAGTCTTGCCCATGGGACCGATCTGAGTTCGAGTCACTGGAGGGATGGGATCTGAGCCAGGATGAGGTGGGCATTGGCGCGAGTGCCAGAGCCCCACGCTGCGAATGCAGCCAGTGCCAAGATCTTGACACGGTCAAGGAGGAGTACCCATCTGTAACGTTCAGTGACTACGACAACATTGACCCAAAGGAGACCAGCATGCTTTCAGAGCACCAGTACATGCTGTGCATGTCTCACATGTTCGGATTTATGCTCAAGGATCGTTCCTATGGTAGCTTAGCCCAGTATTTGGCCAACGGACATGAGTATTCTAACATCCATTTGATCCAGATCTTGTCGACGTCAGTGGCCTAGTTAACGTCAAGACCACGGAAAATGCCATGGATCATCTGGTCCTGCGCCCGGAAGAAAACAAGGACACTATCAAGGCTATTGTCAAGACCTACATGGATAGTGGTCAGACCGAGCTCTTCAGTGCCGACTTCATCCACGGAAAAGGCGAAGGGCAGATCTTCCTCCTCCACGGACCTCCTGGAACAGGAAAGACACTGACGGCTGGTACGGAGAGCGATGACTACTTCAAGAACGGTGCTGACATTCTCCCAGAGTCTGTTGCGGAATACACGAAGCGGCCACTGCTGAGCATCACTGCTGCCGATCTTGGCCACGAACCCAACGTGCTGGAATATAATCTTCTCCGGTTTTTCAAAAATGCCAGTACCTGGGACGCGATTGTGTTGCTAGACGAAGCAGATATCTATCTCGAGCGGCGTTCAGCCAATGACCTCAGACGTAACAGTATCGTTTCAAGTAAGATCACCCGCCCATGACATAAAGAGCCTGCTAACAAAATCCGCCGCTACAGTCTTCCTGCGCGCCCTGGATTACTTTCAAGGCATCTTGTTTTTGACTACAAACCGTGTGGGCCACTTCGATGAAGCCTTCTTGTCTCGTATCCATGTGTCAATCGGATATGAGCGTCTTGATGACAAGGCCCGAGAGACGATATGGGATAACCTCTTCCGCAAGCTCAAGGAGGACCACAAGCACGGCGGGCTTGAAATTCGCTACGAGTATGACGCGAAGCAGTACGTCAAGAAGAACTCGGAGCTGAAAGAGCTACGGTGGAATGGCCGCGAAATTCGCAATGGTATGGTTAACCCTGTTTGCATTGTTCAAGGCTCACACGAAAACCGCAGCTTTCCAAACGGCCGTTGCTCTGGCCATTTTTGAGGCCAGGACGGCTCATGAAAAGGGGTCTTGCAGTGAGGAAGACGCTATCCCCGAGGTCAAGGAAAAGCACCTTATTCAAGTAGTAAGCATGTCGTCGGCGTTCAAGAAGTACATGACGGACACACATGAAGGAATAGGAGATGAGGATTTTGCATTCAAACTCGGAAACCGAAAGGATTAGGCGGTAATCGGCATTTCTACAATAACCAGTTGAGACGCAAGTAATTAATCGGGGGCTCCAATTGTTCCATTTAAATGCTATTTTCTTTGGACACCATACATCTAGAAGCTCGCGATGAGTGTTAGCCCCGTATACCCCCCAACGTGAACGTTCAAATTAACTCATGGCTGGATAGAAAAGTTTGGCCGGACCATTGCTTGACACATGAAGTGCTCGTTCCGTGACCTCACTTTAGTCGTGGGTTTTGTTGCCCGAAACAAACTCTGAATCGGGAAGATGCGGGGTTTCGATTGCGTGAGCCAGCGAAGATGAGCTGGATCATGTTCTTTAGTAGTGTATATAGAGAGGAACAGGTTGTAGGAAGACGATGAATAGAAGTTATTCTCCTTGCTCTACTCACAATTGGACAGGAAACTGTCTTCTCTGAAACTTCAGGGTACATACAGGGAACCTACAGGGAACACAGGGAGGCGTCACAAAAGTGACTCACTTTGGCTTGGGCACCAAAAGTGTAACAAGCTAGTGACATCATGTGCCGTCTCGTCCATTCACATGTGTTTACGTAGTCGCGTGGTCCACTGTGATTGCGACTGTTCCCCGCCAGACGCAGCAAAATAATCCCTGTCCGGCCATCATCACCGCTGGCTTCAAACAAAGAGGCGACGGGTACGTACGCGCAAACAATGCTGTTGAGGTTGATGGTCTCTTTGTGTCTCTCGAAACATCTGCAGCGTCCCGAGAGATAGGGGCCAAAGAAGCACAGGGTTATCCGTTGTTCAGCAACAGCTGTACTCTTTTTCTCGCCCAACACACCTCCTTGTTCAGCATTGAAACCGGACAGGCAGCGATTGCGAAACAAGGCCCGGTCATTGGTCAGTCACCTTAAACGCGGTGAGTTGTCTGTCGCAAACTGCCTGGTGAATATTTTCTCTCTCGACATCAGACCGCCACCTTGCCAGCTCGTGCGTACCTATCAAACAAGCGCGACGTGCACTGCACACAGACCGCAGGCTTACCGATATTAGACGCCATCGCAAGGTCATGAGCTGCTCATTTCCATATTACCGCCCGTCGCTTAGGCGCAACGCCCACGCGGCTTTTGCTCAGCTCTCTCCAGCCCAACGGTCAACGCGTGAGCAGAGCCAGCTCACGCTCTGCCAGGCGACCCTGGAGCAGACACTTTACGTTGTTAATCCTGACAGTCGTCTCGGAGCACAAATACAAGACACCATCGACGAGATACGGCGTCGCCTGCTCGTGATGCTGCCTGGTGAAGAGGCCGCGCCCAAGCCCACAGTCGAGGTCGACGACTCAGAACCTCCCTCTTCGCCTGGAAGCAGCGTTTATACGGATGCAGCCGAACTGGCATCCGACGCAGGAAGTGAACAGACAGCGCCTTCCTCAAGAAATACCACAAGCATCGGCCTTGAAAGCCCATTTGCGCGTCTCCAAGTGAACAAGAAGCGTGATCGGAACGACGACGAGCGGTTAGAGTCCCCAACAAAGCGCCGAAAGAAATTCCAAATACCCAAAGATAAACAAGTTATTGTCATCGACTAGTTATGAATCGACATGAGCCGACATTGTCTGGATCTGGCAGGGTTTAGAGGCATGTGGTCTGATGAGGACCAGAAAGACGGATGTGGAGGGAAAGCCAGCCACGTGCTGTTTACGCTGGCGGAACTTGGGAAGCACTTCTTAATGTATCTATTTATCACGAGGCATGTACAAAAAGCGGGCAAAGACTGTCTATGGTACCCAGTCGGGGGATGATATCCTGGGGTATGTGGGTTAAGGAACGCGACACGGTGGCTTTCTGGATTGCGATGACAAGGAATGAGATACCTTCAGCGAGTTTTTAATTCACCTTGATTGTCATACAACATTTGGGTATTGTTCTTTTAGCTTTGCGCCTTCACTTTCGTCGAGATTGTCGGGTGTTGTCATTCACTCTGGACCTCATCGTCCTTTGAAGCAAACCTCGCCTCAGCTGGATGTTGAGATGTTGTATTGCCGTAAACAAAAGATAAATTTGTGTGAAAGGCCTTTGGAGAGGTTACAAACCCAACAGAGCGCTTCTTTCATGCTTGCATGTCCCGTATGAGGACTCAACAAGATGACTGTATTCTCCACGTAGCTCTGAAGTCTTCCAAGTAGTTATGGACAATGTAGTGCTTGACTGGCAATGTGAGACTCTATTAAAGCACTTCGTAGAATAACTCCATCCTTGAATAGCTCTGGCCGGACAAAAGAGTCTTGAAGGCTTCTGTGTGTAGGACTCTTGACATCTTGGGAGGGACCCTTCTGTTCACTGACACAACACCACATATCATATATAGATGTATGCTTCCGGAGATCTCGAATAACAGAGAAGATCACTTGCCCTCGCCGCTATAGACCTTGCACTCGCCTCAACAGTCACATACGACCATACCTACTGTAGACCACGGGATCCCGTCCGCTCTCCCATAGTTAAGCCAGTAAGGGGCGGATTAGTAGTTGGGTCGGTGACGACCAGCGAATCCCCGCTGTTGTATGTTTCTTTTTGCCCTTGTCTGCTCTAGATGCTTTTGCTGCTCTTCTGCGGCTCTTTCGTTGATGATGATGGTGGGTGGTGTTGTGGGGATTGCTGTGGCTTCAGGCCAATCTGCCGAGCAAAACCATCGAGATGTCCAAAGGTGTATTCCACGACTCTCCGCCATGGAGATTAGGAGAAAACCTTCAAATGTATTTTTCTTCTTGTAATTTGGTACAATGTGCCCTGCGCTGCAAGAGAACGCCTCTCAGATAACACCACACGCGGATCACTACCTAGGTGGGTGACAGAAATAAAGCGTGCATTGGACAGTTCTTCGGGCAAATGCTATGGGCGCTATATCGCTGTTTTGTACGTATGCAATTATCTGCAAAGACATGCAATTAGGTGCTGTCAGCACAGCCCGAGTTCAGCTACCAGCCAAAGTGCCAGCAGACTGGCTGCCTCCGACTGATGACCTCTACACCAGCTACCACAATTCCTCTGTGCAGTTTCATAATCTCCCAGTATCTCTTCAGTTCTTTATCTGTCCTCAAAAAATTATAATGGCCCGCTGGCACGCAACATCCTGTGATTCCCCTCGGATTCAAGTTGGGGATGATTCGATCCCCAAATGCCAAGCCTGCGGTAATTCCGCCCATCATCTGCTTCAAAGTCTCACGGAGCATCCTTCTAGTCTAATCCCGTCGCTCCCACCCGACGAGCCAGCGGGAAAGCTTAATCTCAGTTGGCCGTCAACGATAACATATACACGGACTAAGTCGCGCAGACCTAGCTTCGAGTCTGGAGTGATACAGAACCATGCTGCAAGTTCAGCAGCAGAATCTTTGGCCTGTCCCAAGCTCTCCGAGGAAACGAGTTCTCGAGGGTGGGCGTCGCATGTTCATGATCGAATGTTGAGAGAGGACGAATTTCGCTTGATTGCCTTGGTGGCTAGGGAGAATGAGTCTCCAACAGATGTCATTCATCTGATGCTGGAAACTTACTCAGATAGGGAATTCCCGGAATACGAGGCCGTTTCCTACACTTGGGGAGGCGAGAGCGGAGATGCGACCTTGTAAGTTAGAGGGCATCATTTGGAGCAATTTCCCTTTGCGCGTGCTATAAAACCTTCTTGGGCTCAAGGGTCTAACTATGTCGCTTTCAGGCGTTACCCCGTCTACGTTGGCGAGTATTGGGATATCCTGCTGCAAACTGGCAACTGCTGCGCCATGCTCCGCTACCTAAGGCCATCTCGGGGCGAGCGGACGCTCTGGGTCGACGCAATATGCATCAACCAGAAAGATACAAGAGAGAGAGGTGAACAAGTTGCTAAAATGGGTCAGATATACTCCCAATGCCTCCAAGTTATCCTTTGGCTAGGGGATGATATCGCAGTCAAGACTTCAAAGAGCTTTCCAACAAGGCATCGTTTCCACGAGCTCCAAAGCTTGCATATTTCCCTGCCAGCGAATGATACCTCGAGGCCTCTGAACCGTCTCACCATCCAGAAGCTTCTTGAACGCAGGTACTTCAGCAGAGCATGGGTTCTACAAGAGCTGGTTCTCGCACCACGGGTCGTGGTTCCCATCGGCGACAAGATCTTCTCGGTGGACCCTTCAATGACACAGTATCTGGATGAGTTGACAAGTGGTACCTGGTCGTGGGAACAAACAAAAGCGCCTTGGTTTCAACACGCAACGCGAGGCTTACTTGCACCAAAGAGCATGCCTGAACTGTTATCATTGGCTTGGAAAAGCAAATCTTCAGACGTTCGAGACAAGTTCTACGCTATACTTGGTCCCTACAGCTTAAAGCCAGGCGGCATTCAAATTCAGCCAGATTACAGCATCTCCCTTCAGCACCTTGCAACCGGATTCTTTGCCCACTGCATCATTAATGAAGGAGCCTGTCACCTACTCCTCAAGGCCGCAGGCGCTGATTTAGAAATGGGAATTCCCTCGTGGATGCCGAACTGGAAGGACCCCGTTGCCTGGGAGAAACTCCTTGGAAACGAGGATGAAGAAAACCCCAGCTGGGACCGCGTGGAGAATATGATGCCAGAATTTCACCATGACAACGTCGTACAGATCCGGTTTGTTCCCAATCCAACTGCCCAAAATAATGCGCCCAAGAACATCAGCAAAAGACTTTGGTATCACGGCGCGACGGTAGATGCCGATTCAGGGGCCATGACTCTCAACCTGACAAGGCTGTCCACCATTGACCGCTTCATGAGAGCAAGAGAAAGTCAGGATTTCTCATGGTACCGATTTCGCTGCATGAGCAACGGAGGCTATATCTCACTGGCGAGTTCAAGGAAACTCGATGCGCTCGTCGAAGTCGGAGATGAAGTCTATCTTTTTGATAACAACACCACGGCCCTCATATATCTCGTCCTGCGCCCCACTGGAGCCCAACATGAGTTTCTACTGGTAACGGCATGCCCTCATTTAGTTTGCTCGTTTCACGACTCTCCGGTCGAAACTCCATTGAGTCATCGCCAAGACCAAAGGGTTGATTCCATACCGATTACAGATCTCCAGCAAAGCCTTTATTCCGACCTCATAAAACTCCACAGCTATATGGACCAGACCGTTGAGTTTGGTGCTTACAGACTATCACTATTTCCCGGCATGCAAAGGAATCCTCAGCTAAGGGAGGTTTTCCCTCTTCTCCTGGGATTCACAAATGATAGGTTCGGAGAAAAGTTTAAATCTTGGGGAACCCTTAATGAGGCCTACCTTAACATCATACGCCCATATTGTGAATGGGTTGAAATATCGCACGGCCGTGTCAGGGTGTCGTTAGGTAGAGACCCTCGGGATGGTAGATACAGGCCATCTCCAGCTGGGTGGGACAGGATGCCAGCCCATTACAAGCCTGGGCAGGTTGTATCATCGTGTCCCCTCAAACGCATCAAGCTTCAACTCGTCGAGACAGGTTTTCTGGATCATCCTTGGATCCCTGGACTCCTCACACGCCTTCAAGGGTCCAATGTTGGAGACAGAATAATGCACCCACCAAGGGATGAGGATCACCTTGAGAAAGCGAGTTATCGAGGCAGGCACCGGGTCTTTGAGAGCCTGCAGTTAGATGGTAGAACACTTCAAGTTCGAATAGTCTAGAGTCAGTTAGATTAACTTAATAAGAGGGGGGAGGGGTGTCAATTTCGACTGGAAAATGAAATGTATGAGTGATAAGACAGCAACAGCACCATGTCTGCCTCTGCGAGCTATCTAGTGAATGATAATTTTAACCTTACCGTAAATGCACCTCCCGGGCAAGTATCCAGCCGCGACTCGCTCATATCTGCCATTTCTTTCCTGGACCATTAAGAGATAGTGTAATTTCTCTTTGATTGGCGTTTCCCTTTCTGCTTTCCAAGCACGACACACTTCATTAGAAGTTGGCTAGTGACTCGGGGTCATCAAACACAAAGTTGCCATCTTCGCCATCGGCCATGCAGTCTCGTGCGGCGGCGGCCAGCAACATGGCGTCTCTCGAGCGCGACTTGGCATTCCATGGCGACTGAATCTCTTCCCAGTTTATGTGACCGAAGTTGGGAGCGATATAGTCAATGCCACCAGTGTACGCCATCCATGACCATGAAGGAGCCTTGGAGGCGGCGCGGTGATCTGGTACGGAGATCCGAGAGAGAGCAAGCGTGTCAGATGCATGGCACCAGAGCAAGATCATTCGAAGGAATCCACGGCCGTGGTCATCCTTTGTGTCTTCAAAAAGGACCTCCAATCCGCCTTGGACGTCAAGAGCATAAAGAATATGCTCTCGGAAACCGTTGATGACAACTGCTCGATCAGGTGCGTTTGAGAGGCCAAGTCGAGAGTATCTCTTGTAAAGATCTTGGTACCGAAGAATCTTTTCGCCTTGGTCTGCCCCGACGATGATGCGGGGGAAGTTCGGGTCCCCAGGAAAGCAACAAGGTCACTGGACAATGGCAAAGAGATCAGTTACAGCACCCGTAGGTCTGTTATAACAAACGAGCACTCACTTGGTCATCTTGGTCTGAGTCTCGCCGTGAACGCCATCGCCACACTTGAAATAAGTCTGGTAGTCGGTGAAGTAGACCGCACATCGAAGTCGTCGATGGTCTCACGAATGTAAAAGGGCGCAGATTCTTCATCTCACTGTAACATAATGCTGTCACTTGCTTTCCTGGGCTGGAGAAAGCCAGCGTAGTGTCCAGGAGACCGACTCGCCGCTAGAACACAGTACGTAGTGGCCCCCTTAACAACTCACTGAAATGATTGCCAAACTATCTGCCATCAGCGAATAACAGGGCTTTTCTCTGGCAAAACTACGCCCTGCGTCTCGTGTTTTCTTCTTCGCCTCGGATAAATCCCTTATCCGAGAGCTCGAAGAAGCTTCTGAAAGAGTCAAGGCGTAGCAGGACAGAGAACAAGAAGAAAGCTGTTGTTGAGTATTTTCATATGGAATAAGGCAGACGATTATAAAAGACAGACTTAACTTGAGAGCCTCCAAAGCAGCCATACCTTCAACTTCGCCTCTCTCACCAACGCGCCTTCTTTCCTTCAGGGGCGACCAACTATCTCCTAATACTGACCCTATATTAGGCGGGCTACCAGCCATAACTCCTCCCAGAGGCTCAAGTCTGTCTTCTTTAAGTTTAGCATCCACACCTGCGCCGGGTTGGCGAGGGCAGTGGACCAATCGTATAGTTATCAATCTTGGAAATGATGCACTATATTATGAAAGGGAACAAGTATGACATTTAAACACGGATAAATCTTCTAGCTAGTGTTTGGTACTCCCAACGCATCGATATCGGCTTTTCCCACGAGATATTGATATGTGACAGAGGTTAGCTTTCGTGTAGATCGGGGGGGGGTCATGTAATCAGTAGCTTACAGATGTCATCGTGTGGGCCTTTCCAACGCGCATACTCCTTGATCCCTGCTGCCCTGAACTGCTTCGCCATCTCTTCGGGTCCGTACTTGAAACCTTCGTAGCAGTCAACCTCATCGCCCTGGCGGAATTTCACATCCCTCACCGGGCCCTGGATGGTGTGCTTGGCTTGCAAGACGAATCGGTGCATGGTTGGGTTTCGCGTGTATCTGCGCACAAGAGTCCAATCTTCCTGTCGATACCAGTTGTCGCCGAGGACATGGTTTGAATCTTGGAACCCTTGACGAATCATCTGCGTGAACAAACCTTCTTCATCGTCGTACGACTTGCATATCTTTTCTACATCCTTGGTTCCATCCATGGTCAGAAGGATCCTGTCGTCTTGATTGCGCAAGCCTGTCGAACGCAGCCATTTGAGACGCGCCACCGCATCCTCAAAATGATCATTGCCGAGCATTGAGCCCAAGGAGAGAAAGATCCTGGGCCGATCACTGCAGTTGCGATTCGCCCAGTCCACTCCGTCTTCAAACGTACCCCATAGGCCGGTGACGCTGATGTTGGGGAGAAGAGAGAGCTTGGTCTGCTCGATGGCTCGTTCAATCGACTTGCGCGAAAGATCAAGTGGGCAGTAACGAACTGGCTTCTGCGAACGGTCAAGCTCTTCCAACAGCGGTGTGAGCTTACGAATGTCTCTGCACCCCGTGGATTAGCAACACTCAAACAGCATCTACTCGGCACGTACCCGCAGCCAAGATCAATCAAGACACTATCCTTCTGGATCCACCTGGCTAGTTCTTGAGAATTCCCGACAAGCAGGGCTGCTTCCCCCCTCGTCTGGTAGTAGCTCGGCAAGTGCGTGATGCTCGACCAAAGCTCGAGACCTTTGTCGCCGTAGATGATTGAAGTGGGTAGGACTCTTTGGACGTGCCCTGCGATAGTAGTGAAAGGTCCCTGGCTCCAGAAAAGCTTCTTCTCCAGGAGAGCTTTGTTATATGATTGTACGTCACCACCACCAATGTCCAGAATTTGATTCGTCCTGGTCCCGTTCATGATGGCGGTGGTGGACTGCTCGACAGACGTGTATACTATCGAGACAATTGTTGGAAGAAAGGGATTTAGCTACGGTTGTTATCAAAGCCTTGTCCTATTCAGTCGAGCGGTTACGTAGCAAATCCCAACAAGATTTATATCCGCACTCGCAGCCTTGACAACTACAGCCGCAGAGCCTCAATTCCAGCTCAGGAGATCAGCCCATCGTGCCCCAGATGCAAACCCCGCGCAACGGCAGCAACAGCGATAGGGATAAAATTGCCGGCATACAGGGAGGGGGGAGGAGAAGCAGCAGATTCTCAGCCGGCCTGTAGGCTCTGGTGCATTCGAATCACAGGGCTCATTGTCTGCCAGCAGAACCGGGCGTCGACTGGATACAGTGGCGGCTGCAGTCCTACATCGGCAAGGTGAAAGAACTTACGACATGGTCGGCTCACAGAATGTGGCGCCAACAGCTGAGCTGCTGTGTCACGTCGGCAAAGCGAAAAGGGGAACTCCGAGGATTGTAATTTGGTGAAGATGGCGCATCGCCCACCTGAAAAACCAGGCGTCAACTGGGCAGTAAGCGACAGCTGCGGGAGAAAATGAAAGGGGAAACGAAGAGAATGTCTCGTCTCTATTACGGGACACAATTATTAGTCGAGATAACAAGAGGCAGCCGAGGGGCAACGCAGCTCATCCCCCGTAAGCCCCATGCAATTCATTGTAATTTTCAGCCTCACAGCAGACACGATCATCCATTGTTCCCTAGGGGTAGGCCGTCCGCCCGGGGTCAAGCGCTTTGCCAGTGCAGCACCCCATCTGCACCTAGCATCTTGGCACGTGAGGAAGGGCAAAGTGGGAGATGCTTTCGCAAAGAGCCGCTCATCAATGTCTTCTCCCCATCTCCACATAACAAAGTTATCCATCAACTAGTCTAACGGGTTCCTGCTTTTGGGCGGGCACCTCACGCTAAATGGCATCGCCGCCATGTCCGACCCCGCGCCCAACGCTGGCGATCTCAGCCCCTTGCCTGTGGAGCGCCCCGAGACAATAGCCGAAGACTCGACGCAACTGGGGGCGCCCTCAGCACCGAGACGATATGCTTTGCCGACAGATTGGGGTCAGCACAAGGAGAAGATTCGTCAGCTGTACCTAGGTGATGGTAAGACTCTAAATAAAGTGATGGAGATTATGGCTCGGGAGCATCAACACAATGGCAGGTATGTATGTATGTCCGGGAAGCGAACAATCGGTATCTAATACCCAGTCGCACCAGCATTAAGCAGTACAAGAACAAGCTTCGAGAGTGGGGGTTTGATAGAAAGTACAAGCGACATCAGACCTCTCGGAAGAGAATCAGCAAGCGTCCCAAACGTCAAGCGGGCCGATCGTTGGCTTCTTCTTCTTCGGTGAATGACCGTCATCCCCAAGCTCCCGATGCTCGAAGCGCCGACGACAATCATGACCAAGTTTCCGACATTGGATGGGCCGGCGACTTTCCCTTTCAAGCTACCGATGTCGAAATGTCCAACCCCGAGGCTGAAGGTGCCGTCGACCAACCTGCTGATGATGCAGGATACGTCGACGATCAACTTTTCCAACCTGCGGATGCTAGCTTCGGCTATCTTTTCCAAGCCCTCGATGCTCAAGACGCCGACGACCAACATTTACAAGTTGCTTGGCCTGGCTTTAACTCTTTCCAACCAGCGGATTCTGGTGTCGACTACAGTTTCCAAGCTCTCGACGACCAGCATCCTCAAGCCGCCGCTACCAGCCGCACCGTTCAACATCTTTTTGCTGCTGAAGCTCACCGCGCCGTCCAAGAGTTTTTCGCTGCCGACGACCAAACTGCCGATGAGAATACTGCACACCAGGCTTCCGCAGACAACGAGGAGGATCGGCAGCTTCTTTTCTATCGCAGACAGTCCCTCGTCTCGTCTCAGGGCGTTGGAGTACGATCAGGTCGATCGGCCACTCCGCCAATGTCAATTGAGGAACGCATCTTTTCGTTGGCCCAACAGCACATCGAGACATCTTTCACCTACGAATTTTGGAACGTGGATTCCAATAATGTCTGCATGAGTAAGAAATGTACCGAAGATGATATGGACTTGCCCGAGACGTACTTCGATCTGGTGCGCTCTGCTGCCTTGCTATTGGAGCAGGGGTCGACAACCGAAGGACACCATGTCTTGAACAAGGCGTTCGCTTTGGTCAACCCCATCATCAAGAGTGGCAATGTTCGCGCGCTGAACTTCTTCTGGACCTCCCTGATATTCCTTGTTCAGTTTGGCCACGCAGATATCGTCGTCATCCTGATAAGGTATATTTATGACATGGCCAAGACTCTTCTCCGTGCTAGCCACCCCGTCGTACAAATGTTCAAGCTCCTCACCGGTGTCAAAGTGGAGGAGCTCGAATCTCTTGTGCACAACGCTTGGCAAATCACCGCCGACGCTTTCCAAAAGCAACTACCAAAGCTTCATCCCGAGTACGTCCGCCATCAATGCGATCTCATCTTCCGCGTCTACGGCGTGAGGGATGCCGCCACCGGCGAGCGGCGCCTCCGTGAGCTGCTCAAAGACTGCGAAGATACGGCACAGACACCAGAGCTCAGCCGCATGACGGTCCTCAACGCGCTGGGGTACAACTTTATGAATTCCGAAGACTGGGTGAAAGCCGCCAACATTGGGCAAGAAATCGAGGAGCGTGCTCAGTTGGCACGGGATATTGATCTACTTGTCTACCAAATCGGGGGCATGGAGATCCAGGCGCGGGCCTTCAACGAGATGAAACTGATCAAGCCGGCGGTAAAATGCCTGAAGCAGGCGACGCCTCTGATCGCGGAGAAATGGGGAGACAGCGATCCCTGGCGCATCGAGCTCATGACTCTACAGCAGAAATGGCTTCGAGAAAATGGCGATATCAAGGAGGCAGATGACCTCAGCGCAGAGATCAGCAGTATTACTGAGAGAATAGATACGGACTAAGGATGTATAGGACTTGGCCATGACATTTTCTTTTTCTCTGCCTTGTTTTTTTTTTTCTTTCTTTTTTTGCGAGATGGGTGTAAAATAGGCAGTAACGGAACTTCAAATGCACAGATCTTTTCATCTCAGCACTCTCTGAGTATCTGTTCTGTTGTACTCGCAACATCTGTGGTGAGTCTCACAAAGCTATGCGCTGGCAGCAAGGACGACAAGGCCAAATCAGCAGCACAACAGGCTCCGACGCCATAGATCTCAGCTTGAATGCCAAAGGTCTCTCGGTTTGGGCGCAGGCGGGAAAAGTCCACGCAAAGTTCCCTCCCTGCCCTGACTTTCTTGGTGGTGTCGCGTCAGTCCGTCTTATTGGAGCGGAGTGGCCGGGGCGAAAAACAAGGCCACATCAACAAGTTCCCGCCAATCATGGGGTGTATTCTAGTCTCACCTCCCCCCCCCTGATGAAGCCAACAGTACCTTGCCTTCGGCCACTGGCGGTAGTGAAATCAAGACCCGATAGGAATCGCAGCGGGCTACTGTAGGCCCAGGCGGCCGGTTGCCCTGATAGAAAGTTCCAACAGTCATTCCATCTCTGCAAGATCCTCCATGCCCATTTGCGAAAGAACCTAAAGATCCCATAAAGCACCAAAGTTTCACGCATGTAGTTATCAAGGGCAGACGTAAGACCGGGCAGTGTTGATTCGCGTTCGGTCGTCAACCTTATATATTTTGTCATGTCCATGTATCCCATCATCTTCTACTACGTCAATATGCAACAGGTATGCAAATTTCGTCTGCACTACAAATCATGGCTCTCTCAGTCGACCAAATCCTCACCATCATATTCGGCCTCGCGGGCTTCATCACCAGCCTCATCACCATGTGGCAGGGTCAGAAAATAATGTCAGCCATCAAGCAATTTTGTAAGTTTGTCCCGAGGCAGATGAAACTTTTGATCATTGAGCCTAGCCCTGATAACAATCTATAGCATACTATGCTTCGTTGGACGATGTCGAAGCGCATGTGTCCTCTCATGTCAATGCTCACACCATCGAAAGAATCCCCGTCATTTCGAGAGAGGGGAAGGAAAGAACAGAATATCAACCCTCGGTTGCCCTTCACCCAACGAAGCCGCCCAAAGCCATCATCAGGGAGGCAATTGTACGATCCAGACTTGGGTAGTGTAGTTGAGACACATCGCAGCGCAAGGACCGGCGCCTTGTAGGGCACTTGAGCCGGTTGCCCAGGCCATGTCGTCGAGGATCAGTGTTGAAAGGGGAGTGGGAGTGCATGTAAGATGGTTGGAAACTTGATAGTTTGAAAAGAGTAAATCGATATTATTGCCGGTCACGTAAAGATACGTCAGCTGCTCTCCAGCCGTCGAGCAAGGCGCCGTGAGCCATTGCAAAATGATCTTGAGAGCAATGCTCGCCAGCAAACCTTAACACAGCTCCGGCTTCATTGACCATGGGTTCTTGGAGGGTTTCTCTGTGCCTGGCTTCGGATAGACCAGTGATCAAGTGGCTGTAAGAACCCCTCGAGTAAGGGTCCTGTGCCCACCGCGTGACGTGTATGGCATCTGGTCTTGGCGGCTCGATGCCGAACCACTTGGTAAGAGTTCGATGGAATAGTGCACTAATGTTTTTGTCCTTCATTGCTTCGACTGTAGTTGCAGTCTTGCAAGAGACAAAAGCACAAAGGACAGGTTGACCCGTCAAGGCCTGAAGGTTCACGATTGGCAGCCGATATACATCCGGAGAAACAGAACCGTTTCGACTGAGAGAGATGCCGCTCAACTCTGAGGTGAAGCCCAGAAATGAATCAGGCAAGTCATCCTTACCCAGAGTCTCGGTTGGCATGAGCCCCTTTTTGATGATGGAGCTAAAAGGTTCATCGTTCCACCAAGGCCTGGAGTAGATTGCAAACATCTTGTCGAGCGTGCCAAAGCCAAGACGGTCTATCGCTTCTTGCTTGTCGGCTGGTAAACTCGGCACGAACAGTCCGTCCTTGGCACTGTCTTTCAGCACACCCAGGGGTAATGTGCACACCACTTCTCTCGCGGTAAAGCTTCCTCGATTTGTCTCAACGACGATGGGATTCCTGGTCCAATCGATTCGCGTGACAACGGTTTCTAGCGTTATGGCGCCAGCCTCGACGAGTGGTCGAGCGATCTCGTCAGTGATGGCGGCATATCCGTCCTGGACGAAGGTGTGTTCGCCATCGAAATCGTCGACTGCGTATTCGAGCAATCCCAGGCCAGGCTCGCTCTCGGGACGTCCGGGTTCTGTAGTTTGCGCAAGAAGCGGAGCGGCCTCCATGTTTTCTATACCCTGGAACAGCGCGCCCAATGTGCGACGGTACTCTCTCGGCACAAGCTCGAATGCATCTTGAAAAGCCTTGGTGTTAAGCAGCGCCTGCAGGATGGACGTGTGCTGTGCCGCCTTTGCTGGAATTGTAGCAGCGAGTTGCTGCACTTGGTCGACTACCTTCTGGGGGCATGAAACGATCAGTTCAGCCACATGAGCAGGAATCACCAAGCTGCCGTCCGAGTTCGTGGTGGTAATTGTCGTTGCAGGACATGTCAGGTGTAATGTTTGGTCCAAGCCGACTTCCTCCAGACATTCCCCAACGACCTCGCCCTTGTTGCAGGTAAAATGGTTCTCTTCATTTGGTGCTCGGAACAAGACGGACCCCTTCATCGGTCGGCATCGTTTGTGTGGGAGAATGGTCATGAGCGGATTCGGTCTCTCAGCATTGCCGATTCCATGAATCCAATTCGCGCCGGTGTCCAGGCGGCATCCCTGAACATGGACAGAGGCGATACGACCGCCAATGCGATCCCGTGCCTCTAGGATCCGTAGTCGATTGGCATCGTGGCTCGTTGCCTGAAGCAGCCGGGATGCGAATGCGAGCCCCGCGATTCCTGCACCAAGAACAACCGTGTCGTAGTTTACCAGTTTCCCGGCTCCAGCTCCATCGGTTGACATGACTGAGAAGTGTTTTTCGAGCATGTACAACCTACTGCTGGGAGCCATGTCGATGGATTCTTATAAAGATTGTTAGAACCCAGGGTGATATACGATGTGGAGTCACAAGCAAGCGACATCGGAGGAATAAAGAAAGTAAGAGCAGTTGAGTGATCCGTGCGCTGGTCCGATATTCATTGATATCGGTGTAAGTCAGTTCCACGGCCCATTGGGTACCTACTTTGCCGCATGGCATGTCATGGCATGTTTACAGTAGAAGCCGACTGGCCCAGTTCAGAGCCTAATTACTAATCTAGCTGCCAGACGAGTTGCCAGGTGCGAGAGGGAGGGGGACACATTGCGACTCTGAAGACAAGGACCAGTGGAGCGTTCCAACACAGGGCTTAGTGGCGCCTCTTACCGACCCTCCCCCGCGTGGTCGGTCCCGAAATCCATGCATGGAACTTTGCTCTTGGAGGTGGCATCGTTAACACTTGCCTAACTCGTGCATATTGGGCTGGTTTTTTGGTCAGCATGGCCACGTCATCTTGCCACAAAGGTGTGACAACCTTCGCTTGGCTTTACATGGCGATACAAGTTCCTTCAGCTGAAGCATTAATCCACGGGGTTTCCCGAATGTGGTGTAGACAGGGGTCAACATGTTTTCTAGGTCATGTCAGCTTTGAAGGATTCCAGATCCAGAAGTGATCCAAACATTCAAGGGGCTCGCCACCCGTTCTTCGGCTGACGGAGATGCTACGACGTCGTGTAGGGTCAACGACTCTCTCAATGACTCAACTCGACATCTTGAATACCTCCGAGGGTCTTGTAGAAGGTATTCTTATGCTATAGTCTAGTAAATTGCTCAGGCTGACCACGGAGCGTGGATAGTAGCTGAGATGGACCACAACTGAGTTGGTTTTCAAGGGGGAGTTCTCCGAATCTGATATCAACACAGGTTCAGCGTTGCATGGCATTGGGTTCAAGTTTGAGTGCCGTCATTGTGTCATAACATATCTATCATCACAGCCGTGTAGCAGTGTGCTTCCATCCTTCACAGTCCCGCAAGTCATGCTTGAAACGCGCATTCCTCTGCTCCCTCTCCGGAAACTGGCCAACACGATCTGGCCGCCAACGCCAGTAATCCTTCCACCTAGCATCCAACGTCCCCTCCATCGCCTGGACGACGTACTTGCCAACATTGGTGAGGTTCTTGAATGAGTAGCCACTGCCACCCGTGGCGATCAACAGCGAATCCGGCGCGGATTCATGATAATCGATGATCCAGTGATCGTCGTGTGTTTCGACGTCCCAGCACAGCTTGCTGCTTTCCACCTCGGCGTCGCCAAACTCGGGCAGGATGTACTGCGCAAACTCGAGTGTCTTCTGCCGTCCGACCCGTGGCTGCGTGTCCGTGGGGTGGTACGCCTGGTCGCGCGGCAGGCTTCTCACGCCCCAGTCGCACTCGGGCTCGGCCCAACGCTCGCGGTTGATCATGGTGATGTCCATGTTGCAGATCTTGAAGATGCGGTCCTCGTTAGGTGGGAAGAAGTATCCCCGACGCGTGATGGCGACCACGGGCAGGTCCTTGTACCGCTGGTACTGTTCCTCCGTCATGCGTATATGAGTGACGGGGTATCCCACCGCGTGCAGCTGGTTCTTGAAGTCGAGCAACGTCTCCGAGTACGCGCCCACGGAGACGATGACCTTCTTAGCTTGCCAAATGGTCCTGTTTGCCGTGCGGACGCCGATGACCGTCTTGGTGTCGTTGGGGTCCCGGACAAAGCCTGTCACGGTTCCTGATTCACCAGCAATGAAGACGACTCCAAGCCTCTCACATTCACGCTTCAGGACAAACATGGCATTGGTGGACTCGACCCATCCAGCGTTGCTGTTCCAAATGCCTCGGAAGGTTGCAGGAGCGTCGGCTTGGGTAGATTCGTATCTTCCTTGCTGCCGTTTGCGTCGGTCATGGTGGTGCCCCATTGCTGGGTACAGCTTGAACATGTGCTCCCAGTCTGGCAGCTCGACGATGTGAGAGGGGTCACCTAATGTGCGCGTGTTGGAGACAGCCGTGTCAAAAGTCTTTGCTCTGTCCTCGTCCAAAGAGCCGTCGGTGCCGTATAACCAGCCAGTAGGATGAAAGACATCTTTCCAGAGGGGTTCTCGCCAGAACTGGATGGCTTCCTGCGAGAGGATCGAGAAGTGGCCATCGACGTATTCAGTCCGGATGATCTTGTTGCGGTCGTAGCCTGCGGACGACGGGGAAGGGACCTGCCATCGGTCCAGCACGCGTACATTGCTGTAACCTGCACGAGCGAGCCACCAAGCGGTGGACAAGCCAAAGACACCTGCACCAACGACAATGATTGGAGTTGAATGGCTGAGGGTTTCCGACATGTTGAAGATTGCAAATGTCTATCGTGGTATGGCTGAGACAAGTTGGACAAATGTTGGTATGGTAAAATTGGAGACAGGAAGCATCTACAGCCATTATCTGCAACAGTGGATGTCTGCTTTTGTATTATGAATGAGGCCAGCGAATCCTCCCAGCCAGCATGCGGCGGCGGGCAATCTTCCGTTGGCTAAGGTAGGTACTGGACAGTAGGCGTTGGCGTTGGCGCTGAGGGAGGGACCTGGTGCCGGCTTGACCCGTGTCTACTGCAAGTAGAGATGCTCTCGAAGGTGGTCACGTTGTGGTGCTCCCTCTCCTTCTCCTTCTCGGTTCTCCCCCCCTTCTTGTGTAGCCGAAAAAAAGAAGGGGGAATCTTGAGGCTCACGAATAACATGACAAGCTTGCCTTGCCTTGCGTCGTCTGTGAGTGGCGAGCATGCAGGGAACTTTGAACCCCCCCTGCACAGTTTCGCCCCGTTGTGCCTACTCTAGCGGCGGACAAAATACACGAGACTGAATTGGCTGTGCCCTCACCTCTCTGAGTCTTGTGTTTTATGTCCCCCTCTGGCCTGCTTCAGAGCAAAGTTCCAGAGTGGGGAAATGAGGGGTAGTGGATTCTGACGAATCATATGTAACCGCAATAAGGCAACTGCAAAGTTCCTTCAAGGTACCTGATGGTGATCAGTTTACCTACCGAGCTTTACCTGCGTGCCTGTGGTGGCTTGGGATCTTTCCTTGAGGCAGATCACGTGGTCGATGATTGGGGACGACGGCGATGACTAAGGTGACTCGGTGAGCCCAAAGTTCCTGGCGGCTGAGCCACATCTTTCCCAAAGCAAAGTTCTTCGGCCTTGTGCGCCTTGCCATACCTGTCCAACCACTGATCAGACATCTACAACCAGGCAGAGAAGCTCGTTTCTAGTACTGAATACTCTCCATCCGTCTTCTATTTAATGGGCTTTTCGAGACCTCAACTTGCCGAAATTTCATCAGTCAACACACTCTACCATCAAGCACAACCACCATCAAGCACAACCACCACCAAGAACAACCACCACCAAGAACAACCACCACCAAGCACAACCATCAACCACTATCAAAAGCCTGCACCATGACTTCCACTCAGCAAGACCACATCGTTCTTCTTGTCGATGACCACTTCTTTGAAAACTTGCCCGCCTGGGTCACCGACAACTTCACCGTCACCCCCGGAGGCTATCACGAAGGCCAACCATCTCGCAACAAGTTGGTCATCTTTCAAGATGGCAGCTACCTCGAGTTCTTCAACTGGTACGACACCCCACCGGCTCTGGACGATGAGAACTTGCCCATGAGATTCTGGGGACCCAAGACCCCGGGACTGATCGACTTTGCCATCACCGACACCACCCACTCCGCCGAGGAATCGGTCGGGGCCGTCAATGAACGACTGTCCGAGGGGCCTGAGAAGGATTCCGGCCTTGGTGTCAAGTTCGGCAAGCCGATTGCGGGATCACGCAAGAAGGCTGACGGTGTCGAGATCAAGTGGAAGGTGACACGACCCGAGTTCTCCAAGGGTGAAAAGACGCCTGGTCCAGAGCTTTTCGCCTACGGCAGGATTGACGTCCCATTCTTCTGCCATGATGTCACCCCGCGAACCGACAGAGTCCCAAGTCAAGACGAGAAGAAGACGACGCATCCTTGCGGTGCCATTGGCATCGCAGCCTGCGACATCCTCGTCCCCAAGAACCTGCTGGCGGAATATACCCGCGTCTATTCCAAGATTCTGGGCTCCGAGATCAAGCCTGCCGCTGGCCAAAACTCGCACACCCTCGACATTGGTGTGCCCCAGGGACCTACCCGTTCCACCGTGGTCGTTCGTGCTGCTGAGACTGAGCATGATATCAAGCGCATGCAGGAGAGAGGCATTGGCTTCTCTGATCTTATCATCGCCGTCAAGTCTGATGGCCCCGGCGGCGAGGAGAGGCGCCCACTGGGTCCCACTGGTATCGAGTCCACCATCTGGCTCGAGAAGTCAAAGGGGAATTAGATGTTGAAGGGTATCGGACTGGGTATTTCGCTCTAGTTTTCGCTAGTTGCCAATTCCGGACAGCTTGCAGTAAGGGGGGATTGATCAGTGCAGTACCATGGGCATCAACATCATGTTTTCTTGGCCATTTTATCAAGAATGGCAACCACAAATTGACACCTATAGGAAGTTTATGCTTCTTTAAATTCAATGACTTTCTCACAACTGCATACTATCGCGTACTGTGAAAAATATGCAGGCCACTGTGTTAGCGTTGGATTATGATGCTATGATGTGTTAACCAGTCTGCCCTGCGAAGCCAAGAGTCAGGAGGGCACCTTACACCACACAGCTCCTACAATGGTGGCGCCTCCACGACTGTGGGAGGTGGCATGGGCGCTTAGCATTTGAAGCCCGGAGCTTGATTGAAGTCCGTGATTGAAAACAGACCCAAATTTATTGTAATTGTAATTAGAAATATGGAGCGTCTCGGCCCTCATTCCCGGCTTGTGCATCTGTCTCTATCTCAGTCATTGCTTTTCCACTAGCAAAAGGTCGAGCCGACCATGTCCAAGAGTGCCATGTCACCCGCCAATTTTGAGGCCTTTAAGGGGCAACACGAGACTGCTCCCTACGAAACAGAGCACAGTGCAAAGAGGCCCAGTCATCTAGCCCTGCTACCTTGCCGCTCGAACCACATTGGTCTTGAGGCCGCAGGTATGCATAGGCAGAGGTCGAAAACTAAAGGATTACTCCTCAGTTCTATCACTGGTAAATCTCAGGACAGCTGGCTCCTGGAAAGGGCGTGGCCAATTGTTCCTGCATGAAACAAGCCAGCACAACGCTCCAACCATGAGGAGCACCATGGTTCATCCAAACTCACCAACTAGGGTAGGGTTGAGACCAGCCAATCGGCCAGTCACATGATAGCATACTAATGCGACTAGGTAAGGGGAAAGATCAAGGAAATTAGGAGCAAGCTGCGTTCGCCTGGAGTGCCGAGCGTAACCGCCGAGGTCAGGCAAAATGTCTCCAAGACTATTACGAAAAGGCCGCTTCAAACTCGTCTTCAAGACCGCCTACATATTGTCATGGTCAGCCATCGTCTCCCAGGAGCAGAGAAGGGCTGGGTCCCTGACGGAAGACTTGCCGAACTCCTTCACCTAGAGGCAAGCGAGGAAGAGCTCATGAGATGCAGAAAGTTATGTTTCAACACCAAGCAAAGTGAAATGATAGGACAAGCACGGAAGATTTGTGGAGTACCTACAAATGATTCAATCACAGTCTCTAGAGAGACGCTCGTCAACAGTGAGCGTGGGGAACGTACGCCGTCGGAAGATCGATCGTACAAGAAGATTCTGGCCATCTTAGTTTTGATAAACCGGACAGTCAGGATCAAATCATTCTTACAAGCAGGCATCTGCGATAAAGACTTGCCCCTCGTCCCAGCTGAGAAGATGAACAATGCTTCATCCGGGCCACTTCAGCCAAATAACGCCAAGATTCACTCTCCCAAGTGCCTCAAAGGTTGGAGAAGGGTCACTTTCGAGAAGTTCTTAAAGTGGCAATGGCCTTCCCAATTAGGCCTAGCCCGCCAGGCTAGCCAGAGATCACCCGACGAACCGGGGATCGCCTGGCCGGCCAGAAAAGCACGTAACCACCTTCAGAGCTATTATACAGGGTCCAATCCGACAGGTGCCTCCTCACATCCACCCTGGCTCATATTCTTTCGACATGCCAATCCGGAGGCCGAAAATTACCCCAAATAGCTATTAACCTGTCCGTGTGACCAATCCACCCCAGCCTAGGATTGAGGGGAAATCCATGTGTGCACCACTTTGAGACAATCGCGGATGCCATTTTCCAAGACTCCCCGGATCGGGGTGCACCATTAACATGTCCGATTTTCTACCCGAATCTTTCGCCGTTTCCCAAGACGTTATTATTTGCCCAAGGGAATTGAGGGCCTAAGACTTTGGAGGTACTCGTGCGATGATATTAGCCGCAGTTCAGGTACTTAAGAGATGGATGTTGCCACTTGAGCTAGTTTCCGTCGCACTCATAAGCCACCCTCATACTCAACATCGGCACCAACCTGGCAATCGACATTTTCAAGATGATGCTTCCATCTCTCACTAGCTTATGGCTCTTTGCTGCAACCGTCTCAGCTACCTCGCTGAAAGTTGTCAAGATCGGAATCACTCCCGATGGCACCACTGACCCCATCCGCGGTTGGAACTCTTGGGGTACCCAGGCGGGCAAGTACCTCAATGAGAGCGACTTCAATCAAGATCACGTAAGAGGCATCTGTGACCGCCTGGCAAGTGACCTCAAGGGTAATTACAGGCTGTGCGGCTTGGACTCTGGCTGGAGCGTCGGCGACCACGGTGACAAATACGGCCGGATCATCTACGACGCTAACAAGTTTGACATTCCCCGTTTTTCCAGGTACCTTCATGGCAAGGGCCTGCTCTTGGGCGTCTACGTTGTTCCCGGTGCGTTCCTAACGGACCTTGACAAGACCATCCAAGGCACAAACACCAAGATCAGGGACATTTGCGGCATCTCCAACGGACTTGCTCGGTGCCAGCTGAAGTACGACCATCCTGATACTCACAAGTGGATCGACTCCAACGCCAAACTGTTTGCCAGCTGGTATGCATGACTCGGGTTATTTCTAGTGCAGGACCTGACATTGGACGCAGGGGCGTCGACTACATCAAACTCGACTTCATCACTCCCGGCTCTAACGAGAACGGTGTCAACCTTCCTCCTGACGAGAGCCCTGAGGTTCAGATGTGGCACCGAGCCATCAAGAAAACAGGTCGCAAAATCACCCTCAGTATCTCCTGGAAGCTAGACAGGAGCAAGCCCTACTTTGACATCTGGCGTGCCAACGCCGACTCCATGCGCGTAGACCAGGACATCCAAACGTACTCATATACACCATTCACTTCCTGGGGCACTGTCATTCGCACGCTGCAAAACTACCGTGAATGGATCAACGCCGCCGTCGCCAACTATGACACCATCGGCACACACCCCAACCTCGACACCATGTACGTGCTGAACAGCGGAGACCTCAGTGGCTTGACCTATGACCAGCGCAAGTCTGTCTTCATCCACTGGATTGGCAGCTCCGCGGAGCTGAACCTCGGCGATGACCTGGAGCGCCCCGAACGCCGGGGCCTGGCGCTGCTGAACGACAAGGATGCGCTCTCCGCTGCAAGGTTCACTGCCAGATACCCCATGCAGCCGCGCAACCCGGGTTCTGGCGGCCACGCATGGCTTACCCAGAATGCGTGGATTGCAGGTCCCTCTCCGTCGGGAGAGTTCATCGCTGTGCTGGCAAACTATGGCCCCTCGGGCACTGAGAAGGTTGCGGCTTCGTTTGGCGACCTGGGCGTCTCGGGAAGTTACAAGTGCTTTGACGTCTTTGGCAAGAAAACGGTCAGGACAAGGTCTAGGTTGAGCGCCCAACTGAAAGGAGGGCAGAGTATCATGTACCGCTGTACTCGCAAGTAAGCACAGCAAGTCCTTGGTGTAGGCTAGCCGTTCCTGGCAAGGATTAAGACCGTCTGGAGACTAGACTCCTAGTCAAAGCCTCAATACTAAAACCTCAACTCCTTTGCGGCTCGAAGTGATGATAAGCCGAGTGCTCTGCTTTGTATCTTTGCAGTAAATCGCGTAGGTATGTTTCTTATTTTCAATATTCTAAATATACAAGTTCTAAGATGTCTCTATGTACAGTCTAATGTAACCTCTATGTACAGCAAATCCACCATCTCAATACCCAATGAAAATGCAAATCCGAGTCATCTAGTTCTCAGGAGTCCAATTTCCATCATCATAAGGAGTACCCTCGCCCTCGTACTTGCCGGGGGCCCATGAGCCGTCATCAACTAGAGGCTTAGCAGTAGAAAGTGCCAGAGCCGTAACGGCAAAGGCAAGGAGAGTGTAGGAGTAGCGCATCGTGAAGAGGGTTTAGATGGACGAGAAGGAGTATAAAATTAAAGCAAGTTGACGATGTTGAGTTGATAAGTTGGTTGTGTTTGGACGTTTTTGCTTGCTGGATGGGGAGAAGAATAAGGTTGATGAGGATGGTGTGATGGTTGTGATGATGATAAAACGAACTCGATGGTGAGCATTTATCACGCCTTATATATCCTTTCGTGCTCTTCTCTTTTGTGATAGCTATTCCGGTCAGGTTTCCATCCAAGCCTCCTGTTAGACGGCATAGCCCACAGCCCAGCAGCCCGATCTGAACGCCGATCTGACAGCCGCATTAACTGGAGAGGCAAAACTGAGACTCACTGATCGTTGCTATTTTCAGTGCCACTAAATTTAAGCGTATCCCAGGATGCTCTCTCACACATCAGCGGGCATTCGGGCTGCGCCCCAGTTCCCTGAAAATGGCTGTTCTCTCCGCTGTGAGATCAGCGCTAGCGAAGGCGCCTTATAGATTCAATGGTGACGGGTATTTCATGATTGGCAGTAAAGAACCGTACCATCTTGGTATAGAATCTCTTGCGATTCGACGGTGGGGGGACATGGCTTGGCTCTAGGAGCCATCAATTGTATTACTTCACAACCGAGAGCAACCCACAATATATATGCCACATTCTCATGCAGCCCAGTAGCAACGTATTACCAATCTCACAGCGTGAGGTGGAGATGGAGATAGGATGAGGGGATGCTACTCCCGGAAGTCTCGGTATTGTAACAGTTCCAGTTTGCCAGATCCTGTGTGACGTGTTTATCACATGCAGCATGATTGCATCAGCGCTATTGACGAGCCGAAGCGTCCCGATGCGACATGGCCCACAACACCGACATCCAGAGCAGCATATATCCCGCATACCCGAACGAGTGGGATAGAGACACCTGTCACGCGTGCGTTAGTCTGCACCTTTTCCTTGTTGCGTCGTTTGCGGGTAGCGGTGGGGTTGCAGCGAATGCAACAATACAACTGCAGATATGCTGAAGACTGCCTGTAAGCGGGTATCTGTATGGATGCATGTGCGTTCTGCCTCTCCAGAGAGGATAACTTCGTTTTGACGAGCAAAACTAACGTTCTTAGCTACATATACGGATTCAAACTAACCATGCAATGGAGACTCGCCTACGCTTTCCAAGACATCATGTTTCCCTGCGCCCCCTCTTCTCATTGATCCATCCCCTCACTTTGCGCTAATCAGTCAGAAAGGTCACGGGAACTTATGTAGCGTAATATGGAGCCAAAGGACTGTGTTGAGGTAGATAAGAGGTCTCCTTGGTACCGACCGGGCGGTTCAAGACTCCATGCCCCTTACTCGTATTTTGTTGGTTGCCACCTTCTAGACCCAAAGAGCCTCAGCCGTCGAGCATAGTGACGAGGTCCTACTCAGAAGTGTTCATTTTCTTCAGAGACTTGTCAAAACTGGCAACATGCGCGTTGCTGTTATCGGAGGCGGCCCCTCTGGCCTCGTCCAGCTCAAAACACTAGCAACCGCCCATCAGTATTTCCCATCAACGGAACCCTTGGAGCTAAAGCTCTTTGAGTCCTACGACAAGCTCGGTGGTGTTTTTCTTCATCACGTTTATGAGGATGCCGAGCTCGTCTCCTCAAAGTTCCTCACAAGCTTCTCTGACTTTCGTCCCCGACCTGAAGACGGTGACTTCCTCTCTTCCGAGCGGTACAGACAGTATCTAGAGGACTACACTACACACTTCAACCTATGGCCATACATCCATCTCAGCACGCGCGTTACAGGCGTCAGGAGAGGAGATGTGAGCGAACATGTCGTCAGTTACATGGGACCTGATGGTCAGGAGATTGAGTGGGAGTGTGACGCAATTGCCATTTGCTCGGGCGTCCACTCAAAAGCTCATATCCCCAATATTCCTGGCATCGAGTATGTCCCCGAGGTCATTCATTCACAAGACTTCAAGAAGCGTGAGCAATTTGGTACAGGCAAGACCGTCATGGTGCTGGGTAGCGGCGAGACGGGCTGCGACATGTGCTATCTTGCCATCACATCCCCTACCGAGAGAGTCGTTTTCTGTCATCGCGATGGCTGGATTGGTGCTCCTAAGCGCGCTCCAGGGCAGCGGTTCTTACCGTGGCTGCGTGGAGACCAAGATTACGACACACCGCAGCTACCTATTGATGTCAGTCAAGTCACTCTTTTCGACACCATGTATGTCCATCCTATGGTTCGAGACACCATGATTGTCTGGGATTATTACCATTTCCTTGCTCTGCCTGCCGGATGCTGGATCTGTGGCGGTTCAAAATATGGCGTCGACCAGTATGTTGGTCAGATCTTTAGCGATCGTTTCCACGCCTCGCGATGTGAGTCAACTTGGTGCTACTTCAAACTGCGAGGACATGACTAATACCGTCTCAGTATTCTGGAACAAGGCCTGGCAGCGTATTCAGAATAACGTCTCTACGCCATGGCGCCCAACCAAGTGGACACTGGCTACCCGTATCCGCCGGTTCTTCTTCAACACGGCCATTATTCCGGCCAAACGCACCATCGACGTTGCCCCTTTCCCCTCTCACATCACTCCAGACGGCGTCGCCCACTTTCCTGACAACGGCCGCCCTGAGGCTAAGCGTATCCAAGAGTCCATCGTCAAGCCTGATATGATTATCTTTGCAACTGGCTATGTCCCCCACTTCCCCTTCCTCAACACCAAACACAACGCCGGTCGCCGTCCTTATCCCGTCTCTCACGATGCCGATGTCCGCCAGGTTTGGTCCTCCAACGACCCTACTATCGGCTTCATTGGTTTCGTGCGCCCCGGGTTTGGTGCCATTCCTCCCCTCGCCGAAATGCAATCTATGCTTTTCGTCACCCATCTCCTCGGCCGCATCACCCGCCCGCTGCTCAAGGATGACGAGTGGCACTACCGCGTAATCCACGCCCCCAGCGCCCGTGTCTCCTATGGCGTCGAGCATGACAGCTATGCCTACCAGCTCGCCAAGGACTTGGACATGGCTCCTTCATTCACCGATATCCTCCGCATCTCCCTCCACACGCCTCGCGGCTGGCGACTCCCATACATTTGGGCAGGCGGGGCCAGCTTCAATGCTAAGTTCCGCCTCGTTGGGCCCTGGAAGTTTGACGGCGCCGCCGAGATCCTCACTGGTGAGTTGTGGGAGACCATTTCCCGCCGCTCAGGCCTCTTCGGCAACATCCCCATGGTCGTCGTCCCCGTCATCTATCTTGGCGCTATCAACCTGTTCTACTTCATCTATGCCCTTTTCTGGGGAACCCTGGCCAGCATAGGGCTTGCCAAGGCCCCCGTCCCACGCAATGATGTCAAGAGGAAGTTTGAGGAACTGGCTCAAATCGAACACATGAAGATGAAGCAGGAGGCCGCAATGGCAGGAGATGTTAAGGTGAAGATAATGAATTAAGGAGATTATATGCCCTGCAAATGGGACCCTCGGTGGTGGCGACAATGGAAACATGTGAAGGGAAATGAACTTGCATATCATCATGTTGAACGCGAACAATTCGTGTGGTTGAGGCGCTGGAGGCTAGAGACATTTGTTACTGTTTTCTCTGGTTCGGCTTGTTATCTTCGTTTTGAAGAGAGTACCTTCTTTTTATCTCGATGTTATGTTTCTAGTGTCTTTAACCCGGGGTGATTATTAATTCCATTCCTCTAAATCTATCTTCAATTTTAAGTGATCATGATCCCTAATCCCCTTCAAGCGTGCCTCAGATAGAGGAACTTTGCTGTCCTGTTAAAGTCGAGGACGTTTCAGGGGTCGCCCCCGGCCCTGGCAGACCAGGAAGTGGTGCCGGTCCCCTTGCATAGATGGCGGAAGAACAACAAAGATTACTTGGCACCGGCTATTCCGGCTGGTCTTGGTAGAACATTGCTTTTTTTAAGGAGCAAGAGTGCTATGGGTTGTTAGATGAACAGCAGCGAACGTGGTGATGTAGGCAATCAGGGCGGAATCGGCATCCCAGCCTCAACTCACAACCAAGCAAGCGCCACAACTCTAGGTAGCCAGACCTTATCCTGCCCATGCATCACACGGTATATGCAGTGAAGGATGAAGCAACACCATTAGTTATTCAGCCAATAGCGAAGCATGAATATAACGAGGAAACATTCATGATGATTCATTGGCCCTTGCAAAGACCTTCTTTTAGGCCTGCCTTTTATATCTACCCAGTCAAGCAGCTCTACCAATGGACTCTCTACTAGGGTCCTCCCTAACCCAGATATCACTCTGCTTCTTACTCTGAGGCTCTAGTGGTATATCACTATTGTCGCTTCGTGATGGCGACGGTGCTCGTGGCGATCGGGGGAAGGTATCGTGGCGGAACCCGCTGTTGTTATATGCCAGGTTGGACCCAGATTGGGCGTATGAGGACGCCATATTGGACTTTTTCTTGTTGAAGAAGTATCCGTATATCGATCGACTCAGGGCGAGGTTGGCGCCAACGATACCGAGATACAACTCGAGGTTGGACCAGATGGCCGTGATGGCATAGACCCCTAGGAAAAGGCGGCTGTCAGTACCAGTTATCTAAATGCAGAAGGTTCCAGCTTACAACTGAGGTCTGATGTTTTGATGCCCAGAGACGCTGCACGGGCAATGCCAAAGCCGGTAGCGCTGTCGATCATGCATGTCAGTAAATCTGAAGCTGGACCGTGCCGCCATGCAGGGACCTACATCAAACCAAGGCTCATCAAGGCCCAAACGGAGATCTTCGTTTTCAACGGAAGTCGGACTTTCCAGATGACGAGCATGGGTAACAGGGAGCAGATGATGTCGGTGACGATCGAGTATGCTGCGCCGTATGGGTCAGAGGTGTATCTCCCTATCTCTCGACTTGAGACATACCGATGGTCAAATAAATGGCGTAGATGCGAACCCGTGCATCCCAGCACTTCCCGGAACCTGTCCAGTACGCTTCCACAGGGTCGCATTCAGCGAGAAGAATGATGATGCATCCAAAGTTGGTGACGACCAAGCCCGCCATGACCGCCCAAGCAGACCATCTCAACCCCCTCGAGTTCTTGATCCGTAATAGTAACAGCAGAATGGAGACCTTTAGGAGACAGATGCTGGCGAAGAGCAAAATCTGGGCGACCCATCCTAGCATATTGTTCCGTACGTAATTCTCCTTGGGGATGTACCATCTGTGTCGGCCGTTTCCAATGCTGATCTGGGCGACCTGTGTTGCATATCGAGCAATTCCGAGAAAGGTGACAATGACCATGGTGTGGTCGTCCCATTGTAGACATCGTAGGGCTGATCGCACCCAAACACGCAAGCCTGTCGTGATGATGACGAGCGCGATCAGCACGCTAGAGACTCCGAGCAGTATGGGACCGACATTTTCGTCCGGCGGTAGTGGATCTGGGGGCGTTACAGCCGACATGCGTACTGTAGTGATTGCAGAAAGTAGCGAATGATCGCAGAAGAGGGAATAGGAAAGGAACAGACCAACAATGTCGAGCCAATGCTGTAGTTAAGTAAGGGTGCACACCTATCCCACCCACACGCCGCATATTACAAAACGGAAACCCAGTTACCAGGCCAGAAAAGGCATCTGAACATTTCAGCGGCGATGCCGACCCAGCCAGGTTTTCCCCCAGCCGTCAAGTTGTCTCCTCCTCCACCCGATGAGGCAATAGGGCTAGTGTCTGACATCTGGGACACTTCTGCAGCCACGGCCGTCCCAACTGATTGCGGGGGAAGATTGCTATCTCAGTTCTCGTCGGACTCTTCTGCAAGGGCAAGGACCCTTGCTTGTGGCCTAAATGCAGGGGGTTTAGTGATGCCTTGTGGAGGCCTCGGCCTCCGCGGGGATGCTTGGATTATCCAGAATGTCTTGCTGCTGAAAGAGCTTACCAATCGCTTGGCCCTTCACATATCCAGGAATTTCTACATCATCTTTATCTAGGATCTCTAGCGAAAGGATCGAACGAGGTGGTCTATCCCACATGGCTCATGCGTTGGTTCATCCCATCAACGACTTGGCCGCGTCAGAGGCATTTTCTTGCAGGCAGGGGGTCCCGAAGCGAGGAATAAGGTTTGCAACGGTTAGCATAGAATGCAACATAGTGCCGGTTGCTATCAATGTAAAGAAGCTTTCGACAAGGATCTTGATTCGCCGTGACGGGCCGTCTCAAACCCCAAAGAACTAAACCGCCGGGGCTTTGCAGATACGAAAGGAAGGTGTCTTGGCTTCTTTACCCCTATTTGATCAAGTCCGGTATTCGTCCCGCTCATGGCCTCACGTCAAGGGACGGGTGCACCACCCGCTAATTGTCAACTAACAGAGTCCAATTTCCTTAGCATGCGGCGTCGAAGCCTTCCAGCTGCCCAGAGAAGACATGATTCCGGATGAACCGCAGACTCTGCAGGGGCTCTGCAACCCTTTACAAATACGTGCTTCTTCCACTTCTACTCTCTTCGCCCCCACGACAGGCAAGTCTTGAATAAACTTTCCCATTGTCGGATCAACCCCTCTTCGGTTGCAGCCATGCTTGTCAAGTCGTATTTGTGGGTTGGCTTCTCTGCAGCTGCTCTCGCAGCCCGGCCTCAGCAGCAGGCATACGATTATGTGAGTCCAAACAAAACCTGCCTTAGCCCACCTGCAGCATCTGCACCTGAGACGCAGGTGGCAAAAGTGACACATCTTGCTAATACTTGTGGCTTACAGATCGTTGTCGGAGGCGGCACTGCGGGAGTGGCCGTTGCCGCTCGACTGAGCGAAGGTCTACCCTATTCCAGTATCCTCCTCGTCGAGGCTGGCCCCGCTGCCTGGGATGAGCCCAAGATCAACATCCCAGGCATGAAAGGTTCAACCCTGGCGACCAAATACGACTGGAATTTTACAACAGTTCCACAATCCGGTGCCAATGACCGCGTCTTTCCCGTGAACCGTGGCAAGGTCCTCGGTGGCAGCTCTGCCCTCAATCTGATGACCTACGACCGCGCTGCTGCGGCAGAGTACGACAGCTGGGAGGCCCTGGGCAATCCGGGATGGAACTGGAAGACCATGATCAAGGCGATGATGAAGTCTGAGACCTTTACCGGCAAGAACACCGACACGTACGGCTCTGCTGGCGTTGGTGATAGTGGTCCGGTGCAGGCTGTCATCAACCGTCTCATTCCCGACCAGCAGGAGACTTGGATCCCCACTATGAACAAGCTTGGGGTCAAGACCAACCTCGAGTCCCTGGGCGGAAACCCCATTGGTGTCATGTACCAGCCGAGCAGCATTGACCCAACAAGTTACAAGCGATCTTACAGCGCCAACGCCTACATCAAGATCGCTGGACCCAACCTGCGAGTCCTCACAGACACCACCGTGGCCAAGGTGAACCTGGTAAAGAGTGGTACCCAGCAGATTGCCACCGGCATCACTCTTCAAGACGGCACCGTCATCAGGGCGCGCCGAGAGGTCGTCCTGTCAGCCGGATCAGTCCAAAGCCCTGGATTGTTGGAACAGTCTGGCATCGGCAGCAAGTCCGTTCTCTCCGCCGCAGGCATCAAGCAGATCATCGATCTTCCAGGTGTCGGCGAGAACCTTCAGGACCATCTCCGTGTTATGAGCTCATACCAGCTCAAGCAGGAGTTCACTTCCTTCGACATCCTCCGCAGCAACCCTATTGTGGCTGCCGCCGAGTTGGCTCTCTGGAATGCTGGCAAGCCCTCTCTGTATGACTACACTGGCAGTGGGTATACCTTTACCACATGGAAGCAGGCTCTTGGCAGTGACCGGAACCTTGTCGCTCTGGCCAAGGAAGCCGCTGGTAAGGACGCTAGTAAGGTGGACAAGAAGAAGCTCGAGTTCCTGAGCAACCCTTCCATTCCTCAACTCGAAGTCATCTTCTCGGATGGCTACACCGGTGTCAAGGGTTACCCAGCTAGCACATCGCCCCTCTTTGGACAGGGCTTCTTCTCCCTGATCGCCGTCATCATGCATCCTCTCAGCCGCGGCAGCATCCATATCAACCCATCCGACCCTGCTGGAAAGCCTCTCATCAACCCCAACTACCTCAGCAACGCGCATGACCTGGAGGCTGTTACGCAAGCCGTCAAGTACTGCCGTAAGATCGCCACTACAGAGCCAATGCGGTCAGTATGGGACAGTGAGTACGAACCTGGCCTGGACGAGGTCAAGACGGACGAGCAGTTCAGGGACTACGCCCGGAGGACGACGCTCAGCATCTTCCACCCTGTTGGAACGTGCTCCATGCTTCCCAAGGCTGATGGAGGTGTCGTCGACCCCAAGCTCAAGGTTTATGGTACCAAGAATCTGCGAGTTGTTGATGCGAGTGTCATTCCTCTGTTGGTTTCTGCCCATATCCAGACAGCCGTCTATGGCATCGCGGAGAATGCGGCGAGACTGATTATTGCAGAGGCCAGGGGTTATTAATTAGCAATTCATCCTAGCGAAGGTGATACGACGTTGTTGTATTTAGAACTAAGTATTATAATAACACATTACTTTCTTCAATTGGCTGTTGAGGGTTGCCATACTCACATTCCGAAACGTCTTGATCTCGGCCGGCATAACTCCCCTGCAACAATCATATGACAAATCCCTGGACGTTATTATTACCACCAATCTGTGTTGACTAGAGCTCATCCATCCTGTCGTTTCCAGCAATTTAGGCGATGGAAGAATCTGCAACACTTTGATGATTGGAGCAATCCCCGTCTGATGCGACGCGACGCGACGCGCCTTGCTAGCCTGCGGGCTTGCCTTTTTCGGTAAAGCCGCTGTGACAGTTTTCTGGAACCGCGTGAGTGGACCGCCACGAAATATGAAGTACCTCCAGATACATCCATCCATGCGCCACACTCCTTACCCTGCACCCAGATTTTTCATCAAAGACACAAGTTCTCAACCGCGTAGTAGCCTTCTTGCGACTCTATAATAGCTACTGGTTATCAGAGTACTTTCTGATTATTTTTATATGTCTTAAATTGGTTCCCTCGTTTGGTGAGATCTCTAATGACAGACTCGACGTGGCAGAGCATTTCATGACGCTTTGCGCCCCTGTATGTTGCTGGGTATTTAACATCTCAATGACGCAACCTGTTGTGCTCGACCAATTAATAACCGAGCAATCAGTCCGTTCCTCAAGACCGAGTAAAAGTATTTCTTGATGACCCTACCTATCTCGAATTGTGCACGCCCTTCTGTTTTCCATTCAGGTCCAACGGGATCGGAAAGGCTGTTCATTGGAGCGGCTGGGCGACGACTTTTGTGGGACATCCAGTCACGGCCTATGAATGACCTGGACCAGATCAAAGGTACAAGCTAGATCACGGAATTTAGGTGGGGAGACAGGGTATTACTGATCGTACCCATACATGCCCCTGGTTCACGGGAATATTTCCAGCAAGCCGTGAGCTTCCCTGAGCTTGACTTATCTTATCGATAAGTGTTATCTCAACAGAGAAAAAAAAAAAATAAAAAAATAAAAAAATAAAAAGACAAAAAAAATAAACTTGCTGGTGGATTCAAACCACCTACGATGGACGAACAGGGAATCGAACCCTGGACCACTCCCAGTTGCTGGGATCGCAGGACGAATCATGCTAAGGGAGTATTATACCACTAAACCATTCGCCCGGTTGAGTTGTTGTCCGAGGTTCTCAGTTCGCTCCATGATTTCGACGTTGGTGTGGAAGCCGTCGCAAGCGATGGTCGAGTTGGCAGGAGAAACGATTATTTCGGATGGGATATCCCGACAAGAAGTCTAACTGGTGCCAAAAGATGTAATTATCTATTCCTGTGCTATTTTCGAAAGAATGGCCATCTCCTTCTTTTTGCCCCGGCTTCTTTAGCACTACTACCCGTTATCTTATCCTCCTTCTGTTCTTCCCTAGGACTTGATACGCTCGAGCTTGGCACTGTGATCCCAGTTGACCCAACTGACTCACTTGTGGCTGAGTTTGTGAGGGCGGCTTGCAATGTTCCATCGGCACTTGATGAAGATGCTTCCACATCATGGTCTCGTTGTCGGGCGGTGGCTTTCCCTTCACTCTTTCGAGACAACATATGTAAATGCCCAAAGACCACTGCTCCCTTTTCGTCAAGATCCGTCAAGTGCACTGATGTCATACCTTGTGGCACTGGGCGCGGCCATGACTTCTTGACAAAGAACTGCACTGGGTCGCGGCAGTACTGGGTTTCATCGTTGTTTGTTTTTGCAGCCGCTTTGTTGATGAACCTGGTCAAGCAGTTGCAGGGCTGGAAGGGGTGGCTAAAAGAGGCCCAGATGATCTTTTTGACCATCTCGCCTCGTTCCAGGCCTGGGTCCATTCTCAGGAGGCGCTTTTCGTACAACATCTGCAGCGTCGATATGGAAGCCGCCATATAATCTTCTCCTTCGGGTAAAGACTTCCAGCCTTGACACAAGCTCTGGGACTGGTCAGGCCGAATCAATTCACCAAACCCATTGCCAAAGATGGTGGTGACGCCGATCGAGGGCATGAAATCGACCCAGCCGTGACCCCATGATTTTAGATGTTGAACCCGAGGAAGAATGGGGCCAAGTGGAGTGACAACATCCAGAACGTCGAAACCGACAATCTCGCGGCGGGGGTCCAGAGATTGCGAGATCCTTATTCCTTCCTGCGAAGCGGTTTTGGACTGCCTATCAATCAGGAGCTCGATAGAATGAAGCACTTCTCTGACGCGAGTCCCAAAAGTGGCATACTGCACCTCTGGCACACCGGTTGGTCCTCGTCGCTTGTTGATGATGTAGATATTCAAGTCCAGGTTGTCCCAGCTCTTCAAAGTCCTGAGGGCTGCTTGACGGCCTGTGACTCCATTCCACTTGTCCTTGAGCTGGGTCGGATCGAACACCCAGTCATAAGTGGAATCAGGATCATTCTCATCGAGATACAGTGATATCCTGACAAGATGAAGCAATGCAGAAGCGCCGTCGACAAGCCATGTACGGCGGCTTACTACATCGTGAAAAGCAATAGGTTGAAATCCAATCCACCTGAGAAGGCTAGGGTAGTCCTTTTCGCGTTGGAGCCAAAAAGGTTGCTCCTTGGAGTTGATCTTCATGCTGACACCGCCTACCACGTCGGTCCCGGCCTCGAGGTATAATCTGTCAATAACGATTGATCCTGGGGGCTTTTGTAATCCCGATGACTTGACGTTATGATTTGCTGATGCGCCTCCTGCTGATAGTTAATATAGGTGACAACCACGACTAGGTTATGGTATTCTTCATTTCACTTACCACACAAGTCTGTTGCTGTTGCACACCACCCGACAACGTGACGCTTCTCTTCCAACATTCGAAGAGAAATACCCTCAAAATTTTCACTATCCAACTCACCAAGCCCAGGGTCAACATATGAGATCCTTTCGTCGGCTTCACCACTGACGAGAAGATGCCAGATGATGATATCGGCAGCCGCAAGAGTAGCGACGGCAAGCATGTTGAACCCTTTCATGATGATTCTTTGGTCCCATCGCACGACCTGATTGGACCCGATGATGGTGGCCAATTCAGCCAAGGAAATTTCTAGGCCCGTCTTGGGGATAGATCGCTTGAGGATTGGAAATCCTTGGACTAGGACTGGGCTGCAAAATAGATTACCCCAGCAGAGACCGGGAATCAGAGACGGATTCTCTGTACCTAAAAACTTGAATATAATCTCGCAAGATGCACTTCTCTTCCTTAATCCAGTTTTCCAATCTGGGGGAAGTAAATGGAGGCCGCGGACCTGAGGAATGTAACTCACAACGCGGTCATGCATGGCTGACGGCCGTAAAGCTGAGGCCAACCAGGAAAGTTGCTCGCCTATCTCGGAAACGAAGTGGAGGCCGCCAACCGCAGTAAGAGAGAAGGACGAATTCGGGTGGATGATAGCACTGAGGCTTTCGAGGCCTCGCTGATACTGGCCTTTAAGGGGCTGTGGTATCTTATCTGAGGCAGAATTAGAACCGAGAAAACAATTGCGACATTCTGAACTTGCATGAACATTCTTGGCCTTCAGGAAGTGATACTAGCTCTTGTAAGAGAGTGATCAGAGGTTGTCCAGATTCAGGCCATGTTTGATTCATATAATCCACCATTGTCAAAGCCTGTGCCTCATCCCATGAACCGACCAAGAAGAGTATCTTGAGAAGGGCCTCTTTAAAAGGAACATTAGTTTCCAAGTTACGGAAGAAGAAGAGAGGGTTCCAGTTGATTTTGAATGTCATGGCCAGCTTAGAGGGTCGTGGCTGTGGTCTGTTTTTCGGAGGGTATCCTTCAGCCCGCAACTGTCTCCGGATGGCCTGTCCGACTCGTGCTGCACCATCTTCGTTTCCAAAGGACAATCGATCGTGCTGAAGGATCTTGGCTAGCAGCCAGCGATATGCATCCGACTGTTGAACAAAATCCATGTAGTGGGCTGATAGCGACGTTTCCATGGTAGGTACTGGCTGAACGCCGCTCACCCAATCAAGGATTGCGTCGCTGGGCTCGCTGAATTGTTTGGGACCTGACAACCCATCGTCACGTAGTAACTCTTGGTCTGTCCGACCGGATACCATCTCGGATGGGGCAAAGGCTAGCAGTCGGCCGATTTGTCTGCGATCCGACAAGTTAACTTCAGTTAGTTTGGCAATTTCATCCTTGAACTTACTTCTTGTGTCGTTTGATGATGGCCCCTATCTCCGACCCAGAAGCACTTCGGGACTCTTCTTGCAGTCTACATGCAAACTCCTTCACTGCATTGCCAAGGTAGCCTACAGGTATACTCTTGCTGCATGTACTGCTGAGATCGCTCTTGACCTTCTGGACAAGCTGCTGGACAAAATTTTGTTCGCTTGGCTCCATTGAGCTATCCCAGGCTGAATCTACAGAAGAAGTGGTGTCTGTATCAGAGTCATCATGTAAGAGCGGTCGCATCTGTGCTGGTTCCAATTTCTTGCCAGCTTCCCGATCTTTTCTATCACCCAGCTGAGATCCAAACTGGTGATCTTTTGTCGTAGGTAAGACATAACCTGTATCGAGGGAGTCTTTGGGCATCTTGAGAGGAGTTGATTCAGGTTCCCAATACGCAAGCCCCCGAGTGTTTTTGAATCTGCGAGAGAGGATAGCGGAAGGAGAACTCAGTTGGAGGGTAGTGGGAGATTCAAGGCCTGAGATTGACGAAGTTCTGGGAGATGTGTCGGCTTTGGTTCCTGGAGCGGCTGTCGAAATACCAATGAACTCGGAGGATGCGAGCCCGGCCTCCCGCTCTTGGGTTCCTTTACCAAGACCCTGGCAACTGTAGTCTCATGAGCACCTTCATGATTTCACTATGCCAAAGGTGACGTACCATATAGAACAGTAGAGCAGCGACACAGAGTTGGGCAGGAATTGCTTGTCGCAGGTTATGCTATCGGATGTCTCGAATATTAATAAAAATACCCTGGGTTATACCCAAACTAGAACACATGCTGTCTAGAGCATTGTGAGACGTTGGTATAGGTATGACGTACCAGAATGCCGGAGAATATTGCTGGGGCCTCCATGGCTCTGTTGGCATTTCGGCAGGCACGGATTGATTCAGATAAGGCTGAACTGGTTGTATACTCCCGTCACCCCATCTTGGGCTATGATCTGGCATCTTCCAAACCTCATGTGAATAATTGAGGAGGTTGGCTGGAGCTGGAGCTGGCGAATACAGTGGCGTTTGCAACAAGGAATCATACTGCATCGACGGCGGGCTCTGGATAGGGAAGTACGGCATTGGAGAATAAGACATAGCTGAGCTAAAAATCAGAACAGTAAGGTTAGCTACTCCTGCAACGTGAGCAGCTGGACAATTCAACACCTACCCCGTTGGTGACGACTGTGCGGCTTGTCCCTGAGTCGGCTCATGCTGCTTCGAGTCAGATTTAGATCTTCGGCCCATTCTGAATGTTTGAATGGCGAGCAGAAGACCAAGGCTGGGAAGGTTATGGACTTTTCAAAGTGAATGAATTTGAGTGAAGAATGAGAGAGGGATTTTCTTGGTCCTGCAGCAGGAATGCCCAATGAGGCTGTAGCGTGGCTCAGCTGCGCCTCTTTGTCTGAGGGAGGCAATAGGGTGTCTGAAGTCAACTGCAATTGGCTAGGCATGATGTATCACGCTACCTATGGGCACACTCGGTATAGAGAGGTGGGCGAGGAACGAGGCTGTGCCGCAGATTTCTTGCCTGCTACTTGATTATCAACATACCTCCTTTGAGTAGGTAAGATGGTTTAAATGGCGTGATGAAGCTTGAGCTGTGCAACTCTCACTGGCGAACAAAGCTGAAAATGACAAGCTTAGCCTATCGCACACTCGAGGTTTGATGCTAGATATTTATAATGCAGACCCAGTAATTGGACGCCCAGCCTCAGCGTTTATGCCGGTTTCCCTACGTTGAAGATATCATTATCTTGATCTGTGATTGGAGGGTTTGACGCTCTCACTAATCCTTCCCACCATCATGGCTTCTAGGCGGCTTCGAGATTCGTTGACCGGGCCGAACCTTATCTCAACTACAATTAAAGGGCATGGGAACAGCTGCTTGTAAAGTCTATACCGCAATGCAAACTGGACACAGGCTACTGGTGTAGCTTTTTAGTTAATGAGGGACAGGAATTTGATGTGGTGAGCCGGCTCTCATAACACGAGGACCAGCAACATTTAGGTAGGGAACAACGAGGAAACCTCGGACAGGGCCGCTCCTGAATTGTTCGGTAATGATGCAATTTTCAAATGTTAATTAATGAAATAGAGCGGAGATAAGGAAGTAAATAGCCACACAGTAGAGAAGCGCAATGGAAACTATCTCGAAACGGTGGCCTCGGGGAAGGATTGTCCGCAGGAAGACTGTGCCCAGATTTTCATCCTGGCTGTCAGGGAAAAGATTATCCTGAGTCTCACTGTCAATCAGAGTGTTGCTAGTAAATGTTTCTTCCTCATTTGAATGACCCAAGTCTTGCCTCGCTGCCGACCCGAGATCCCGTCTCCTTTTACCTTCTCTCAACAACGCACTTGTTGGCTTCCACATCCGTTCGGTCACTCCTTGTAGTGTTCTATCTGACCTGTCAGGGGGATATATCGCCATGAGAAACTTCTTATCTCCCTTGGAAAGAACGTTATTGGCTTCAAAACACGTTATCGTGCTATGAGTGTCACCTTTCCGGACGGGGTAGTGCATGATGGACTTCGGATCATAGGGCATTAGGGAAAAGATCCCAGACTCCTTCATCATACGTACTTGTGTCTCGAATTGGTTGCGAGTCCATCCAGTTCGCTTTTTGATGAATTCGCGGTCCCAATTGATCCTGCAGTCAGGGTGACAGTGCGCATGCTTCAGACCCAAGGCATGGCCAAACTCGTGCAGGATCTCCCTTTGTCTTCGGTCTATATCTCTCTGAAGGGGCCCACCTGGGCGGTTCAGTGACATTTTAAGGCGTAAAGTCGCCACATTATAGGGAACGGCGGTAGCCATGAGCCCATCGGTTGACTCAGATCTGTTTGCGACCTCGACTCGGATGTCGGGTGGGGCAGAGTCACCGTCTTGAAGGAACTTGAACCGGATCCCCATCTTGATTGTGTTGTAATGTTCATTAATAAGATTGATGACGATGTTCTTCTCCTCATTTGTCCCGTTGAGGAAGGATACTATGAGAACTCGTTTCTGCAAAGGCCAGAACCAGTCATGATCGCGGTAATCCGTAGATGGAGCCCTGCCCCAATCATACGTTGGGAATCTTATAGGATAGAAACCTCCCTGGAGTGTCAGAACGTCTGTCGTGGAAGATGTAACCTCCGCGGTATTTGGTGTGGGGGTTGTGAAGTGACTCATTTCAGTTGGGGTTGGAAACCATCCAAGAATGAACATGGACATGGAGAAATGGGGGGAAAGACTGACTTATACACTACCGAGATAATCTTAGAAGGAGCTGAACGAGAATCAGTACTTAAAACAGACAGACGTCTCATAACAGTGAACAATCCCGGGCATCACATTTATTCGCCACACCCGTAGTGTTGTTATTATCATAGAGCACAAGTGAAGGATTGTTCGTTGGGGTGGGCAATACATTAATGAGGACAGCAAAAATGATTTAGGACATTGCTTTGATCACAAATTCACTCTTTTTTGTGCAGGGGAAGAGTACTGGAAGATAAAGAAGTCACATAAACAAGAGAAACTCACACAAAGAAACTGATATCATGCGCCTCGACACTGCTTGTTCACGTGTTCACAACTGAAAACCAGCCACAACATCAGACGAAAGAGCGCTGAACACGATGTTAACACTGTAGTAGTCTCGACGGCGCTTGATGCAGGTCAAGGAATTGATGTCTCGTCACATGAGTGCATTTCTTTAATCCTGCCTGTGCATGTGCCAAGGAAGATGATCAGACAATGGCAAACAGTGCAGCATGGCAGCGACCATGTAACAGTGCTAATAGCAAAGAGAATCAAGTCAGCCCTGACATGATAATGCCGCCTCTCAGGCTCAGCTCCCCAATTTGGTTCAATCCACAGCAACCCGTTCGTAGGAAGCCTCGGTTATGCCTATCCATGGCAGTGTAAGCATCGCTTTTAGATGCTGGCCTCCGTAAAGTATAAGCGATGGTGTCATGTGAGGATCTGCGACTCTGGGCTTCATTCATGATTGGAGCCCGCACTGTCAGACTGCATATGTCAGATTATAGCATGCCTAAAAGGGGAGAAATCTGACACTCTGGAGGCGACATCCGATGTCTATCAATGGAAGGAGCCGAGCTCGGAAATATGGGCAAGGCGATAGGCCGGGCTATAAATTGACGGTCTACCATCCCTTTTGTCCTGGGCTCAAACACCAAGACCATCTTCTGCGATGCCTTTTCCTGATCACGCATTTGAACTTCAAGGGGGGTGTAGATGCAAGGCAGTGAGATTCAAGGCCTCGGTGCCTCCCTTTGAGGACCGTCCTCTCAGCCCGTACAAGACTCCAGGTCTCGAACTTCCTGATTCAGTTCAGCCTCGATTTCCCATGTCTGTGGTCTGCCACTGCGGTGGCTGTCGTGCTGCAACAGCTCAGATAGGAGTCTATGGAATGCCAACCCATGCTCCGACTGTCAGCATCTCCACCTTGGCTCCAGAGACTGGATCGGACGGCAAAGCTGCTGCCCCTGTTTCTGACGACGAGCGGACTTGGACACCCTGGGCTTCAATGAGCTCCAAATTCTCGACTGATGAAGCGTCACCTCTGAAACGCTATGAATCTTCACCGAGCCGATGGCGGTATTTTTGCGGAGTCTGCGGTTCGCCTATCGGATATGAAGTCGATCCTACCAGTCTCCCTGCTGAACTCAACTGGCCTCATGTGGTGCTTCTCTGGACTGGAGCACTGGACCGCTCTGTTCTAGAAAACGACTGGGTTCGCCCAGACCACATAATGTTTACCTCGTTTGGAATCCCGGTAAGTAGAAATACGCTGAAGGCATGTGAAGAATGAATGTTGATCTTCCATCTAGTGGGTTCGCGAGCAGGTCAAGAACGGGGTCCAAGGTGCTCAAGAGCATCCATTTGTTCTCGTCGACCAGCCAATGGGCAAGGAATCTATCGAGAAAATGCTTCCCTTGGTTCGTGGGAGTGGAATTCATGACGAGGTTACCATCTGGGAATGAGAATTTGAAGCTGAATGTTGAGGTACGAGCCTAAGTCTTGCAATTACGCACTTCCCTATAAGGAAGGAGAAGTACAACAATTCAGGTGTCAAAACCAGCTTTTGGATGTCACGAATTATGTAACGTGGTATCCAGAAGCTAAAGAGGCAAGGTTGACGGGGGTTGCTTGATCATGATTGAATTAACTTTCGGAAACAATGATTCTGGAACGTGTGGATCAAAGGCCGTTGTCATGTTAGAAGAACTGCACTAGCAAAGTTAATTATATAAAGAAGACGTAAGAAGCAAAGAACGAAACTTCATGCGCAAATAAAAAAGAGGAGTTGACTAAGAAAAACAGGGGTGGTCGAATTTGTGTTGTCAACTCCCCGTACCCTACATCCTTCTGATGGAGCACCAGAACAGATCTAGAACACCAGTCATCAGTCAAGAAGCATGGCCTCGCATTTCTAGAACTACGCTGAATTAGGTAGGTCACCTAGAAACCCACATGTTTCTTACATGTTCACAAATTGGTGATTGATATCATTTCCCAGTGGACGTCTTCTCACTACCTCCTCACGCGAGCACGCGGTCCATGCGCCCACCACTTCGGCTCTTCTCTGTACGGGCCCGAGCCATCGGGATGATTCCAGATGCAGGTTCACCCTCCAGGGTCTGTTCGATGAAACCGAATTTCCGGTAAAGGAATGAGCCGTCCTTGCTTGCATCTACGTAGAGTTCGGCACCATGTTCGTCTGCAAGATCACAACCCCATTTCATGAGCATTGAGCCGGCACCTCGTCTTTGATACTCGGGATGTGTGACGAGAGTATCAAGATCTAAAAACAGTCAGCATCGCCTCCATAAGCGAAATAAAGAAAATCCTACAGTAATGCTTTGTCTTCCCGGCCATCACTTGTTGTCTCGAGTTCTCCAGGCTTTGAATGAAGTCCTCGATCGCTTGGAGAGGCATGTCCGGGTTCCAAGCGGGATATCGAGGTCCTCGCTCTTCCTGTGTTGCCGTGTCCCATTTCGCAAAGGCAGCTATCCGCGGCCGACCCTGGTGATCCTTCGAACTGGGGTCGATAACTTTGATATAGTGCTGGTATGTCTTATTGGCAAGATCCTCGCGGTTGGCCTCATCCCACCACTTGCGCACACCTGGAGTATCGGGCCACAAGTACCGCACCCCGGGGTCTGTGAACCCGGCGTACCATAACTCAGTAAGCGCATGAACGTCTTCCAGAGTTGCTTTCTCTAGCACCAAAGCGTTGGACGCCATGTTGACAAATTGCACCGTTCACAGTCGAAGGAGTGTTGCTGTGACGGTGATGTGACAGAATCAAGGTCGTTTAAAAAGGGGAAGCAGTTTGACCGAGTTCGGCGAAGTGACGCATAATTGGAGCGACACTACTAACAATAATGGATCCTTCTAAGGTGACGAGCCACGTCACATATGACTCTTTCTTGGTAGACAGCGGAGATTTTTTCAAGCCTCATCCTTCGCTTCGGTACAGTCACCTCCTACCTTCCTCTTGAAGAATCGGCACGTAAACGAGGGTGATAAGGGATGTCGCGCGACAACTGTGGCGTGCATGCGCCGCAGACTGAGCTGATGAATGAAGGTTTGAGTTTGGTTTGCAAAGCAAAACTGGCCATGGAACTAACGAGAAAAGCCTGAATGGGTAAAGCAAGGGCCCAGGGGGGGCATTTCGTTTGATTTAGCGCGTCTCGCATTGACGGCACATGCAGAGAGATGCATATGTCTGTTGGTCGACGACGTGTCGCTGGCAAGCGGGAGTTACATTATCACGTATCTCTCCCTTGTCATTAAGACCCTGAACCCGGCAACCGGGGAGCAGCAATGACCGCCCGGTGGACGCTGCGGTAGATCCATCACCAGTCTGGAAGCCGGATTAAGGTCCATCTGCCGGGATGGCCCTGTCACGGGCGGATCGGGGGCCTGTCGATCCCGCCTGAGCCGAGACGCTTCAGTTGAGCGGATGTCCGGTGGGCCGTTACGGTTAATTTTTGCGATTGGACAGCATGTGCCTGTCAAGTGTCAAGGTTAAAGGAGGCATGTCCTGGCTATCACACGGTGCCGGTACCCTGTGCATGGGGGTTGTTTTCCCAGCTGGCTGGATTGCGAGAAGTAGTGGTTCGTCTTTTTCAGCAGAGATATTCCTGAGGCTGGCGGATGATTGACCAACAGGCGAAAAGACCTGCCATCCCTTGAGTTATCCTGTGGCTTCAAATCTCCGCTGCCAACGCTGCGAGTCTGCAACTTGATGCGCCAACACGATGATTCTGCCTCGCGAGCATGAGACGCCCTTCAACAAGGCGCCGTTGATACGGGCCGTGACGGCTCTGCTCATGGTCATTTCCATTCTATCAGCCATTACCCGCCTGGTGACCAGAATGGCTACGGCGGGTAACCTGAAGCTTGACGACATGCTCGTCGGCGCCTCCACGGTTGGTTCTACACTTCTTTTGTGTTGGTTGTCGCTTGCTGACTGCAGAAGATCATGGCTATTGCGCAGTCGATCGCCGTCATTATCCAGGGTGCGAACGGACTGGGGAAGATGCAAGGCCTGTCCGCCGATCAGGTCTCGTCAATCTTGAAGGTACGGAGTAATTATGAAGCATCACCTACTGAACAGTCAAAGCGCTAACAAGACATGTCTACACCGCAGGCGCAATACACATCGGACGTACTATTCATTTTCACATTACTCTTGTTAAAGATCTCGGCCACGAGGACCATCTGGGGCATGGCTCCTCGGAAGCGTCGAGGCTTGATCTGGGCGACCGAAGGCATGATCGGTGTCTGGGCATTGTCTTCGATAGCAGCTTCGTTTTTCCAATGCTCTATCCCAGAGCCTTGGGACTACATAAAGGGACAATGCTTCAATCGGGTGCGTCGCATATCTTGCTGGAAGAGACTGCATCTAATGCCTGCTACAGTACGCCTTCTGGGTCTATGTTGATGCTTTAAACATCATCACCGACCTCGCCATCACTTCTATCCTCGTCGACATGTTTATCCACTTAAAGACATCGGTCGCCAAGAAGACGTTGGTCATTGGCGTCTTTGGGTGCCGCACATTGTAAGCAGGCTCACTCTTGGCAAAAGCACAATACTGACAAAGGATATAAAGCATCATTCCTCCCATCATCTGCCACATGTACTACTACAAGGCCGCGACCGAGTCCAACAACCCCATGTTTGACATGTGGCCGCCGACAATTATAACCCAAGTCATTCTGTGCCTGAGCGTCATGGCTACGTGTATTCCCTACCTCAAGCCATTCCTCGACAGTCTTGAATCGGGGCAGATGATTGCTGGAGACCTCCGTGGAGCGAGCAGCAAGGGAAGCAACAGCAGAAGCCGAAGCGGACCAAGTGGCTACGCCTCAGCTTCGGCTCATACGACCCATCCTCGAGACAAGTCCACAAGGGGAATAATGTCAGTCGCTACCATGGCTTCAAATGCTTCTTATCGGAGACAGAATTACGAAATGATGGATATGGGCAAGTCCCGCGACCGGGGAAACAAGGCCACCGTCACGGCAGCTTCTGAGGCCAATGGCTCGTGGGACCGCCATAGTCAGACAAGCCAGACGGTGCTTGTCGAGCAGAGCTGGACAGTGGATGTACACAGGGAGCGTAGTGGCACCACAGGTGCTTGATCGAGATTTAATATACATAAATCGACAGCTTGTGGAGAGCCCATTTAATTTTGAAGACATGTCTCAGGCAAACAGACCCAAAACTGTCAAATCAGACAAGTACCCGTCAAGACTTGTACTGCAGCTTCTTCCTTGGGCTCGTAAAGTTAATGGCGCAGCGTCAAGGAGCAACACGGACGCTCTCAGTGGACCGCAAAGAACGGGGGCATTAATTGCGCGGACAGCGCGGATCATTAGATCCATGTGGACACAATCTCCTCCCCGGGAAAAGTCAAAATTGATGCAGGCAAGGAATATTCTGCTCCCATCGTACGAGGGCCACACGGTGTCACTCCCGGTGGCAGGGGTTTCCCGTCCAGCTAGGCCGACGCGTTCCCACTACCGCTGTTGCTATTCCCCGATCGATTCTGTTATCCATGGGGTTTGTCACGGACCTCGGTGATCATATGCGGGCCCCGTAGCGATACGACATCTGTCAGTAATTTCTGGCCTGCCCACAAGTCCCATTACATCTCCAGATGTCTCGATCTAACAAGCACCATCCCTGGAGTTTGTGCATGGACGTAGCGCACGGTATATCTACAAGACGGCAGGCCATACTGGCAGGGGTGAGGGTCGCACCGATGCAGCAGGGATCGGCTCCTGGTGGATGAGGCAACATCTCTCCCTTCGGCTGACCCAGCATTTCTCGGGTGAGCCCAGGGGTCGAGTCGTCCAACGACCAACCGTTCTTGTCGTATCCTGCAGAGGAAGCCGACGAGAAGCAGCGTTGGCCGAGAGTGAGTTTCACCCTCTGCTACCGGGACTGTTGCATCGTTGCATCGGCTGCATGAACACGCGCAACCGAGTCAGGGGATGACTCGCCACGTTTTCTGCATGCCCGACGAACTGTATTCCCTACATAATAGATTACCCCCGTGCAGTTGTTGGCTGCAAGATCTTGCATCAGCCATCCCCTAATCTCCCGCCTTTCTCACCACGCCGTCTTTTGGTGCTCACCACGGCTGTTTGTTCTCTCTTTGATTGACATTCTTTCGTCAAGATGGTTTTTAAACGCGATAGTCAAGAGCTCGACGACGTGACCCCAAAGAAGTCGCCAGAGCAAACGTTCGAAAATGTCTCGGAGGAGGTTGACCCTGACGCCTTTGATCGCTCTCAACTGGCTAGGCTGGGAAAGAAGTCGGTTCTAAGGGTAAGATTGAATCCTTATTTTTGTTCATCACATCGCCTCTTAGAGAAGCTTCAACCATACAACATCATGTCCTCCAATCGACACCTATGAGAATACTAACCAAGAGTCTTTTCTGCACAGCGCAACTTCCGTTTCTTGACCATCCTGGGTTTTAGCTGTGCTATTCTCGTAACATGGGAGGGCACACTTATGAACTTTGCCCCCGGCCTGTCAAATGGCGGTGCTGGAGGTCTCATCTACGGCTTCATCTTCGTCTGGATCGGCAACATCAGCGTCTTCTCAACCCTCTGTGAACTCGTCTCTATTGCGCCAACTTCGGGTGGACAGTACCATTGGGTTGCCATGCTCGCTCCTCGATGGTGCTCCAAGTTCTTGAGTTACATCACCGGTTGGTTGACCATTGCTGGCTGGCAAGGAACTTCTGCCGCAGCCGCCTTTCTTACCGGTACTATGATCCAGGGTCTCGTGACATTTACGACTCCCTCATACAACGCTCAGACATGGCAGGGAACGCTGATGCTCTGGATGTGTGTCCTGATTGCCGTCTTCATCAACACTGTCGTTAGCTCCATGCTTCCCAAGCTAGAAGGAATGATCCTCATTCTGCACATCATTGGATTCTTTGCCGTTCTCATCACTCTGGTCAGTTTCGGCGCGCACGGTGATGCGAAGAGTGTCTTCCTCGAGTTCCGAAACGAAGGCATGTGGCCTACCCAGGGTCTGTCATGGTTTGTCGGTCTGCTCGGCTGTGTCTTTTCATTTGCTGGTAAGCTTCAGTAACCGCCCTGACATCTTTCATACAAATTCTAACAATCTCTAGGTGTCGACTGCTCTTTCCACGTAAGGTTTCCTGTTCCAGAATTAGATTGGACACTGATATCAACCAACACATGAAAATATGGTTACTAACTTGAGTAAATAGATGTGCGAGGAAGTCAGAAACCCCTCTGTGGCTGTTCCCCGATCCATTATGACCAGTGTATGCATCAACGGCGCCATGGGTCTTGCTATGATCATCGCCATGCTCTACGGTGCTACCGATATCGACAAGGCCATCAACTCCCCGACCGGCTACCCCTACATCGAGATTTTTTATCAGGCGACCGGTTCCAAGACTGGCACCGCTGTTATGACGTCCTTGATCATTGTCATGACTCTGTCCGCTATTGTCGGTGTCATTGCCGCCTCTTCTCGCATGTTCTGGGCCTTTGCTCGAGACCGTGGTGTGCCTTTCTGGTCGACCGTCTCCAAGGTTAGTTTCGTTTACACCTGTCCATATTCTTAGGGCTCACAAAGACCAGGTTGATCCTCGAACCAACGTCCCTGTCTGGGCCATCACCGTCACCAGCGTCATCTCGTGTCTCATCGGCCTCATCAACATCGGTTCCACTGTCGTCTACAACGCCATCATCTCCGTCGCTGTCTCTGGTCTATACTCTTCCTACCTCATTTCAGCATCTCTTCTGCTCTACCGCCGATGCGGAAAGGGCTATAAGATGCCTGATCCCAGTGCCCTTCCCGCCCTGGCCGACACTACTGCTGGAGAGGGCCAGACTCTGGCTTGGGGTCCATGGCACGTCCCTGGCATTTTCGGCATCATCAACAACACGTTTGCCTGTCTCTTCATGATCATCATCTGGTTCTTCAGCTTCTGGCCTCCTCAGACTCCTGTCGACGCCGCCTCTATGAACTATTCCTCTCTGATGACGGGTGGAGTTACCCTTCTTAGCATTGTGTACTACCTGGTCTGGGCCAAGAGGGAGTACAAGGGACCTCAGATGGAGGTTTAAGACAAAGCATTTCTAATCATAGCATCCAATAGCATAGCATAGCATTGCGCAGTTTGTAGCATCTCGCCGGTCAATACAAATGTCTTTACTGGATCACGTTAGCCACATAGGCGCAACCAATCGCCTAGTCGGTGTGTTCAAAGGGTTGCTTCTCTGGGATGAAGTGACAAATTAGATTTCTCCAAAATTCCGAGCTAGAGAGGAGAAATTTTGCGGCGTTTTGTCCATTACCGCTCAGGTCTTGATTCATGACACAAATGCTCTCGAGATGAGGGGAGAGGAAAACTGCATTGTAAGCCCTTGCCAGAACAGGGTATGGATTCACCTGCCAGAGTAGCCTGTGTTTGTGGTCCTAGCATCGAATCCTTTGGCCTCGTACAACGTTCATGGGATATTCCAATGATCATTCTTCTTTGTTTCTTTATCCCATGCCGACTCAGAGAAAGGGATATGCGGTGACAAGTGTTAAGCTAGGCTGTTCTGTAGCAGGCTGCATGTCGTCAATAAAGGCACAAGAACAAGGGCAATTGTGAAGTGACTGTAAACAAGAGAACAAACCAAAGAGGACATTGACGACGCGCCAAGTCTCTCAATATAAATGGTACCCTTTTATCTCTAAATCGTACTTTCGCACCAACAAACCCAACATTATCTCAAGCACCGATTCCAAAGCACTACATTCTTCGACAACAATTCAACTTAAGCTCATTCCCCACGATCGACAATGCCTTACCAAAATAACTACACTCCGACCCAACTAACTCCCGATGAGGTTGCACTAGCTATAGTACTCGGTGTCGTCATTCATTTTTCCGTTAATTTTCTGGCCGCCTTGCTTGCTATCGCAGTATATCACGCCCTATATGAATTCCACGGCTGGGTGACGGGAGCCTCCACCCCTGGAAACAAAGAACGCAGTGGTGGAAATGCTGAAAAAACATCGTGAATGATTATCTGAACTGGGGAGTGCTGTTGGCTTTTGCTTCGCATGTGGCTAGTCGCAACTCTACCGCGTTTCATTTCTATGGCGACAGCTCTGAAGAGAAGTCGTTGATGGAACAGCTGCAAGTTTTCACGATGTTCCTTGTAGTATGGACAATGGTCTAAAAGGCCTGTTCCTTAAACGAACAAAATGGCTCCACGCTATCAGTTTCTTTTGTCATGATACCGGGCTCAATGGTAGAGGGGGGCTTTTTGATGTTCAAGACCTCAACCCCCTGCCGTTATGGGCCGTGGAAATCGCGAGCAGATAAGCATATTCTAGAATGAGAAATAAAAGTACTAGGTCACGCACACATCCAATCCTAAAGTCTGCCTACAAATTTATAACCAAGCGAGTGTGGTGAGTATCTCTGCGGATGAAACCACTTGACAACGTGAGGCATTATCGCAGTATTGACGCAATGCTACTTGGAACCGTATTAGCATTGGTATATGATAATATGACGCTACGGTATGCTGATACTATGTTCTTTATTATATACTAAAAGCCTGGCCTTTGACGGGATAACTGAGCCAGAAGATCCACCGCACTGCTCCTTCAGGCCCGAACGCTTATCTAGACACGCTGCCGGGCATGAGTTGCTAGAGGTGAGGATTTAACACCCGGCAGCTTGTATTGTACTGTTGAAGTCAATGGAAACTTAATAAGTAGGACACAGTTGGTAAGGTTGAGATTTTTAATAGCCAGTATATAACGATAGGGTTAGATCACATTCCTGCTCGAAAGTGTCAGTACCCAGCAAAAGCAAGTTAAGTAGGCAATCTCCCTCATACCTGGCTGTTGAATGTCTCGAAGAATAGCTAATATGACATTGTGTGATCAATAGTATGGCACGCTCGTTATTCAAGATATGGTTTACTACTCATGAAGCAGTGCTTCATTTAAAAAAGAACAATTGACTAGTAGATTAGAGAAAAGGATTTCTGGTTCAAATTGTGCATTGCAATATTGTGCACACGCTGATGTCCTCTGCTTCCTGGTCCACTATCACCGACAGTATAATTGCCACTTGTCCTTGAGTGATTCAAAATCTTCAATGCCCAGCACATGTCAAGCCAGAGGCTACTGTACCTAGTCATGGAAATGAAAATTCAACGCTAAGCCTCTGGCGGCGTCCGCGTATTGGCCCAGTCTTGAAGTTCCCTGCCAGTGTGGTGCGAGATGATCACCAGTCTTCCTCCAAAAGAGGATGCGCAGTATCCAAAAAGACCTGCCGCTCTACCCTTTCCTAATGGCCCATCTTGAAACAATGTATTTCTAGAGTTCTTTTGGAAATGATGTTTAGCTTCTTTGTCAGGTGCTGGTTGGAATAAAGGAAACAAGGACTTGACACGATAACTCACGTTGTTCACAAACTGAGCTACTTGGCAAATTCTTGCGACAATGGGATATGACAGTGAACAAAACAAAATATGGCAGCCTGAAATAGAACACTAAATTTCAAGTTCATTGTTCGTCAAGTCCGGCGTTCTATAAAAAGCTATAACTAGGTATCATCAGGATGACATGCGACTCACAGCAGGACTGATTCGAAAGCCCTAAAAAGCCACAGAGCCTCAACTGGGACTTGAACTGCGTTTGGCCAGCCAAAATCACCTACGAGAGTGAGATCGGGAAAGCAAGAGCCATGCCCTTCCCAAACCCAGAGGAAGAACTTAAGTTTGGCCACGTAGTCACCTTCATTTTTATCATCCTCTTAATCGCCTACGTTTTTTTGAGAATGCTAATCTTGGTCAGGAGAACCATATGCTTATTTCTTTGCATTTACTTGCTTTCATTGACGATTACGTCCATTCTGTTTTCCATGCTACATCAAGAGAAGGCACATCGCCTGCGTGGGACAACGACTGCTGACAGTGGGTAACTTTAAGATAAATAAACGCCCACTGGTTGTCAAGGTGTTCCTCGAGCCAAAGCCCAAAGTCCAACAACCCGTTTGATTGAGGCACAACATGACTTGGTAGAGACAGAAGACTAAACCACATGGAAGCGTTTAGTAGAGACGCCGACTGTTGTCTTGATGAGTTTTGAAGATAACCAAGGAACCGGCATATAGTCAAATGAGAATAAAAATCATAAACTTGATGAACGACTCTGTTATTAAAGCGTGAACCTTTTGCGGATGGCCAAGTGAGTATGTCGGACATCTCCTTCTTTCTAAACCAAAAAGTAATTCGTGGTTAATCAAGAACTAGAAAGCTTGTCGAGACACTCCGCCAGGTGCTGTAGTGAGAGTTAATTGTGGTAAGAATGCCCTTCGATACTGCGTTGCTTTGCTATTTATATAGGATCTATAATAGTCACTCATGATTTAATCCTAGATGCCAACACCTAAGACAGCCATTTTGCTACCCGTCAAGCCTTGGCCCATTCAAAATTGTTTCATATCACTCTAAATTTAGTTTCTTGAGATAGACCGCCTGGAGGCCTGCGACGGTTACATCCTTACCTACATGTGTAAACTACATAACAAAGCCGCTCAGTTGCTAAGTATATCCTGTCATATTTTTTAACCATTTCCTTTGTCGGTATGACCGATGGCTTCCTTTGGCGACGTTACAAAGACAAGCTAAGTGAGACTTGGCCCCAAGAAAATCTGAAGGCTTTTCTGTGGCTATCATTCTTTGTTTCTTCACACCTAATAACCTGTGGGTGGGTGCGGGCTCGGGTGCTCCTTGATCATTTGGCTTACAAAACCCTTTTTCAAAGGAGGGAAGAACAAAGGCAAAAAATGATTCGATTGTACATTTTGAATTAGATGGACACGAATGGATATATATGGCTGTTATCTGTTAGATATCTCACTGACTATAAGAGACCGTATCCAGAACACCAAAGCACAACAGTCGACATCTCATTCAGCACTTATTCAAAAATCACAACATCCTGGATTCGACATTCAGCCAAAGTTTGAACAACCACCATCTTGAACAACATAAACATCTAGCAAAGTCATGGTCAACCAAGTCTGGCTGTTCTGGATCATATTCCTCAATCCCCAGATTATGAGGCCTATCATGTTATTACTTCAAATCTATTGCCTGGCGATCGTGGGGCGGGGTCTTTTTCGCTCCTTCATCGAGAGTTGAAGTTTATGGAAGGGGGGACAGTGACAGAGAAACAACTGCGAGGTGTGTGCGGCCGTGTCTTCGGAGGGAAAGCCGGTGACATGAATGGTCCGCTCGCTAGATGGGCAACATTACTTCATGACGCCTGTTTCTTCCGTGAAGAGATGGTTGGAACACTGACAATTATGTTGACGACTGGCGAGGGTATCTAAAGGCCCAGCATGCGCTAGGATTAGAAAGGGAGAAGAAAAACGCGATTCTTTACCAAGTGCATTTCCAACAAGTAGAAGTGAATTGTTCCTATCAAATCAGCTGTGTTGGCCCATCCATCAGTCACAATAACAATGGCCAAATGCCAACACGGTGATTTTGGTGCTGAATCATGTGGTTGTTTCTAGCGTATCAGACAAGGTTATTAATATTTAAATCGCAAACAACCAGTCTTTGACAATGGCGTTGAAGCGACCAGGTTCTTGGACCAGCCTGTCTCTGTCCCCAATACCCAGGTCCCTCTCCTTGGCCAAGTTGGTATCGTCTGGGAAGACTGCCAATCGCGGAGCAATTCTTCTCGTTGGCCAAAAGGTTCTGCCCGTCTCCCATGTCAAATATACGGGCTCCAACGAATTGTGGTATCCTGTCTGATGCACAATCCATTCGGGTGTACCAAAAGGCCTCATCCGGTGCCATGTTTTGAGCCACTCCGGTCCAATGGTTGATGAAAATATGGGTTCAAGCACCTGCCGCGCCTTTCCATCCTCAATCATTGCACAGAACACTGAGTACTGCACAGCTGGATTGTAATACATGGGACTAATGAGGATGAGGGCCTTGGCCAGTTCAGGCGGGCGTACGGCAATAAGTGATGCGACATGACAGCCAAGGGAGTGTCCGACTACAATGGCCGGCGCAGTAATGTTGAGGTGCTTGAGTAGAACCACCGCATCATCACCGGTTTTCTCTGCACGCAGCTGCTCGGGGCTGGACTCAGAAGGTGAGGAGGAGCGCCCATTGCCCCGAGAGTTGAATGCAATGATTTGGTAGCCGAGGTCCTTGAAGGATGGGATCTGAAAGATGAAGTCTTGGCTGTCGCAGGCCCAGCCGTGAAGTAAAAGGACAGGAGGACCCTGGCCTTCGGAGATATAAAATAAAGAGACTTTGTCTCTGATAAGGTGAGGCATCTCGAGGTGTATCAGATCGGCTTGGGCTTGTTTGGGTAAAGCAGTCATGCAGGGGGGTAGAGTTTTATAACTTCTGACAAGCAAGACATCGCACATCCTCGGCACCATTTATCGTCCGCGCTGATCGTAGGAGTGCGTCATCATCAAAATTAAACGTTGAGCCTCACGCTAGCCAAGGGCAGTCACTTCAAATCAAGACGCTGCATTTGAAGGAGAAACCATGAACCTATTCCAATTTGAGTAAGGATATAAGGGCAGGAGACGTGGCGAATTCACCTAGGTCTCAAAGTTAAGACGACAAGAGAGGAACCAAGCATACGAGCCAACCAAGCCATTCTCAGTTGATGCTCGGAGTCTTCCTACTACGATGCTTGAAAATGCCAACGGAGAAAGTTAAATAAAGACCCTAGATCTAATAAACTATTGCAGGGATTTAGTTGTACTTGTGCTAATGAATCATTGGCAATGATCTCACATAGCCTGGCTTGGCATTGAAGTAGATAAAGTTGCTGAGGCTATTGGATTGTAACCAAAAGAAAATGTAACACGACGCAGTCTAATGTGAGAAATGAAATGTGGGACTATGACGTGGATTACTTATGCTCCCGAAATACAGTTTTCTCGATGATGATCTCCTGGCGCTCAAACTCATCCTATCCCTAATTCTGAAGCTTGATCTCAATAAACTGGTGCAGCGCCCCAGGCACGTTAGAAACAGAAGTAATCTCCAGCCTCTTGTCGACCTTGGCCAGCAGACCCTTCCAGTCCTCCAGACTACGCTCCAACGAGTTGAACGCATTCAGCATCTGAAGGTCAGCCGCATTCATCATGCGGCCAAGAGTCATGAAGGGAAGAGCGCCAGTGTCTGGTGGAGCTACGACTTCGACTAGAAGAATGCGAGAACCGGATTCCAGGTGTGGGACTAGAGGTGTGAGGACATTGGCAGCGTACTTGTCGGGCCAGTCATGCAGGATCGTCTTAAGCATGTACACTTGACCCTTGGTGTTCTGAGGAGTGAAGAAGTCACGCGCTTCAAAGGTGACCTGAGACTTGAGCTCCTCGGGCAGTCGCTCATCAAAAGCGGCCTTGACTTCAGGAAGGTCTTGAACAACAAACTTCAAGGATGGGAAAGTCTTGGCCAGATGGCTGGCATCATGGCCACTGGAACCACCAATCTGGGACCTGTTAGTAAAGCCTATGAGGAATAGTAGTGAGGGTTAGGACTCACGTCAACAACAGTAGCTTCACCAAGCTGGGCCCAGTCATAACCCGTGGTCAAGAGATCCTCAATCTTGATCGAAGATGCAGAGGCAGCCGCTTGCATACTCTCAGCAAACTTGGTAGCACGCCATCCCTTGGGTTTGCCCTCGACATCCCGATTCACGTAATCCCAGAACGACTCGGGTTTGTCCAGCCTGTCAACGTTGGCAACGGCAAAACTGCTCTCCAAAGGCTCCTCGCTCCACGTTTCCTTTCCGGTGCCATACTTTCGGAATGCTTCAGGCATGTGGACAGTACCGGGTCTGGCCTCGTGGAAGTTGTGTCGAAGCCAAGACTTCATCAGGGGATTCTTGACGGGGAGAGCAGAGAGAGATGTGTGCACGATCTTATCTGGTGCGTTGGGGTCCACAGCGAAGAACCGAATAGAGATGGCGTAGTTGAGAACACGACGAACAAGACTCTCTGGAAGACCGACCTTGGCGGCGATCTCAGCACGGGTTGCCGATCCATCCAATGGAACAGCGTTCCAAAAGTCAAACTCGTTGAGAATATCCATGGTGGCTGAGTCATAGTTCATCTGCGTAAGTTAGTCGTGGCATTTCGATACTGATAGGTAGACGAACGAAGAGAGGAGTCATGAACGATACGTCAGTTGGGCCTAGCGTAAGACGGTGAATATCGTTGATAGCATCGAGCAACACCATACGAAGGCCCATGACTTCTGGAGACTTTGGATACTCTGAAAGACTATCCAGGGCAAAAGAAGGAGCGGCATGCCCGCCTTTCTCAAGCGTTGCCACGAGGGCATTCGCAGCTTGAGAGATGGACTCAGCCAGACTGGTCAAAGAAGGTTGCTGTTTGTCGGCCATTTTCTCGAATGTTTAGAGTTTGTTGAATTGATGATCATGTTTCTACAGACTTCATCTCAAGATATATGTCTACTGCGGAGGAGGCTGCGTTGGCTGAGACGACCTTGGTTTTAGCCGAGCATCAGCTCGACGACTCACAGCCAACGTAGTCAGCACTACTCCAAACCTGGCAAGCGAGATGCAAATCAGCGCGGACATGAAGCCTCATGGGGATTAGCAGATTCGTAAGCGGCCAGGAAACCCCGGTTACGAAGTCCGACAGGTCCAATCAGCAAGCAGGTTCAACTTGACAACAGGTTCTGCGCGGGTAGGGCTGAAGGCTGTTGGACCAGCGTGACCACCGACGGCATTTGACTCTTCCTCCTGCTTCCCGCTGACCTTCTTATTCGTTAAGTTATAGGAATTACCGCTTGGCAGATAGGACAAAGTCCCTTTTCCTCCGGAAGCAGAAGGTTGATGGGTTGACTAGGGCTGATCTGACAGCGCCGAAAGAAATCGGCCGCATTTCGGATAGCTTCATGGTAGCCTCTCTGACCAGTTATAACATTTCGACCCTGGCGGTTGCCGCTTAGCTTATACTCCTTCAACTGTTGGCTGATGCTTCATTCCCGGACTTTATCTGATCCCCGAGCCAAGATGGTTGCGTTGCATATGCATGCCGTGAGAAATGAAAGCAGACAAGTCATTTTAGACTAAACGCTGTCAGCCGCTCTTAATATTGAGCAACAGTGGTCCTTCTTGTTTCCATCATGCTCTAGAAAATGTATGGACATCCTAATGATCAGGGGTTGATGCCCATTTTCTTCTGGAGATGCGCGCTATTTCTCAGAATACCTATCCATCATGCACGTTTCCTCCCCCTTGTTCCCATACGTCGTGTAATCAATGGCCACCGGCCGTGTTGGAGTTGTCTGCACAAGTCCAAGGCCCTGTCTCTCCATTTTGTTTCAAGCTGTCCATGATGCCAACCACCGACCCGTACGTGCCGGCAACCACCATGAAGGTGCCTGCGACGATAATAAAGACGCACCAGGCGACCATCAGGCACCATTTGAGAGATTTGGTCTTCTTGCCTGCAGTCCAATTATCGTAAAGCCACATACAGCCGTAGGGTTGGAAACACATAAAAGTACCAAGCAAAGCACCGATTAGTGAAACAAGCCCGCCAAACACGGGGATGCTGCTCGCGATGATGTACGCAATGATGGTGACTCCTCCGGTGCAAGCCAACCAAGTGCCCCAATGCACCGCACTGTTGGAGTTGAGGTGCTTTGTGCCTCGAAGAAGTCGGATGAAGAGATACTTGGCGGGAATCTATGTAAATACCAATTAGAAGCTGGATATAGCAAAGCTCATCGTTACTCACATGCGTCATAAGCATGGCGGTTACAATCAACCCTGGCAGAGCAAATCCATAGCAGACTTTCTTCATCAGAACTCCAGCCGAGCCTAGCGCAGGCGACGCAACGTAAGAGCCACAATAATAGTAGACCACAATACCAATGGTGATGTAGGTCACGGTTACGATAGACTGACAAGTCAGGAGTGAGCGGGTATAATGGCGAGGCTCGCGCATTTCGGCCGCAATTTGGAAGAAGGCCGGGGTCCCTGAGAATGCAAAGATATGAGATGAAACGGCTGAGATGCCGTCCACAAATGTCGGAGCATTGGTAAGTCTGTAGTCTGACTCCCAGTGCCCTTCACTGGGAGAAGGGGCGTCGGCAGGACGATCTTGAAGACCGACGGCAACGGTCACACAGAAGACTGGAATAGCCGGTCAGTTGCAACGGGTTTGCCAGAAGAATATCAACTTACTAGCCGTCATGATGCAAACTAAACCTATCCACGCAATCCAACCAATCCGACCGAGGGTGCGAATACTCGCAAAGAGGAAACCGAGCACCGCAGCAACAGCGACGAAAATAGCAGTACAAGCTGCGTGAGTTGATACTGAGTTTAAGCCAATCGAGATGCCTAACATTGCTGACCCAGCAACGAAAATCCAGTCTAGATAGTGTCAGCAAGAGTCGAGGTCTTTCTCGATCCTTCCTGTGGGGACTTGTCACTCACATAACAAGAAGACGACGGCGAGAAATTCGCGACCTGGGCGGCCAAACATAAGCTGACCGGCATCGTCGAGGCCGTAGACTCCAGGATGGCGACGTTTAAAAACGCCAATCATGTAATCGGACCAGGTGGTGATAACTGCGACGGTTAGAAGGCAGATGACACCTGGGATAAGGCCGAGAGCGTCAAAAGTTTGAGGGATAGAGAGAACGCCGAGGCCGATCTGAGTCTTTGTCATCAGAGCAACCGTCGCGATCCATCCGACCTGTGTGAACCAAATATTTTAGTGTCTGCCATTATGATACTCTCATAGCTGACTGACATTTCGGTAGTTGGGGCCGCCTTCTGAAACTTCACCAAAGACGGCGTCTTCAATGTGTGGTGACGATTCGCCATCCTCGGAGCACTGAGAAGGACTTCTCTGAATGACACCCGCAGGCTCGACGTCTCGAGGACTCTCCTTCTTCTCAAATTTCATGTTGAATGTACAAACGGACAGGGTAAAAGTCTGGGGAATCTGGGGAAAATGGAGCAGAATGGGGCACAACGAGTATGTGGAGGCTAGAGAATCTGGGGAAGAAGGGTCCGGTGACTCAGGGGAAAGCCACCCCTTTAAAAGAATGGGATATCCATTAGTCAAAGAAGCTCGTAAGTGCATCACGCCCCCATGGAAACGCCGTCATGAAGGTTCCGTCGCCCCACGCTGTTGAGCGCGAACAAGGTTGAGGCGTGCATGAGTTGTTTGGAGCGGCGGAGCCTGCGGAAGTGTGATGTGCGGAACCGGACTAGGTCAGGGGAACGGGGATAACGATCCCCGAGACTGCGATCTTCCCTAGAGGGCCCATTATGTCATTGATCGAACCAGTGTCCATTTCAGGGAGGAGGTCTGGTCGGTGAAGGCCAATTTGGACGTTGGGGTGCAGGGCATGTGGTTAAGCTGTTGCCCTTGAGTGGCCCTGAAGCCAGACTACAATAGAGTTTGTATCCAAATGTGATGACCACTTGGGTAGAGCATCTAACAGCCTTGCCGAAGTCATCGACTTGGCACTTCTAGAATGCATAGAACCTTCTCTTCCGTCAGGATGTGCCGTCAGCAGGCCCCTTGCGGCACACCCAAATGAGTGCCACGTTACCTTGCCATTCCCGAACAGCTCACGGAGTTGCAAAGACCGAAGTATCAAATCCAAGGCTAATGATAGGTCAGATCTCTAGCTTCCATTTCTTCCATGGCATAAAATGGCGTGAATCTCCCGGGATCGGTTTCTCGGCATTCGACGCCGGTCACGCTAGAGTGGAGCACGGAGACAGCTCCGGCCGTGATATACATGGCCCACCCAGCCTCACTCTGTTTTAGAGCAGGGAACCACCTTTAAAAGTCATCATTTTGTCACCTTTTTGAGGCATTTAAGGACTGTGTCATGACTCGGGAGTAGTCGGTCGATAAGGACATGATTGACATTGAGTTTGCCTCATCGAGAAGGTGATACATCCCGGCCGGGACTCTATCCAGCAGGCGACAGAACGCTCTGGCATAACACGCTTTGTTGACATGACTATGATATTACAAGGGCACATGTATCAATTTCTATCCCTCGCTTTTCGGTATCCTCCATTGAGGTGTTCGGATCCTCGTGTTGCGTATCTACTTGCTAACTCGGCCTCCCCTTTTGAGGACTCTATCATCGTAATGGCGCTATTTTATATTCTCTACGTATTTCCAAACGTAACGAAAAGGCTGCAGCACAGAATTGGAAAGGGTTGAAAATCTCGTGGAAGAGTACTGGGGGATAAAACAACTCAAAAGCCATCACCCGGAGAAGAAAGCCGAAACGAATCATGTCCAAGCTTCTTGTCCTGGTTGTATCCTTGTGAAATGCCTCGAAAAGTCATGGAAACGACCATGATTGTACAGGAATTATCCCGCTGAATGCAGAAGCATTGGCCGGTCATGAAGCTCCACAACCAGGGCCTGGGCGTTAAGCTCATGTTCTCTATTATCTGATATCCGAAATTATATCCAGAATTTCCATGTTTGTTCTCTCGACTATTATTGGCCCCTCTTACGCACGGCCTACTGCGTGCTAGACCATGAACACAGTTCAAAGACTCTTGTTCTCTTGAATGGGTTATTTAGACTTCAGGTCAACTGTTTAAAGAATACGTGCGTTATTGAAAGGCTAGTAGCCTTAGACGCAAAATCATTGCGCAATAGGGTAAAAGCGATGTAGTGTGGACGAATTTCCTAGGTTTCACGACACTCTTGAAGCCGCCTCTCGAAATATCGCTGCCGTGAAAAACATTTCCTTTGTTGTGCCTGCATTTTAATTTTGTATTGCTACCACTCAAAAGTCGAAGGCTCTGAACAGTCCAACGCCTCCGTCGTAAATCCACTGCCAAGTTCCTTTCTCTTTCTTCCGCCCTTCACCTTTGGCATGGTGATACGCCGAAAGACCTTGCCTCCAAACTGACTGTATAAAGGCAACACGCCTCCTGCGTCTAGCAGAGTCTCCTCAATGTCTGATTGCTGATAATAAAACACGTTCTTATATCCCTCGATACAGATTGTTTTGTTGTCTTTGTCGATCGTAATCACCGAGTCTTCTTGTGCGATTTTGTAGAAGTCTAAATCTTGCAGTTTTATGTTAAAAAGGCCCATGTTCAGCTGATTCCGCTCATCTAGAATTGTTAGGCAAGGTCGTGGTGAATTCCCAAACGTGACACTTACAGATGAAAGCGAAGCCTTTCGCAATTACTGCTTCCACTCCAGCACCTTGCAACGCTCTCACGGCGTCTTCGCGGGATGACCCACTGCCGAAACCATGGTCCGCCACACTGCAGGTAGTAAGTACTTACTCATGGACAATTTAATGACGGAAACTCACATGATCCGCGATCCTTGCTTGGCCTTGTCTCGGAAGCTTGGGCGGTAGTACTGGAAGCAATGGCTGCCCAGATCTGCGTTGTCGATACCGGGCATGAACTCGGCAGGAATGATAGCATCACTATAGCAATCACGCCTTAGCCCGAGCTCGGGTGAGAGTTGGATGAAATGTAACTTACGTGTCCACATTTTCTCCAAACCGTTGAACCTTGGACCGCACGATTCGCGAAGTTGACTGTGTCGAGGAAGCAGGCTCATTCAGCTCATTGCCGTTGAGAAGGCTCGGTGTCTTGTTAGACGAAATCTGCGGCTCAGGCTCACTGATAACGACTGAGATGTCCGTGCTACTCCTGGAGCCCTTCACTATCCTCTCTAACTTATCTCTGTCCAGCTGGTCCAGCAAGTACTTGGGGTCTCTCACCACCATGTCGAAGCTGGACGCGGCGACAGCAGCCGCACCAGTAATGTTTCCCAGGCTGCCTTTGCCCATTCGGTTTCGGAAGTTGCGGTTCTGTGAAGATAGCCAAACTTCTCCTTCTCCGGCAACGTCAACATCGTTGATTCCCACGCAGTAGGAGCATCCAGGGGCACCAATCTCAAACCCTGCCTGCTTGTAGATCTCTAAGAGCCCATGTCGCTCAAGACGCTTGATAATGATAAGGCTGCCAGGAGTAACTCTGCGCTTTCCATGAGTCACAGGTCGCATGCCCAATCGGAGACCAGCTTCGAGAACCAGAGCACCAACGATCAAGTCTTCCTCGGTGGTGGTGCAGGCTCCGATGAAGCATCCATCTAGCTTCATCCCAGCCCTCTCTGAGACAAGAACAACGTCGTCCGGGTTTGGGTATAGTGCCATGGTCACATTGACCTCAGAGAGATCAATGGTTCTCTCCTCAACGTATCTCGCGCCGGGGTCCGCTCGGAAATAAAGGCCGCCCTTTCGATGCTCTGGTTGTCGCCGGCGGGCAATCCATGCCGAGGTCTCTTCATCCGCTTCGAAACACGCACCCATACCACCAGCCTCAGTTGTCATGTTTGCAATGGCAAACCTTGCATCCATCGAGAGCTCCTTCAGTCCCGAGCCACCATACTCCACGGCACGCTGGAACGCAATAGTGTTCCGCTTGAAGAGACCGAGGATATGAAGGATAACGTCCTTGCCGCCAATGCCAAAGCGTAGTTTGCCAACAAAGTTGATCCTGCAAACTTCTGGGACTCGAAACCAGGTCTCTCCAGTAACCATGGGCATGACCACATCAGCTGCGCCAAATCCAATGGCAAAAGACCCCATGCTTCCGGCTGAGCAAGTGTGCGAATCGCTTCCGACGACGATGCGTCCGGGTTGCGCTCTCTCGCGTGTAAAGTCTGTGTGCATGATGCTCGTGTTGGCCGGCAAGTAGTCTATAATCTTGGCTTCTCGGCGAAACCGCTCAGCCTTTGCCATGAGACCCTTTTGCCTAGGCTGATGGTTTGTGCGAGGGTCAACAGTATGGTCAACAGCTAGCCACAGTCGATCATTGCGATAAGGGCGTGGTCTTCCCATTTTGTCGTATGTCTTTTCCATTCCAGCCCAGAGCAGTTCCGATGTAACTGTCCAGTCAACTTTGACACAAATCATCTCTCCCGGCTCGACATGAGATTTCGTGAGGCCGACACCGGCATGAGTGAGGATCTTCTCGATGACGCTCATGGGACGCCGTTCTGAGGGCATTTTGAAGGACTCAAACGTAGCAGGTGGGGATGGAATCGTCCGCACAACCGCAGCCTCGGCAGAGTTGAGTGCTTCGAGGTAGTAATCCAGGTTGTGTAGCAGAGTATCCATGAAGCTGTCCGCTGTTGCTGAGCCACCAAGGTCCACTGTTCTGGCATCCGATCCGACCAGTTCGACGGGGTCCAAGGTCCGACGAATTGCCTTAGATAGGGCCTCGCTCTCGGCAGCCAGGCCTAGAGATAATTCGAGCATCAGGCCCACTGCCTGTATGCTACCGAGAGGGTTGACCGTTTTGCCCCCGGGCTTGAGGTTGAAGGGCTCAAAGATTCCAGGGGTTCCTCGGGAGCTGCTTCGTTGGATGGCAGACACGGCAGCAGACGCTAGGACGTCGGGAGATCCCAAGATTCCGCCAGCTTGGTCGGACAGAATATCTCCAAACATGTTCTCGGTGAGAATGATGCCGTTCAAGCTGAGCGGACTGGAAGAGAGTATCATGGACGCTGTATCCACCAAGACATGGCGTAATGGGACTTGGGGGAACTCTTTTTCGAAGACCTGGGCCACGACAGACCGCCATAACCGTGATGTTGCCATGACATTATGCTTATCGATAGAGTGAACCGGCTTGGGTGGGTTGAATTGCATGGCATAGGTACCTGCTAGCCGTGCAATCCGTTCAATTGTTTGTCGAGAGTAGGGGGTAGTGTCGTATGCTTCTCCATCGTCTCCAGCTTCTTTACGAGATCCATAATAGGCGCCGCTGGTGAGATCCCGGAAGAATGTGATATCCAGCTGCTCGACTACTTCAGGCTTGTAGGAGCTTTGCTGTACTAGCTGAGATGAAGGGAATCTGACTGGTCTAATGTTGACACAGCCTTCGAGTTCTTGTCGCAGCGCTAACAAGCCTTGCTCTGGCTCGATTCCATAACGTGGATCACCACAACCACAGACAATGACAGCATCAGACTGTCGGCAAGCGCCGAGTGTCGTTGAGGGGAGGGCAGTTCCGGCACCTGCGGCCAGGGCTGCACCCCCAAAGTCATGCCTGGAGACCTTGAATGAGACATTCCGGCGGACTCGTTGGATCAAGCCGAGGGTACGCTCCACATAGGAAGCTAGGTGAGGCCCTTGCCCATCACCTGGTAGTAGGGAAACCTGGAAGGTTCTCTGATCGTCGATTAAAGGCATGGTGACAATGGGATGTAATTCTTAAGCAAGCCACGCTATCAACCAAAAGGTGACTTCTTTTATGGTGTGACTTGGAGTACACGAAACAGAGAACTATTCCGGTATCGGCAAAGACCCTCAAAGTTCCATTACTCGTAGCAATTGCTGACCTTTCATGATTGGAAGTTATCCAAGTGGCCTCCTGAAGCGGGCCGGCCTTACCCGGCCGCTACCGGCAACACGGCCTCGCCCCGCGCCGGCGATCTGGGGAAGGCGGGGAAGAAACGAGCCAACTCAAGGGTAAGCTTTACGAATCTTGTAGTTCGTTGGGCAAGTGTGAAATGAGGATCTTATTCAGATCGGGGCATGGCTTGGAAGTTATGAGCCTGGTCGTGACCACCTCTCGATCATGGACGATTAGCGCGCGAAGGGATTCACGTCTAGGGACAGCCATAGAGGTATGAAATGGAATACGACTACAATCTTAGACGGATTATTATATGCCTCTTATATCATCTCCCGGACATTAAGGCCTAGACAGAAATGATGCCCAGTGAGGTGCTGCACCCTGGCGTCAAGCAAATCAAGTCTCGCGGGCCGGGGCGGATCGACACGGACCGGAGCGGGCACTCGCGGCCCCGGATCTCGCCCTCTTCGGGCCCTCTCGGATTCCAACCGCGTCATCTACCTGGACAGACATGGGTTGGATCTCCAACGTACCGTAAATCCATTTTCCTTTGCCGCCTATTCGTACCTACGTTGCCCGCACAGGTGAGGTCGACTCTGTGTTTCCGTCCTGCAAGAGTGAGTTCCGAGTCGTCCAGCAGTAGGCGCTCATTCAAGCAAAGCTACATCATCTGCGGCTCATCTCAGGCACGCAAGTTGAGATGCATCTTCCAAGAGAAGCCTCCTTATACTCCAAGTGTGCAAGACAGCACCGCGGATATTGCTTTATCCGCCAGCTCAGGACCTTCTGAGCCGTTTTAGAAGGAGGATATCGACACAAAGCATCGCCACTTTTGTGGAGGGTAGCTCAGGCTCGCCTTATACGCAACTAACAACACCCATAAATATCAGAGGAGCATGGTTTAAAGTGTTGACCCGAAGGTGCATATTAGAGTCGTGAAGGTGGACGAGCATTGGAGGATTGGGACAGGAGATTAACGGCATCACTTGTTTCCCATCAAGTTCTATTAAAATTATTGTGCATCCAAGTTTGATTCAACCTGTTTTCCCCCTGATCCGGGTATTTCCTCGCTCCGTGTTGGTACGAGCACATCTAACCATGTCGCAAGGGAATCTTACAAGTTGCAGTCAGTGCCCAGTATCTCTTTTTAGGGACTTATTCAACTTGAACTAACTATTCAAGGCGTTTTTCTATGTCCTAGAGCCATGAAGAGCCTCTCCAGTTAACGCTTAGGCCCCGCAATGCCGACATGGGTAAGCCGGTCTGTTGGTTGGCATCCTCCGGATAAGCGGCACTCAGATGCAAATGAGTCAAATCTCATCTGCCAGCTCACAAATTTCAGCGTCAACATCATCATCCGAGGCTGATTCAAGACTCATCGCATTTCAATCATGTCCAATATTCAGCACGAGCCTCACAATCGAGCCCCACGACCGCAGACCAAACTTCGGTCCAGCTGTGATGCCTGTGGACAAGCAAAGGTGCGCCACGTTTCTCCCAGTCGTGCAAAGTGGCTGACTAACCTCAAATCTCCCAGATCAAGTGCGATCGTGGCCGCCCTGCTTGTTCTCGTTGCGTCGGCCAAGGCCTGGGTTGCGTGTATGGAGTCTCTAGAAAAGCTGGGAAACCTCCACGACGGAGGCTTGCGAGCCTTCCGCAGGTCCGGTCGAGCCCCGTTGTGTCGGAGATTCCGGCGATTGGCCTCACTTGCAATGACCAGGGCGATCTCGATATGATTCTCGACCTATCTGAGACCAGCATGCTCATTGATGATCCCTTTTCTATGTCTCACGACCTCTTCCAGCCTTGGCTTTCGTTGGATAGCCTTGAAAGCCCGGCGATGCTAGAAGCCGCCGAAAGCCCAACAGCTACAACACCACCCACTACAATGGCGCATGAATTCTGTACCCAGAAGTCCAAAGACATCATGCGCCGGCTGTATTGCGCCAACCCTTCGGCTCCTATCTCGGATGGAGTGCCAGCACGCACATTAGACCTTGGTTCAGTTCTAACGCGCAACCGGGACGTGGTAGGGCGCTTAGGATTGCTTCTCAAGTGCCCTTGTGCACGATTACCACACACAGCCATGTTGTACGCTTCTATCATATCTAGAGTTCTACTCTGGTACAAACAAGCTATCTCGAACACGAACGGCGCGGGGGTGTCATGTTCACCAACACCCGAGGCACAGGGCTCAGCCCCGTCATCAACCAGCGGCAACTCACTCAGCAGCTCGGGTGCGAGAGCAACTGTTGACAAGATGGGAGTATCCGTTCTCCCAACGGCTCTTACCGTGGGGACTTTCCAGAGCCATGACCATGACTTACAGGCGGCCTTGACGAACACTCTCATTCTGAGCGAGCTTAAGAGGGTGAGCAGCCTGATCACCACGTTCCTTTCTCTAGAGACCGAGGCATACGATCCAGAGGCCGCCTGTCCTGCTGCTGAGGAACTAGGGACGAACTTGGCAGATGTCAGCTTGGTGGCCAGCCTTGGCGCCTGGCTTCAGACTGAGTACAGGGGCATAGTGGCCAAGGCGAGATTGAGTTCCGCCGCGGTAGGGTAGAAAGAGAATTCCTGCTCAATGAGGCTATAAAAACAGATTTTGGTGCCTTGGTTAATTTCCTCGTCTATTTATCGATGAAGTCGGAGATGAAACTTAAGCATACTAAAATCCATTTCCATTTCTAGAGTTAAGCTCTTGCCGCTCTAAGCGCTGAGCTTAGGCTAAGGTGCGTAAGTAGGCCTATCTTTAAGATCTCATACCCCTATAACGGCCCAGAATCTTCCTCGGAGGCGATGAACGGGAGTTTAACATCTGGTTCTAGATTTACGATAAACTACACAATCCCATCCGCGTTCTAAATTTATCAACTATTTTGAAATGTCTTATTCATCTAGGTCAGGCTTGCCTTAGTGGGCTTTAGAATCGGGTTTAATACATAGTTGCTCAAGAAATATCCAACCTAGAAGAGACTCGTCTTAGCCTATAGCTCCAGGTACATTTCTCTCTCGTAGTCTTTCGCATTTCCCTTAGAGTCGAGGTGATACATATAAATACATTTTCCCCTTGACCACTTGGTCATGTTTGAATGCGACGAGAGGATAAAGCGTTCTAGAGTTGGCCCCTTAACTGCTGCGTCTCGTGCTCTCCCGCCTAGATGTTTAGCGGCTGCCCGGGCTTCGCCTTGCTTGTTTATAGGATTGCTATAGATGCCCTAGAAGTCGTTGACGGCAAAGATGGTGTTGGCGCTTTCGAAGGCCGTGGAAAGCGTGGTGGGCGAGTCTATATCGGCGTAGACCGCCGGCGCTCCTCGGGCTACTAAAAACTACGCCTTGGGGCTAAAGGGATTTCAAGTAATGGCGCGGACCTGCCAGCCTGATTCGTTGAGAAAGATGCTGACGACGGAACCGCCCTGGTTGCCTGTGGCACCAAGGATGACGATAAGTTTGGAAGACACTGCAGCTGATTCAACGATGGTAATGATGTGCCGAGCTGGATTTCTCGATAACGTTATGGTGTTTGGATAAAGAAGTCAGTTTGTAAGCAACCCCTCGGTGGCTACTCGGCCTTTTCTATCCCTTCCCCCCTTCAAGTCCGCTCCAAGTCCGCTCCCCTATACATCGCGTTCGCCGCCTCCCCCGGTTTTGCTCGCAGAGTTGCTGTAGGGACAAGGCTACTGACTCGCAGCAAGCAGTAGCTTCGGGGAATTCCGTCATCGATGCAGAAGCGGGACGAAGAGCCTATTGAGATGTGGAGCAGAAAGTGCCGTGATCGTCGCCGGGCTTCCATCTCGCTACGGACCGACTGCTAGACATCAGATGTTGGCAGGAAATAATGGCGCTATTCTCTAAAATAAGAACATCGGCTTTTCCAAATGACTTTCTTTTTATAATAGATTAGAACGCCATCTCAACATTCGTCGCATCGAGGGCAATTGTCTCGATACAGAGTATGCTGTTCCCCCCCGTGCCCTTGTGGGGGCGGTATAGGAAAAAGTCGCAGAAGAAACATACGTACTCGCCCACGCTTGAGCCTGGCACCTCCCTCAGATGCTCTAGGTCCGACATGTTTCCTATAACCATGGTCGCGAAATTTTGAAGAGTCTATGTGGCTTCGGCGGTAGATGAGTTGGATCTGGCGCAGTGTCAGTAATGTGATTCAGCCCACATAGCCATTGCTTTCGTGAAACCGGCTTGGATCATCTGTCTTCAACTACAGAGCTTGAGAAATGTGGCGTGGACCTGACTCTCAACGAAGCGTTGAGCCAAATCATCGGAGAGCAAGTGGGCACGAACCCAAAAGGACATGCATTTACGCAGTAGAGACCTAATGCCACACTCTGTCACGCACTATAGTTTGGCGTTCAACTCGTGGCCCTTTCCCACTGCTATCGTTGTAAGCCCTATGCCTGATGTTTCCTGTTCTCCACCCAATGTGCGGTTCACAGTCCTTTCACTCCTTCAGTCTCCGAAATCCTAACAACCATTTTCTTGGCCCGAACCCGGCCTTCCTTCAAATCCTTCAACGCGACTTCAAGTCCATCGAGTCCACCCTTCACAAACTCGTGGGGATGCGGTGTCAGCCAACCCTCTGCGAGACCCCTTGCGAACGCCTGTCCCCAGACTAGACCAAGCAACTGGTCACTTTCGGCGGTTTTGTGTACCGTCCCAACGTTTGTTGTCAACACTTGCACCTTTGAATCAACGCTACTCGGGTCCGCGAGCGGAAGGAGAAGAGCCAGCTTCGGTTCTCGGTTCGCAGAGGTTTCAAGGACTTTACCAAGCAGGGCAGCGGTCCTCGCAGTGGAAACGGAGTCGAGCACGTCGTGTACTAGTCCGTCCGACGCCCCAGCCTCAGTAGCAGCCCTCTTGATGGCCTCTACTAGTTCGCCGTCCGTCTTGTACGCGGTGTAGTCAACAAACTTGTCTCCTTCGGCCAAGACGGGAACAACAAACTTGCTGGTTTGGCTACCGACGGCAATGATCGGATGGATACCTGCTACCCGAGCTAGCTTGATTGCAAATGCACCAACGGCAGTGCTCGCGCCATAGATGACCAGAGGTCTGCTGGGAGTCGTTATTCGGTCCCAGGGCGACGGGAACTCGAGTGCGCGGAACAAGGCGACTGCAGCCGTGTACGCCGCAAGTGGAACTGTGGCCGCTTCCTCAAAGGTGATGGGCTCGGGAATGGGGAAGACGGTATGCTGTGGAGCGATTGCGTATTCGGCAAACGAGCCGCCGCCTGTCAGCGCGACGTGGAATGCAGCAACGCGGTCACCCTCGTGGAACCCTCGCACCCCGGGGCCGAGAGAGGCGACGGTGCCCGCTATATCATCACCAGAGTTGGACGCTGTGCCACTCCAAGCTGGTATTTTCCAGTCTTTGGGGTTCGTGCCTTGAGAAGTTAGAAACGACGTCACAACATTGAGGGGATGAACAAGGGCAGAGAATGGCAGGGGTTAATTATACCAGAGACGACTACCCTGATTAGGATTTCGCCAGGCCCAGGCTCTGGGACGGGAGAGTCGATGACTTTGACTGTGATATCGGGCGCGACGATGGCCTCCTTCATAGTAGTAGTAGTATGTTCAAGAGGTAGCTAGAAGGATGATAGAGATCCCAACTTCGTTTGCGGAGAACTGGGCTGAGTTTTTAATGTTATCATATCTGCTGACAAACCACCAGACTCTTATATACCCCGACGTCCAATGGTGGTGTTTGTATCGAACCCGCACCATACCATAAAAGGGGGCTGCGGTTGAACAACGTTATGATATGGGAGCGTTTGATGTGGGGCTTATAAATCATCACCGTAGCTTCCGTGGGGCTCTTAAAACCTTCGCAACTTATATGCTTTGGGATAGCAGGTAACTCGTAGAGCTTTAGCACCTCTGTTCGAGGTGATCCCTGTCAGGGCTGACATTAAATTAGAGAAATAGAGCGAGTTCTAAATTATGCATAACTTGATTAGCGCGGATCGAATGGTCACATAGTATTAATAAAGAGGAGCCACAGTGACTGGCATAGTGAATTCCACGCTGATGCACCGCTGAAACCCGAGATCGAGTTGTCACCCTTTCTTGGCAACTGAGTCAGCGTGTTTAGTTCTGTTACTGTAGAACGTTGTGAAGAAGGGGGCTGCCCAATACGAATGGCCAAGTCCCCGTTGCCGGCAGACAGTTCAGTCACCTTGGGAAGAGGAACTGCTCATGCGCATTAGCTGCATTGCTGGGGCTACACCAACAGGACTTGAGGAACAACAAAACTCTAATCACTGTAGTCCTTCCTTTCCTTTCCTTCCTTCTTTCCTCATATTGAAAGTAACCAGCATAGAATGGATAGTTGGAATCCAATTACTATAAGCCGTTCATATTGGCAGCATTCTTCATGGTTATCAATTTGAGTTCTTATCCCATCAAGGTATTGATCGCGATAATGTGCCACCTCATCCCAGTATAGACCAATCTCCTCGCGGTACACCCATCGTCGTTACCTTCCTCTCCTTGATTTGCCATCGGTCGACCCCCTCTGTAGACACCTTGACAAGCTTGTCGTCATATCTGGCCTCTGCGAAAAATGACTTTTCCCCTAGGAAGTGTATTGCCCTACAGTAGGTTGTCGTTTCTGCTGATATGGTGTCATTCATGTTTATGATCTGAGTCGTCAAGGCGTGTTGCGTATCAATATGCCCAATAGCGGTGCGAAGCCTATCGGTGTATGCGGTCAAGCCTGTCGTTAAGCCGATCGGTTGCGGGTAATCCACCACGCAATCCTTGGTGAAGCAACGCTCCAGTAGTTGCCATTCTTTGGAATCAAATGCGATGCAGCAGAGCGCAATGGCATTTCGTATAAATTCGTAATCAGAATTCGAATTCATCGCTTGAGGGCTGAGGGGATTGTAGAGTAGTGTTTGAAGCTCATGACGGGATGACATCTGATATCTTTTAAGTACTTTGCCATGTCGACACACGCAGCACCCAGAATGCGATACTCATGACAAATCAGTGACCTGCTGGGGAATCCATCAATGACTAGATAACGTTGCTGATTTGCCAAGGGGACAGGCGGGTTCCTTTCGGTGACTGGCCGGTCAAATAACGTTATCGCTTGCGTGTCACCACGCTAGCCCCTGAAAAGGTGCATAATTAGAGTTTCCTTGGCATTCTCGTCAGGATATAGCCCTCGGCACCACATTGTCCGAGGATCCTCCAGCTAGGTATGACTCTTCTCTGCAGGCGGCTGCAGGAGGTAGAAGTAAAAGGAAAAGGCCACTGTGTTAGCATCGGGTTATGATGCTATGATGTTTTGACAATATGTTCTTTATCATAGTTGGAGCCTACCCCTTGATGGGTTAAGCCAGAAGACCATGCGCAATCTTAGCGGTTCCTGTACTGCAGTCTGCCGGACGTACGAGTAAATCGCTATATTTAATCACGATTCATTAGGAGTCAAGTAATAAGGCACTATTTTCAGCGTCTATTAATACTATCTATTTGCTCGGTCCTCCAACCAAGGCCGGGCATCAACTATACCATTGAGCACAATAATCTATTCATTCAAGCAAGATCTATAATACATGCATCCTTCCGGGTTTCGACTGATATCCCCAGTGTCGTGATGTCCAACATCAACGTGACCAGTATCCAAGTCAGCAACATAACCACTAGGAGGAGGCTTTCTCGATGTCGCTAGTCAAGGGCGAAGCGGAGTTCGCCTTGGGTTCAGTCTCCGCCGAACTGGGGCCACCCTTCTTCACACTCTTCCACTCCAACAGGGCAGCAGGAAGAGCACTGAGGCATGCCATGATAAGGGCAATTTGAAAGGTCTTGCGGAGAGCACTATTATAGGCGTCAACGACTTGACCGATGTGCTCAGCGGATATAACGTTACGGAAGCCCGTAGCACCAGCGTTTATGACGTCCATGCCATTCACACCAGAGATTCCAAGGTCGTTGATGTAGTGCAGCAGCTTTTCATTAAGCACATTATTCGCGGCACTGATCAACACGGCACCGCCCAGGCCTTGAAACAACATCGATACCGAGATTCCCATGGGAATGTCGCGAGGAGGTAACACGATCTGGGCCGCAACTTGGGGAAGTTGGAAGCCACAGCCAGATCCAAAGCCAAAGAGGATCTGGTAGCCAATCCACTTGCCCGAGCTTGTGTTAGGTCCAAGAGTCGTCAAGAGACCGGCGCCAATGGGGGCGATGATCACCGCGAGGTAGATGAAGGGGACGTAATATCCGATTTTGCTTGTTCCAAAGCCCGCAAAGAGGATACCAATGACATTGGGGAGAATGAGAGGGATTGTGTCGATACCGGACTTTAGGGCGGTTGCACCTTTCACAGCCTGAAAGTAGATGGCAATGAAGTAGCTGAGGAGAAAGAAGGTGCCAGCTAGGCAAAACGTAAACAGACTCGAGGCGAAAATTGTTCTTTGCTTGGCGATACGAGGCGGAACTATTGTCGTTTATCAGTTGACTGTCTTTTTGGAGGCTCTAGGAATCTTACCAGTCCCTGCCTCGCCCAGCCAAATCTGGCTGCAGACAAATGCAATGAGCGTGACGCCAAAGACCACAAACAAAGCAATTATCTGACCGCTGTTCCAGGCGTAAGTGGTGCCTCCCCACTGGCTCTTGTTAGCGTCGTTCTCAAGGTGAACAAAGAGGACAATGCATACCTGGAGAGTGAACAAAAGACAAATGATACTAGGCACAAACATGACAAATCCAACAGGGTCGAGGTTCCACAAAAGTCTCAAGATTCCATGTTCCTTTAGAGGATTGGGCTTCGACGGTAGGCGCAGAGAGAAGACGATGAAAGCGGCCGAGACCGCGCCAAGAGGGAGGTTGATGTAGAAGCACCAGCGCCAGGATACTTTGTCGGTAAATGCTCCACCTACCAGTGGTCCCACGACAGAAGCAATACCAAATATCCCGCCGTAGAGACTTTGGTACGTGGCTCGCTTCTCCATGGGTGTAATGTTGGCGATGATGATGAGGCCGCCGCTGGAGATGCCAGCACACCCAATACCAGCAATCGTACGCTATTAGACCGGCGTGAGCAAACAACGAATCGAGAAATAAAATAGGAGAGGAACTACTCACACCGACAATAAGCATTTCTGAGGACTGAGCGGCTGCACAGAGGACTGAGCCAATCTCGAAGATGAACAAGGCAGTAAGAAAGGTCCACTTGAGACTGAAGAAACGGAAGCACTTCCCAAAAGGCAGCTGAAAGGCTTTTATGTGTTAGCTGTACTCCAAGAGGTCTGGTAATAGGTTACATACCACATTTGGTCAGAAGATATGATGACCCGTACCAGCCCACATCTTGCAGGGCGTGGAACTGGTCAGTGATTCGTGGAACTGCCGTGGCAATAATGGTGCTGTCCAATGCAACGCAAAAGAGAGAGATGAAGAGAGCGAATAGAGTCATTCCAAAAGCGAACCCTGTTGGATACGAAGGGGTCGGCGGTGACTGAGCCGTTTGTGGCTTTGGCAGGGCGCTTAGTTGAGACATAGTTGGAGCTGAAGGTTGTGTAGTTGAGCGTCTTGGTGAATGGAGGTTGGAGTGAGAAGATGAGTTCGCTGAGAGGTATTTGCATTTCGAAATGACCCCTTTACGACCTTTATAATACCTCTGTAATATCTCTTGTTGGTTCTTACACCGGAGGTGAAGCCATTCGGATACCGAAGATTCACCCCTATTGGTCAGATGAAATGTCCCGGGCCCGCAACCAAGAGCCCCCTTACCAAGTCGTCGAGATGAAGGAGTGACTAACATGGGCATTGAAAAGTCATAAAACTATTTGCTTCGGTCGTAGAATTGACAATTAGGCTCCTGGACTGTGACTAATGATTACTGATTCCCATGAGATGTGGACAGACCGCCAGCGGGCTGTTGTAGCGTCATGTCAACTTGTTGGCTCACCACTCATATCAACCTGCAAAAGCTGACGAGGGACGACCTCGCGAGGAGCTTACTTGAGCTCATGGCCTTATACCTGTCCTGTCTTCCCTAGTTAATTACAATATCTTCATCTAATCCCGTAGACACCGGCGATTAGCGTTCTTTATTTGTAGGCCGTTTGCACCACATTGATCCGCAATCAAAAATCAGTCTACTTAAACAGGCCACAAGAGTTCAATGCATTAATATTAGAGCCTTGAAGATAATGGGAAGGAGTAGTATGTATGCATTACGAAGTGGGAGGCCGATAGGAGCTCCGTCACTGCCATTCCTATCATGACCCTGGCAGAAGAGCGAACCATCTCTCCTTCAACCCCCCCCCCCCAGGAGCACGTTCCATTCATTTCTAGCTGGCCAGGAGCAGCTCCTAGCACCATATTGGGTTGATTTACTTACATAGTGTTTGCTCTTCCAACATCACTTTTTTGTCCCGATGATAAAGTGATGAGGTCATTGTGAGATCACACGGTGCATGCAGATGATGGGGTCAAGCGAAGGTATGAGATGAAAACGCAATTTGAGGAGCTGTAATTGAAGCGTATATCAAGGTCCTGTTCTAAAAAAGCCGGACTAAACATGTACAGATAGAAGAGAAAGTAATCCAAATCATGAAAAATCAGCACTTGGACTTGGGGACGCAGGTTCCGGCCTTTGGCAATGTTAGCAGTCGTCAGTTGAATACAGCAGAATCACTCACGGCGTTCAGGACCAAGCCCTTCTTGCAGAAGCATCCAGGGACGCAGAGAGTGATGCAGACACGGTCAGGGGACGAGGTGCAGGTCTCGGGGCATGCGGAGCCGCAGTCGTTCCACACGCGATCGGCCTTGGAGAAACATTAGATTGAGGTTTCAGATAAATGATGGAGAAGAAACACTTACGGGGCACTTCTGAGCCGGCTTGGGAGCAGGGCTGGCCAGGATGCCAGTAGCAAAGAGGGCGACGAGAGAGATGGAGAACTTCATTTTGAAGAGTTGATGTGAGATGATTCAAGTGTGATCTGATGGTGCTGAACTGTGTGGAACTCTGTGTGCAAAGAATGGATCTGCAGTCGGCCAACACGTCCTTAAATAAAAAAACTTACACCGTCCAAGCTTGCAGGGTGGCCGTGTCAAAAGTCACATTCCTCCTCTTGGGCCGTTGTGAGGACGGCCGATTTACTCCCGCAAACGGCCCGCCACAACTAAGATTATCTCCACTCCCTGCATATCATCACATCAGCCCGCAATACGAGCTGACCCTTGACCATGGATGAATCAAAGTTCACGATAGGCATTCCGTCTCTAGGCGGAAGATGGGGAGTACCGAAGTACCACCTGCGGAGCGCGGGTGCCGGCCAGCAAGGCGGAACGTTTGGCCCGATTGGGCAGTGTAAGCTGACTATTTGCGGACGAATACTTGATAGGATTATCTCCCAAGAGGTTGAAAGCCCAGGTTACATCCCGGCAGTCGCTGTAAGCCACAGGAGAAGAATACCTCAATGAGTCGTCGAGAAGCTGAAAAAGTGCTCTGTTCTCCTGATCATGTGCATAAGCGTGTGGGCCCCGATGTCTAGCAATTTCAGGGCGGCACCAATTATGACGGCGAGGCGTGTCTCACATTAACTCGGTGCCATCTCAGCTGCTCATATTCCACTCGCACGGCACGGCTGTTGGCCTGGTCCTCACACGGGATTCGACAAGGGAGGGCCCAATCTGCCGTTGCTGGTTTGCATCGCCACCATGTCCAAATCCTGAATGATCTGAGCCTCTGCATATCTTGGCAGTTGCCAGTTGCATGCCGCGCGGCCAGTCAAAAAACTCTACTCAAAAGTCCTTCTCAGCATCAAAAGTTCATTGTTGGCAGATGCCCAGACTGACAAGACTTGCTCCGCTTCAAAATATGCCAAGACGAGGCATTTGAGGTAAAAAGATGTCCAATGAGAGGCCATTCTCAAGCTGCAGACCAAGTCTGTGCCCTTGGCTGGTCAAGAAAATTTTTTGTCGATCCCTGGCCACGTTTCATTCAGCCAATGCAACATGCAAGTTGTGGCTGAAGACTACATAATCGAACTGACTTAGCCTGCTAAGAGACGATAGATCACATGGTCTCATTCAAGTCCAAGCTATGCGGGATGTTGTCATCTTCTCTTTGGCTCGTGAAGTCAGCTCAGTATTAGAGATGCCAATCCCACTTCCACATCCAACTATCGGCTTGAGGCGGTTGCTTTCGGTGTCTAATCTACTGATAGTTGTCCTTTACGTACAAAATACCTGATTCGTGCATCAACACGACTAACATGTGAATGCTGCATAGACACGGACCAGTTCGTTCAAAGATCAAGGTTTTCAACAGCAACAGGGGTGCTTCAGACTTGCCAAGCCAGCTCGGTGAGTCGAAATGTCTCGGTCACCGTACCTGGTTTCTGTCTTTGCTCTGAAAGCTCCAATTTCCACATGAATAATGACAAAAGTTCTTCGCATCGGGATCGCCTCTAGCATCAATTGTGGCAATTCCAAGACAAGAGTCCGTTGCCAGGCACAGCCGTTATGATGCATCTTCAGGTCCATGGGACTAAGCAGGATTGAGAAGGTGTAAAAGTCTACCGGTCATTTCTAGAACGAATTTTTTTTCAGTGAAAATTACGCAGAATATGTTGAGAAAGTGAAAATGCAACACTGAACCAAGATCGGATAAATGGCATAGGGAGACAGCCACCATGATCGTCAACGGATGATCAACAAGCACTAGGAGCATGACCAGAAGTGTGTTCTTTGATCATGTGCTAGACTATGTCATTGTTTAGATTAGAGCATGACCAGGAGGTACCTCTACTTCTACTCCAGTCCAAGGCTAGTTACGAAAACGGCCTTGTCAAGCCAATTGGGGCGCGTAGCTAGTAGGTACCCGAGCAGTGATACAAGCGGGATGCATGGCACGCGACTATCGATAATCTCAGCACTCCTAGAAATCAACAGTCAAGCGCTTTCAATACAGCAGAATCATATTGATAGAGAATATTGAGTTGTTTTCATTTCCGACGTACTACCAGCAGGGGCCAAGGATCTTGGGAGGAATTGTTCCTCTGCCCATCCTTGAACAGATGACAGCACGGCTGCCCGCCTAAGCTCACCAGCAACAGTGTCGAATCAGATAAAATATCAACGGTTCTCTATGAACTTGATAGTTCGTGTTGCTAAAAGAAGGCTCGGATGTGTAGTTTTGGATTGAGTTATTTTGGTGGCCGACTTGCTCCCTGTCTACCAAGTCAATAAGAGCAAGTCGCAAATTCCAAATAACCACTATTTGGAATCTATGAGTAATTTTGACTAATAGATATATAATGGAACCACTCGTCAGCCAAGCCAAGGTAAGGTAACTTGGCTTACAAATATAGTTGCCGAGGCGTCACGGGGTTTGTTCAAAGCCCGATGGCAGAAGCCGAGTCGCCGATCAAATGATGAATAACAACCAAGCCTTGTCTCCATGTCGAATTGAGTTCTCTACATGTCCTCACCCATTGAAAAGAAAGGTATCACATTTCAACGGCGGTTGATCTATCTGCACCCTCAGCTCACGAGAACTACTCGCCGTCATGTCTCTTACCAGCTCGGCTGCCAAGTCACCTCTTGTCGAGGTTGACAGCCTTGAGATACATGTTCTGGTGAATGATGAGATTGATCAAATCTCACCGAGCCCAAATCCTCTGGTCCAACACACACAGTCTTTTGCTGGAGTTCCTCTTAGCCGGGTTCCTAATCCCACGGCTCGCGGCGGGGCCAAGTTGGAGATGCCGATGCGGAATATCTGCTGCGGTGCCCATGGTCTCTCTTTGTTTATCGTAAGTGTAGCGTTCCTTGGTCTGACACGCAGAGGCTCACCTTTTCGCCAGACGGCAATCAAAGATGGTCAAAGACGCACGCTGCTCTTTGATGCTGGGCCCGAGGAAGACGTTTTCGAAAAGAATGCGAAACGACTCAGACTTCAAATGAGCGACGTGGAAGTTATTGCACTCTCTCACTGGCACCGAGATCATTCTGGGGGTTTACTTTCCGCCATTCGGCTCATCAATGACGGCAAAGCCGAAGGCGCTTCTGTGGCCGTTGCACTACCCCCGGATAGGCCAGATTACCGAGGCGTCATGTTTGATGAGCCTATCTCTCTCGAGCCGGATCCTACCCTGGAGGAAATTCAAGGCGCCGGGGCAAAGGTGGAAACGATGAATCATGCTGGCACTGTTCTGGATGGCATGTTTCTCGTCTCTGGAGACATTCCTCGGCGAACAACCTATGAAGGTGGCATTCCCGGTGGTATCAGATATAACTCAGCAACCAAAAAGTGGACGCCCGACGAGTTGATCATGGAGGAGCGTTTTGTCATGTGCAAACTCAAAGGTGTGTTTCCAGCTTCCAAGTCCTCAAGTTATGATCGCTAACGCATACATGCAGGTAAAGGTCTGGTCATCTTCACAGGGTGCAGCCATGCTGGCCTAATCAACATCGCCAAGAACGCCAGAGAGCTCGATGGGAGTCCTATTTACTCCATCGTCGGCGGTTATCACCTAGCCGATGCGTCTACCGAGAAAATGGACCAGAGTATCAAGGATCTAAAAGAGCTTGAACCAGCTCTTCTCATGCCAGGACATTGTACGGGATGGAGGTTCAAGGGACTCATCGAGAAAGAAATGCCAGGTCAAATGGCTCCCATCTTTGGTGGCACCAAGTACACCCTCTAGCTCGGTGATTTTCCCATTGAAGGGGCTGCTCCTTTGATGGGCCGTGGCCAGCAGACGGAGAAAACTACGTATTTTGGCGGGCTAGACAATCTCCGATCTTTTGATGTGTATTTAACTATTTATCATGATTCTTTTCATTTCCCTCATTTGAAAGTTCCCGTCCTATCACTCTCCCTGTTGAAATCAGAGGCAGGTCACTTACGGTTAATATTAAATTACACGTCGTCCTCAGAGCCCGATGCACAAACCAGAGTCGGCCCGGGCATTGAAACTTCGGCACACAGTCTTTCGCATAAGGCATCAAGACGCGGCTCAGGCAGAAAGCTAATGCTAGAACATGAATCGTTTTGCAGACCCCGCAAGTTTCGCATGAGGCATGAACTTTGCCGTGTCAGGCATCAACTTTGTGGGGGACCGGCCAATACACACTAGCAACCTACCTAGGGGGTTAGATAACCCCAGCTGTAAGTAGTTACATCCGTCTCTCCATGTCCTTCTCGGACCTTTTACGATGGCTTCGCCTCATCCTTTCATTTGTGCCCCGCCGAGCACTTTTGATACGAACATCTCCTACTTAAGGCAACTCGGTCCGCCTTGGTTCTTTGCTGAGTTCTTCCTCAGCATACCTCGATAAGAAGCAACCGATTCCTTTTGAGCCCGGTCTCAGGTTACCAACTGGGCATTCTCTTCTGGTCATATTACTGCTTCGAAACCCTTCAATCGCCATGCCCACCTCCAGCCGTCCACTCAACATAGCTACCCTGCTGATCTTTGTAACCCTCTCGGTACCAACAGTGTATATCGCCTTTCGCCATGGCTTCCGGGGACTGGCGATCCTGGGCTGGGGATATCTGCTCGTCTTCTGTTCTTTGAAGATGGTCGGCTCAGGCATGCAGCTTGGCGACAATCCAGGTTCCGGTGCGGTTATTGTAACTAGTGTTGGACTGTCGCCCCTGCTCCTGGCAGTGGCAGGTGTACTTCACGAAGCGTAAGCAAGAATACGCCCCTTTGTTGCAACGTTGAATACTAACAGAGAGATGTTCCAATAGGCGATTCTACCATAGCAGCCCCGAGAAGCGACGTGTCGACAGCAAGAAAGAAAACAGGATCATCGTCCTGTTCCACCTTCAAGTCATGTTGGGTATCGCCCTAGTGGCTGTCGGCATGTCCAAGCTCATGAACGGAAAGACACAAGACAAAATCGACCAGGCTTGGACCATTGCAAAGGTCGGCGCCGCCGTCTTGCTCCTTGCTTGCCTCGCCATGATAGTTGTAGCTGTCCAATGCAGCCTAAAGGGCTATCTACGTTTCAAGAGGCAGACCTCGCCCAGCCATAGCTCCTGGCTGCTGCTCGCTGTCCTCATGGCGCTGCCTTTCGTGAGCATCAGGGTTCTGGCAACCTTCATTTATCTCGTCACTGAGAACCAATCTTTGAGCCCAATGACGGGAAGCCTCGGCGCCAGAGTCGCATTGTATTTTTTTCCAGAGATGGTCGCCACGCTCATCATGGTTGTTGTCGGAGTTAAGACGAGAAATATCCGGAAGCAGTCTGAGGATGCGATCCTTTTGGATCAAGGCTCGGGACGTCCATAGATGGACCAGTAGCCTCCGTGGCATGTACTTGAGGGGGCCGCTCCAAGTATAGAACAGTTACCTTCTAGCCCAGTTGTGAGATATCAGGATGTGTGTGTTTAGTTCTTCGCTCATTGTTCCCGCATTTCGGGTTTTCTTTTGTCAAGTACTATTAATACATAACTATCTTCTTCCCTATTCCCACTAATGGTTCCTATTGGAGAATCCATCGATGTTCGTAATGTCACTCCGTGACCTATCGAGATGGCGACAAACTCACTAACAATTCTTTTGATTGGCTGCCGACGAGAAACAGGGCCCGCACAAATAAACAGAGGCTATCGGCCCATTGGCATCTGACTGTGGTCTTTCATCCTCCATGCACACCGCGCGCCACCGTGCGTCCGTTGGTTGTCACGCAGCTCAAGAGACCAGCAACTTCGCCCCGATCCGATCCACAACAGTCAGAATTATGGCGCATGCTCGGAGGGCGCACACAAAGTCGAGAAACGGCTGCCAGGAGTGTAAGAGGAGAAAAGTCAAGGTGGGTTACCAAGCGACCCCTTTCTTAACGAGAGCGGAATCTGACGAATACGACAGTGTGATGAACGAGTTCCTTGCAGCCGTTGCTCCAGGGCGGGGTCAACCTGCAGCTTAAGCGTATCTTCAGAGCTCCCTCTGTCGACCGCCTTGGGTCTGGATTCCCCCAAGTCCATGTCTCAAGTCACAGGTGGACTCTTCACCGCCATGGACTTTTCTCTCTTCCATCATTTCATCGTCTCAACATCGAGCTATTTAGGCAACGATAGTGACACACCACTCCCATGGAAAACTGGCATCCCCAGCATCGCGCCACATCATCCATACCTCTTGCATGAGATGCTAGCCGTAGCAGCTATACACCTGCATCGATCACATCCGAATGATGGCAAAGACTACCAACGCATCGCCCAGGACCATCAAGCGCTAGCCTTGAGCCAGTTTCGAGTCGCCCTGTCCTCTCGTGATGCCGACGAAGAAGCTTCAGCTCTCCTTGCATGCTCAGCACTGATGGCAAACTACTATTTCGCCGCTTTTGATGACCCGGCATCCCTTCTTTTCAACACCGAAGAACTGGGGCCTCCAGAGTGGATACTCCCAATCCGCGGGTGTGCCGCAATCGTCGGCCATTTCAGGGATCCGTTGCGAGCCGGCTCGATGGGCCCAGTGCTAAATACCTATGGGCCATTTTGGAACAATGCCATTCTCTCCCCAAACGGAAGCGAGTCCGATCTCCAGATTCAAGTGTTACAGACAAAACTGACAAATTTGACACTGGGTGACGTCAACCAGGACATATATGGCTCGGCGCTCAGGATCCTGCGGAGATGCTTCATGGTCTCTGAGCAGGGCGGTGATACGTCCCTCAAGACAGCAGCGATGACCTTTCCATCTCTTGTCTCAGATGAATTCCTCGAGGAAATGTGCCGGCGTAAACGCCCGGCAGCCTTGGTCATCATCTCCTTCTGGTGTGTATTGCTCAACAGGCTGGATCGCAAGTACTGGCTTCGAGGCGACTCAGTGCCTCGAGCCATCTTGGGAGTCATAAAGTCACACCTCCCTCCAGATTTCCTGGACCTAATACAGTGGCCCATTCGTGAGATCGGTTTTGATGATAGTGAAGTTGGAGGGGGGGAGGCATAAGAAGTACAAACAGGGAAATGTAGTCTTGGAAAGACGTAGCAGGGAATCCGCACACTCGAAACGTAGCGTGGTGATAAAAAGAGAGAGTAAAGGACAAAAAGAATGTGCAAGACACCTATGGGTCTTTCAGAACTGTATGATGCCTCCACCAGGGATCGAACCTGGGACCTTGTCATTACTAGTGACACGCTCTACCACTGAGCCATAGAGGCTGGTTCTGATTGGTTGAGATGGCGGTAGCGAAAATGGCCTTGTGTGGGAGCCGGTCTGGCATTCAGACGCCCTTCGTCGAAGTCTGAGAGTGAAGACAGGCTGCAGAGAGAGAAGAGACGGGAAGACTTAGCCCTGTTCACTTCCAGGAGTAGAGCTGCCATCTTTTGTCTACCATTAAGATGTTACTCGCCACCCAATATAGAGGGAAAACGCCATCATACGACCACAACGAAGAGGCCAACTCCTGTAGAACATCGCACTCGGTCCCAGGATTCTTTATGTGGCGGTATGAACTAGTTAACAAATCATTTAGAAGACGCAGTGTTCCATGTTTCAGTCTGGTCTCCATGAAGGGCATCGTCGAGGACTGATGAGAGCCCCGGGAATCCAACGGAGGAACATGTAGACAACCAAGTCTGTGACCATGTATTGTGAAATCATTAACCGATGTAGATGGCTCCATTTTCTACTTAGTGTCGCCCAACTACCTTCACCCAAGTTGTATGAAGTCTTCCCTCACAAATGCTGAAAAGTCCCTAACTGGGCATTTAAGCTTGGCACACTAGAGACCGAACTCGGGTGTTTCAAGTAAGACGCAGATGGACGAGGATCCCAAGGTGGTGCGAAACGAGGAACGCACGTGGCTATAGGCCAAGACTGCAGTGCGCCATGGAAATCTCCAACTTCTCCAACTCATCGACGGCTGACTCTTGGCCTGGCACTTCACCCTGGCTGCTTCGGTAATGCATCTCGCCAAGGAGGCTTGGCGATGCAGCCTCAAATATCCTGGCACCAACGACAGCCAAGAAAGGCGTCTTCCTGGATCTATGCCGAAGTTGGTCTCTTTAATTTTTTGTTTAATATATTCTTTTAAAATTGAAGCGTTTGGATTGTGCTTCGAGAAGACGGTTGGAGATTGGCCACAGTGGTGCCATGTAGATGGAACGATGCGCGGCTGTTAGTTGTGGCAACAGCAACATGCCAGTCGCATCCCCATCTCACTTTCAGCCTGACGACTATGGCTTACCTTTGCCCATCAAAATTTCTATGATGGCTGAAATCCTGATCTGACTGACTTTAGTATGGAATAAAATATGCCAGTGTGAGAAAGTAGCTTCGGCGCTAGAAATCCAGTTAAAGAGCCTAACAGCCGCGATCCTAGGCAACCGCAGTATCAAACTACAAGCTGTCTATACTCCCACTCTGTCTATAAATTAAGAGCTTGATATTGACGTGTTGTCGTTTATTTTCTCAACGAGAATGTGGCGGTAGAGGATATTCGACCTCGCTGCTTTGAGAGTCCTCTTGTTGCGCACTTCCCGCATATATATACTTCGTACGCAGTTCCAGTGACTAACTGGCGAGTTAGTAAGTAGTAAATCATGACCTCTTACGGTTAATCGTTCCTTGGTCTCTCTCAGTATAGCGCAAACTCTTCTCCTCAGCCATTCCCCTTTTCGTGGTGCTCACAACACCATGTCAAATCTAAGCCAAGCATTGTCTTTCCCCGCGTTGAGAACCCTTTCGGCATCATTATTGTTGATCTGGGGAAGACTATTTGATGGGCCAAGTTGTCTATTACGTACAACATCTCAGGATCTGTGAAAAATGGAGTCGGTTTCGCGTGCTCGCCAAGCTTCAGTTCTTGCTACGTAACAGATCCAGAGAAATCGTGGAGATGAGGAGGAGAAGGAGAGCCCACTGAAAAAAAAACTGGACGCGACGCGGAGAAAATTCCCACTGAAAAAGGTCGTGACTCACGACAACGCGCTCAGGCCGTTGAGAGACCTCCCAAATGCGTCTCGACAAGGCTTTGCAGCGCAGGCATTTCCTCGCGAGGGAAGCCTTGTTATGCTTACTGTAGAGTATGGAGAAGATGTTACGTACGAATCTGATGGGATCTTGAGGTTGGAATGCGACATGGAGATTCTCATACTTTTCTTCGTGAGCATGCCCTGACGGTTGGAGAGCGATTGAGCCAGTTTGCTCGACTGGTCTAGATGACAAAGAATCATGATTCTCTTACTCTTACGCCCGCTCAGGGGCACATGTTGGGTTTTGCTTACGCCTTGTCGTGACACATTGTTACCCTGGCCAGTTGGAGGTTCGGGCAGAGGCCGGTGGGAGTGGAACAGCGATGATCCCTCGTAATAATTCGGTCTCTTTTTCTGTCTTTTCTGTTTGACTTTTTGGTGTCGCGAAAAATGTTTTAAATATTTCTCCTCAAGACGACATCAAAACTAAGTTTTACAACCCCTTCCTCGCTTCCAAATAGCGTCTTTCATCACAAAATCCATCCCAAACCATCACGTGTAGGGTAAGACGTTCCCGGCCAACTCGGCTTGCGGCTCACGACCAGGGGCATGAAACGGGAGGCCCGAAGACGCTAGACCCCAAAGGAGAAGGTGTTTATGCATCTTCCCATGCTTGGCGATCTTCTCTGCTCATCCGTGGATCCGCCACCTTCGAGAAAAAACCACTCGCTTTTCCATCACAAGCCGCAGAGACGTCAGTGCTCAACAATCTCGGCTGCCTCTCCCACGGGCCGACCGGTTCTGGAAGGTCGACCGGCTTCGGAGGCCCGGCTTTAACTATTCGTAATGGAAACTTGGTTCCGCCTGGTTTCGGGTGGAGAGGGTTCCTCTCTATCCTAGACGGGTCCGTCGCGGAAGTGGTCGCTACTCGTTGGACCTATGTGGAGAGCTCCTGAATTGTGGAATCTTTAACGTCACGGAATCCAGTATAATGTCATTCCTCTCAGTCTTTTGTTACGTACGAAATACCTTTTGATCTCTCCAGCTTGGCCTCTCTCGCGTGATTAATGTATTGAATCCTGGACACGTTCTCGCCCCTTTGTCCTACTCCACGGGTCTCCTCTCTACCCCATTCGCCCTCGTCTTGGCTTCCTCAACCCCATGGGGACCAGAGAAGGTGATGGGGCCAGTCGTTTCTCCACTCCCTATCGCGCCTGGTTAACCAACAACAGACAAGACTCGTTCCATCCTCCGCTCTCACGCTGCGCCCCGACAGGCCCAATCCCCTGGATCCCGTCACCGTTCGTTCTATCGTAATGCTCGTCATGAACTAACACGTAATAATTGGGCCTTGCTGGTGCTTCGAGACTGATACCTGACCCGGTCAATGCTCAACGTTGTTGAGGTATAAGTTGATCTTGGCCAGACGCTTCATTCTCGACTTCGCTCCCTCATTCTTCACTCAACACCTTCTCCGCCTCTTGGCACATCCTCTTTACTCCTGTCGATCCTTTCCAGACTTGCCTCCTTCCATCCATCACAATGTCGACCTCCTCTGAGAAGGACGTGAAGCGCGACTTCGGCCAGGATCCCGAATTCCAGCCCGCCCAATCACACGCCGACGAGACCATTGCCCACGATGCCGTCTTTGGAGAAATCACTGACAAGGGCCCCAATTACCGCAACGTGAGCGCGCCTATTCCCGAAGGCGAGACGCTAGAATTTTTCCAGAAGGCGAGCTAACGCTTGACTGCAGGTCGGCTGGATCGGTACCGTCGCCCTCATGATGAAGACCCAGATCGGACTTGGTGTCTTGTCTATCCCCGCCGTCTTTCACTCCCTGGGTCTTGTCCCTGGCCTGATTGCCCTTATCGCCATTGCTGTCATCACTACCTGGTCTGGATATGTCGTCGGTACCTTCAAGCTTCGTCACCCTGAGGTTTACGGCATTGATGATGCTGGTGCTCTCATGTTCGGCCGTATGGGTCGTGAAGTCTTTGGCATTGCCTTCTGCCTTTGTACGCCGCAACCTGACCTTCAATTGCTCTCAATTAGTTGCTGACCTGTATAGTCTGGATCTTTGTCGCCGGCTCTGGTATGCTTGGTATCTCGATCGCCCTCAACGCCGTCTCCACGCACGGCGCATGCACTGCCATTTTCGTCGCCGTCGCCGCCATCATCGGCTTCGGTCTTGCCAGCATCCAGACTCTGGGCCGCATCAGCTGGCTCGCCTGGGTTGGACTGGTCTGCCTTCTCACCGCCATCTTCACTGTTACCATCGCCGTCGGTGTTCAGGACCGCCCCGCAGATGCCCCAAGAGGGCACCTGGAAGTCGGACTACAAGATCGTCAACAAGGGTACTCCCTTCACTGAGGCTATTTCTGCTGTCTCGTCGCTCATCTTTGCCTATGCTGGCACTCCCGCTTACTTTGCCATTGCTGCTGAGATGCGCAACCCCCAGCACTACACTCGATCTCTCATTGTCTGCCAGGCCGGCATGACCATCACCTACATTGTCATTGGATGTGTTGTTTATATCTACTGTGGCTCTTATGTTGCTACCCCAGCTCTTGGTTCTGCCGGTGCCATGATCAAGAAGGTTGCCTATGGCCTTGCCCTGCCCGGTCTCATTGCCTCGACCACCCTCGTCATTCACGTCAGTGACATCTTCCTCTCTAAGTGATATTCATCAGAAAACTAACAGGTATATAGTACTCTGCCAAGTACGCTTTCGTTCGCATGCTCCGCGGCTCTAAGCATCTCACTTCCAACTCTCTTACCCACTGGGTCACCTGGATCGGCTGCACCACCACTGCCACTATCATCGCCTACCTCATTGCCAGTGGTATTCCCGTCTTCGGAGGTCTCGTGTCTCTTGTCGGCGCTCTTCTCGGAACCCTGATGTCCTTCCAGCCTATGGGTTGCATGTGGCTCTACGACAACTGGGGCCGTCGCCGTGAGGCTACCCTTGGATGGTACCTGATGGTTGCCTACAGCGTCTTCGTTGTCGTCTCTGGCACCTTTTTGATGATTGGTGGAACGTACGGTTCTATTGTTGGCATTATCGACTCCATGAAGGAGACTGGTGGCTCGCCAGCCTGGGCCTGCGCCGACAACTCCAACTCTGTCTAAGCTTGGACTACTTTGTTTCTTGTTGAGTACTTAGCATGTAATTGATATTTGCGAAGCGTCGCTTTACTGCGCTCTGCCATTGGAGAACCTTGAGTCCCTACCTAAGACTGCTCCCCTTCCTGTGATTGACAGCCTCCAATTGTTATTGCCAAGGACATTTCCCTTCTACTTCTCGGCCTAATTCCCATATCCAGACATTACCAAGACCGCCTGACCCTGTAGCCCAGGTGGCCAACACCAAGACACAGCTGAACTCCATCGTAAGTGGATTGAATCAAGCGGCGCCACTTCGCTTGCCATTGTGAGGCTCCGCCGCAAACTTTGCCTCCTCTGCAAAATGTCTCAGACCACTGCCACGGCCCTTGGCAGTAGCCACTTTCTCCGGTATCGGCCAGCATTTTGTATCGCGCGTTGCCTGGTCAGTTTTCCCCAACGGCCTCAATTATGTCACACAGGTTACGTCATACCCGGGACATGCCTCCTGATCACTTGGCACATGAGACTATCAAGAGCTGAACCATTTTGGGTGACTCATTCAGCTATGTTGGTGGCATTGGCATTGGTAGACTTTGCTTGGCTGTTTTGGATCGACACTAGGAATCAGGTAGACATCTCAGCATGTCAGTATCAGCTAGGGAGGATTAAACTAAAGGACCCCTTCAACATCAAAACCCTCAGTACTCGAGAGTATCGTTGACCTGATGCCTCTCTCGATGCTAGGGCACAAGTATCACGTGTGCTTCTCCTCCAGCATCCAAAAACGGTTCAGGTTGCGTGGTCTAGTTGGTTATGGCATCTCGCTCACACCGAGAAGGTCCCCGGTTCGATCCCGGGCGGAACCACTCTTTTTGCCCATGTCACTGATATTTCTTTTTGGATTCGAATCTTCTGAATTGGTCAATCATTTGGCCCTCTTTTTCTTCTATCTCGCGGTTGTTTAGAGCGTCAAGAGCAACTATGATCACGAAGGTCGCACAAGATATGTGAGCCTTTCGCGCGTCACCATCTCTCACAGAGCCACCAACATGCACGATATATCTGTCAATTTAGTTGACAAAAAGACGCGTTATGCATGCTTCATTCCTACTGCACTGATTGCAGGATCTCGAAACTGCGGAACTTGACTTTAATGTACTGAGTTGCTGCATCGTAATACTTAGGATGGCGATCTCGAAGCTTGCCCTTGCAATTTGCCTTCTCATAGAAGAGAAATTCTGCAGGGTCAGTGATGAAGCCACCGCCAGAAAGACCCCAGACCTGAAAGAGTCCCAAGCTGGCAGCGCATCGGCACCGACGGTGAAGCAACTACCGTAGCCAACACGGCCGCTCAGGCTTTCCTTACCCTGACAAGCATGGCCGCTCTTCCACACATTGATCGTGTTTCCGACTGATGCTTGGGCGATTGGAAGGAAAGGGACGGTGAGGTAAGCGGAGAGAAGCATGATCTGTGAAGAGATTGGTCAGTGGATGGCACCGGAGTGAGACGATGGGTTCTGACTGGATAGCTGGTCAACAAGCTTGACGAAACGGTAAGCTTCGACACTACCATGGCTGGTTAGTGTAATAGTTATGCATGGCAATATCGTTTGGAAGGTTTGAACACACGAAAAACAAAGATTTAGACAGCATGCTTATTTATGTCGGCTTGTCTTTGCCTGATTATGATATGGTGTATGACATCGCAACATATTCCGGCCGCAGTGGAAGCATTCGGTCGATGATACTACTTTCCACAACTGGCTCATTTGTAAGTCGAAGATTGCTGATGAAAAAGTTTCGTAATACGTATCATACAAAGAAAAGGACGCATGGGAGTACCTGCTAATGCTATGTGTTTTCAGGAGGCAGCTATCGGCTCACACGAAGCTTTCATCCAGTGAGACCATCCATGGATTCGTATTCATGCACTGGGACATTCTGGGCCAACATTCCGACATTATCCACACTAGGCAGGTCGCCGGGACTTTCTCGACCAGAATAAAAGCGTCTATTCCATCTATAGCGTAGCGTTCCTGTCGGTAGATACCCGTGTGCCTTCAATCGTGTGTTCATGTTACAAGGCAGGGCCTTATCCGGATCTTCAGGGCGCGGTGTATTCTACAGAAAGAGGTTTCCAATTGTTCAAGGTCCCAGCTAGACTACTTTCTTACTATTGCTGATTAGTTTCCGTGCTAACCAGTGTATGTGCACTCTCGTTGTTCTCGTGTCCGCGATTATCTCTGAAGAATGTCATGCTTGGGTTCGTCGTTGCGACGTGGATCGTAGGTTCATTATAATATTCCTCTCAACTACTTTTGACCATACGATCAATCGATTCAACCCATGTCGAGAGAAGGGGCACTATCGAAATATGTGGCGGATTTGATGCCATCGCGGGCCGAGCCGATGAGGGACCTGAGACGGCGGCTAACACAACGCCCTGTCAGTTTAACCGTAAGTGGGTGAATGGGCCGAGGGCTAGTTATATCATGGGTTGCATCCCTATCTAAGCCTGTTTTGTTTCCAAGATATGCTCCAGGACGATTACGTTATTGCTTGTTTGTTGATGTGCTTGCTTGGCTAAACGCTTCTTGAGGCATGCACGTCTTGTTCCCCCATCAGTTTTCTAGCCCGAGTGATTATTGAGGATTTGGAGGAGACTATGGGAAGCGTTGTCATTCTTGAGTGTTCTCAAGATGTTGAGTTATTAACGAAACTGGATGAGCACTAGGACTGCCTCACCCTCAGCTTCTATTGCCTACTTCTTCGCCATTTCTCTACTTAAAGATAGCTTACGCGCAACCCAATGAACCCAGTGACGTTCTGTGTTTATATTTTAATGGTAAGGGATGAAAGTTGCCGACAAACCAAACTCAGAGACACAGGTAGAACTTCATTAAAGATTAATTTAACTTTATAGTATACCTAAAAGGTAGATGAAGACAATCCAGCAAGAAAAATACAGTTTTACGCACACTTAAGCCATCATGCCCAATACCTTTCAACGCAAGACTCAGCGTAGAACTCCATTGAAGTAATATACAGCACCCTGGGGTTCAAAACCATCGGAATGCCCCGTCCAGCTTCAATGCTAATGACCTGCCAGCTTCCTGGGATTCTTTATTTTATGGCTATTTTTGCTCTTTCTCACACTTGTCAATGCTGTCATGCTTGTTTGTAACGCGAGGGCATTGGTGACCAATGATACCACGAGGCGCAACGTTCGCCATGGTCCTAGAGTGAGATTGAAGAGGCGATGAAATGTTTCGGCGACACGCTTCGTGAGAGTTTTCAAGTTGTTCAGAAGAATTGAGAGATGCTCCTGTCTTGGATGTGATGATCGTCGCCTCTGGTGTTGAGAACCATGTTTATCCGCTTCTACCCAGGCCAAACTTCGGTCTAGGCCGGTTTCGCCGAGCTTGACCGGGAAATTGCCGAACTTACCGAGACCTGGCTTGTCGTCTCCTCCCTATGAGGGGTTCCCTGGCACAGCTGCAACATTTGTGTACGAGGCTGCAGAAGATCCGATTTATCGTCCGCAACACTGGAAACCTTGCCATTGATTGATCAATTACCCTCAAAGAAGAGTGTTCGCTTTGCGTCATGTCGTTTCTTACCCGTCTCAGGTCATCCGGGGTGCTCCGGCCTCTATCTGCCGCGTCGAGAACTCAATTGCGCTGCTACTCATGCACAACTCCTCGGCAAAGCCAGGAAACTTCTACAGCCTCCAAAGATACAACACCACTCGATTCAAGATGGTTTTCTAACCTCCAGGCGCGAATTGAAAAGTTGAAAAGCTCCAAGTACCCACCCGAATGTGTCTCGCAGGCCGAGAAGCTCTACCAGCATACCACAACAGACTGGATCGAGCTTTTGGGAGGCAGGGAAGGCTTTCTTACTGATAAGAGCTGGAGAGCTTTGGACCACTATCCATTGCTTTGGGGAGACATGGTATGTGTGCGCCTATAATCACAATGGCCAGACAATTGCTAATACGACTCGGGCGCTCAGGATAGCATGGTATGCAACCTCCATTGTTCCTCATATTCATGATACTAACAGCATTGGCAGGGTGTGTTCAAGAGATTCGTTTTCAAGGCTCGGCCACGTTATGCTAATTGCTCCAGGCCACGTGAACAACGTCATGTATAATAAATACGTCGAAACGGCGAGGGTTCGGTTTGTTAAGCACCATGCAGAAGACGCCACTACCGAGGAGGAACGAAGACAATGGGATGACCTCCCAACGCCACGAAGCCTGGGCCTCATTCTGAGGCGCATCACAACAGAGTTCAAGCTCGTACGTGACCACCCCCAAATTGATGTCTCGAATGCCGACTGATTCTGTTTGTCTAAACAGCCATTGACATTTCCCGATCATGTCACTGTCCTATACAAGTTGTCTGAGCGCCCACGCTATGATTCTACCTCACTCCTGATGGAAGGCTGGATCTTATCAGATCAGCATCGCCGGCTGGCTGCGAAATGTATCGATGACACGGCCATCTACGACTACACGACGAGCAAGAGATCGGTGCTGAAGCCGTTCATGGTTGAAAAGTTCCAAGAAACCTTTGACAGACAGATGGAATCTCAGATCAAGTGCGACAAGGATGCCAGGGATGTAATTGCGGCCGTTGAAGGCCTCGAGAGACAGTTTCAATGAAGAATTGCCCGCTGTCATACACATGATAGGTTAGAATGTAATTAAGCTTAGCCTGGCTCATGGAAATATAAGCACAAATTACAACACGAGAAAGTATCAACGCGTCAACTTCCGAAACACTCTCTCGGCTTTGTCCTCAATCTATCGAAGTGAGCTTCTCGTCAGCAGATTAGAGGTACAAGTCGGCTTACAGATGGATAGCGCTTAAAGGTTAACCACACGACCATGGTCAGCCCCAGTGTCACGACAGCAAAGGGGATGTAGATCCACCAGGGCGGGTTTGACTCCAGCACGTTAACGTTCATGCCGAAAAGACTCTGCATCTTTGTTAGAGGTCTCTTATGCGGGCTTTCTGGCTGTCATACTTACCGACACAAAAGTTAGCGGGAGAAAGATGAACTAAATCGCATATCCCGTTAGTTGGAATTCCAGCGTGGCTAGGATACGCACCGTGATCCAGCTGAGACGCTTCATGCTCACGCTTGTTGACGTAGACTTTTGAGCTTCCCTGATGGAAGTCAAGTTGAATTCCTGGACCTTTCAGTTACTACTGACTTGATTAGAGACTTTCACTTGACTTACTAGCCCAATAAGCTCTTGAGACGTGTCTCTTAAAGTCTTGACACCTGCCGTGAGATAGCCGCAGAACTCACCAACCGCGGCTCCGAAACTCTTCCATGTCTCTACTTCATACCGATTTTCATCCCATAGTGGCACTTTTCTGTCGGTTGGCCTCCACTGACCTTCCATGATGAACAAGGCGTTCAATTCGGACAAGTCATTTTTCTGCTCATTGGCAATCTCCTCCACTTGGACCCATAACAATGCGTCTTCGAGGAGACGATCGATGACTTGAGGGTCGTTTCCCCTGGACTTCAAGATCGTCGAACGCTATGTATAGTCTTAGCAACAAAAGAATCGCGCCCAGTCGTTTGATTTCATGAAAAACTTACCATTTTGAACTGGTGGTCGTTGGCCGTTTTAAACGCACACATCCATTCCTCCCTTAGAGTTTGCAGAAGCGGATTAAGCAAGTTGAACACGTCGATCGCCAACCCGGCGTGTTGAGAGGTTGTTATGAGAGCTGTCGTTTCTAGTGCCTCGCGAAATTTGCCCGACTTCCCAATTGTCCACAGGAGTACATGGGAACGACGAACGAGCTCGATGCTGGTACTCTCTTGTTTTGTATCGGACGAAAGAAGCTGGTCGCTTCCGCCCTTTGTAAATAGTCTGGGGTAAGTCATGATGCATCGACACGCAATGAAATCCTCTCTGAACTCTCTCATCTCGGAAATTGTCGGCATCATGTTCCGATGCAACTTCCACGGAGCATCAAGGTAACGTGCGCCTTCAGGACGATGCCACCACGAACAAGAGAGGCCACGTTTTTCAGTAATCAAACGTTGGTGTTCATTAAGTATCCTAACCAATTCAGGTGTGTTAGTTTGTGAATGCATGAGGAAAATACGTTCTTACAATAGGCTGGGTTTGTTGAAGTTTAGTTCTCGTCTTGGGGATACCTGGAAGAGCAAAAGGTGGTTGAAGGACATTTCGGATCTCCCCGAAGCGTGCAGTTCGCTGGTGGTGACCAAACTCCCGCCACTGCCATTGTAGAAGATATGCATCTCTGGCTTCTCCAATACATATCTCGCCATCTCTTCCCATCGCGACATGTCCACCAAAGTCGCTGGAAATACTATCTTGGCCACATCGTAAGTGGTGAAGTTCTCGAAAGCGTTCTGCAGGGCAGTGGAGCCTCCCCAGACGTCAGAAATGTCGGCCCTGGCCCCCTTGTCTACAAGGAGTTGGGCAATATCGCACTCGGTGCTTCCGGGAGTAGGGTACCCCTTTGCATCTACCCCGACGCCGAGTTGGACCCACTGCAAGGCTTCACTGTGAGTCTGGGTTGCGTAGTGCAGAGGAGTTCGGCCCCAGGTATCTTGGTGATCGATCATCTCTAGGGCAGGCGAGTTAAGTAGGTGTTTCAAGGCCCATCGATTTCTGCAGCAGACAGCGACGTGGAGAATCGTCATGTCGTTTTCAAGGCGCTGATCTGATGGCAGGCTAGCCTCGTTCTGCACGTATCTTCCCTGCACCATGAGGTCCAATACGTTGTGAAGTCCATTGTCCACGGCTATTGTCAGCGCATTTCGATGGGTACCACCCGTGCTGTAAATATTTGCACCATTATCGAGAAGCATCCGAACGCACTCGATTTGAGGCTCTGCCACTTTAAGAGCAATTTGCAGGACGGTGCCTTCCCCTGGGAGCCAGCTGTTGACATCAACGCCTTTCTCGACGAGGGCCTGAACAGCCTCGATGTTTCCTTGCTGGATGGCATCCTTCAAGGCAGTGAAATCCGATATGCTAGAGGTGATTGAGGTAGGGTTGGTCGGGTTGGAGGTTTCAGTTGGCGGATCCCCCGGGGTGCCGTTCACTGAAGCGGCCATGGCTACCAGCATTTGGAGTTGGAAGAAGCATGATTGAAGCCCAATCCAACACGAGGCATGAATCAGGCTCAGCTGAACTTTACCCCTGTCACTTGCTGACTTAATAGTTGTTGGTTCAGCTGGTCCCAGCCTGCATCAACTTCTTGCCAGTCTCCAGCCACAATGTACAGAACAAGCCACATTTTGGCATTGGGTGGGTTTAACGCCTCCCCGGCCGACAGGATAGAGAGGGATTTCTGGCGGAAACGGTAGCGCTCAAAGAATTCTTGTTAGATTGTTCAGAGTTGTAGCCTGCCTTTTTTTTTTTATAATTTTCACCTATTGTTTAAAGATAGGGCATTGCACTAATAAGAAGTAAGGAATATCCTGCATCAGCCCTGAAGTGCTTGCATAAGATTTTGGTAAATGGAGACAGGGAGGCACCCAATATGGTCTAAGATCCGGCGGCGTCGACTTTGATTAGAAATATATGGGAGGAATTATTAGTAAACGGGCGAGAGGTAAAGACGCTGAGCTCCTGGCTAAACTAAAAGATGAATTGGATAGATGACGGTGACACGATTGTAAGACCAGTCGCTCCAACCGAAATCGGCGAGTAGTCGTAGCAGAAACCACCTTGTGATCAAATGAAATTTTTGGAAGCTGCGTAATGGGACAAATGAACTCGCTTTCGTATTAAGTAGGTTTGTTATATCATGTCGTGGGCCACCTCTACTCCCTATCCGCCTCGTGGAATGACGTTCTCACCACATCCACCCTCTTTGCAATACCCCTAGATCCATGGCTATCAGGATCACTCTCCGCATCACTCCCCTTCAACGATTCAATGATACGCCGCTCGTCACTCTTTCGTCCAGTAGTTGTTTCGGGGCCACTGACAGAAACAACCTGATGGGTTCTTGTCGTGCCCCTCCAGAAGCTCGGGTGGGCACTGGCAGACATATTGGACAGGTTATATCCCTTCGAGTGGTCCCCAGGACCGCTAAAGTAGTTGGAGCTCTTCTTTGTGGATCCGAAAATGCGTGGGAACAGCTTGCCCAAGGGTCGTCGAAGTACAGGCAAGCAGGCACTGATGATTCCAAGGTTGGCTTCAATCAACGTCCACATGCCACGCTCGATAAAGTTGTAGGTAATATCTTCTTTGTTCTTGAGCGAGTTCTGTACCGACGTCGTTCGAAGGATGGATGCGATGGTAACACTGAACAACATGTTAACTTGGAAATGCATGGAACAAAGAATACTCACAAGCCGCCCAGGAGGAAGACACCGCAAAGCATCAACCTCTCTCGCATGTTCATCTGAAGGCGCATAATGGAACCAATAGGAAGAGTCAAGACCATGATGTCTGTGAGAATGTTCATGACGGCGTAGGCGACCCAGAACTTGTTGGAGTCGATACACTTGGCATCAATCGCCTTGTTCCAGGCGCCCTCGATGGGAACACATTGCCAGATCGTTGCACCAACTCCACCAATGCTCCAGCTGACAATGATGCCCATAACCACATAGCAAGCGATGCGGAAATTCTTGGTAGGAAAAAGACGTAGGTAGAGAAGAATGGCGGCTACCTTGTTGAGACAGACAGTCACCTTGTAGGGAGTCTGCGCAATAAAGAACATTTTGAGTGCTGTGCGTAGCGCTGGTTTCGGGAGATCGACCTTGTGCATTCCGTATCCGTTCTGTACCGCCAGCTGCATGGCAGCAGAGACGATTATTGACGACAACTACCTTTGTTGTCAGACGTGAAAGCTCAGCAGAGAGATCGCCCTACCAGAGAAACAACGATAGCCGCATCGTCAGATCCGAGCTTATGCATAAAAAAACGCGTGGAGCACCTGGCGATCACAAACAGGCCTGCTGTGATGATCATCACCAAAGATGTAATGTACAGCTTCCAGCCCTGGTTGTCGACCCCATTGTCGGGGAATCCCATACCGTAGGCACCCATTTTGACGCTGTTGAGTGAGTTGACCTCGAACCAGAGGTTCGACCGCGTCGTGTCTCAACTTCATATATGAGTCCTGCAGAAGCGGTGGAGTGACTGCCATCTCGGTCGTGGTGCCATCACCATGTATTCGCCTTCCTCTAGTTTCACCCAAGAACGAGTCGGAGGCGATATGCGGGCACCTTCTTCTCAACCCGAGGTCACATCGGCCCTTGCAGAAGCAAGCAAGTCCTTACCGAACATCCCGCCCTGGCCTCTGCGTCGGCTTTCGCGTGGCACAGCGGAAATGACTGCCCAAAGAGACGAAGGACCCTCTTTTCAACAAGGTGTCTGTACCAGGTGTTCATGCAGCAGTGTGGCACGACTAGACGGTCGTTCGAGTAGAATGGCATTGGTGGACTATGGAATTGTCGATAGGGGCGTTATTGGTGGGCCAAGACCCGATGGATTGGTCTCAATTCTTCCGATGTCACCTATGCGGCACTTGTTCCCTACATAAGGTGAGGTCTCCCCTGCCATGGTCACCAGCTCCCTGGGTCTCTAATCACGCATATGTACGCCAAGTCGACTGACATGACGCGGTAGGAAAGGGGAGCGACATGACCCCTGTGAGTCGAGACAGGGACAACCATGCAGCTGGAGCCCGCTCCCGTGGTCTCGGATAGAGCATTGATACCGGCGCACGTGGCTATCCGACCTGGAGGACGATAAAGCCAGCCCATTCCCGACCACAACTTAGACTCGGTAAGCGACTCACAAGATGCTCTTCACAACCCTTGCCCTATGGGCCAGCCTCGCGGCTGCTGCCCCCGTGTGCGACACCACCAACTTCATCACCGTCGACACGTCCAACGGTCCCATCACGGGTCACCTCGCTGACAACTCGGCGTGCGTGGTCGAGTACCTGGGCATCCCGTACGCAAAGCCCCCCGTGGGCAAGCTGCGCTTTGCTCCCCCTGAGCGCTTCACCTCTAGGGAACCCTACAAGGCGGAGAAGTTTGGCTATGACTGCCCCTTGTCGCCTAGCAAGAAGGTCGACTATCCTGATATGACGCCCCAGGCGCAGGATATCATTTCCTACTTTGCTAGCAATGCTGGTACTCCTCAGAGTGAGGACTGTTTGACTTTGAACATTTGGTCCAAGGCCACGTCCAACTCTGTCAAGGCCAACAAACCAGTGCTGGTGTTTTTCTACGGCGGACGTAAGTATTGCCTCATCGTTTGACCCCTTCTGCACCATGCTGACTCTCCAGGCTTCGCTATTGGAAACACTAACAGTCCTTTCTACAATGGCAAGTACTTTGCCGATTCTGAGGACATTGTTGTTGTTACCGTCAACTACCGTATCAACATCTTTGGCTTCCCCGGAGGCCCCGGAGAAGCCAATCTCGGCCTGCGTGATCAGCGTGCCGCCGTTGAATGGATCCGTGACAACATCTGGCGATTTGGCGGCAGCCCTACCAAGATCACCATTGCTGGCCAGTCTTCAGGTGGCGTGGCCGTTGACTACTGGACCTACGCCTACCAGAAGGACCCCATCGTCAACGGTATCATCGCCCCTTCTGGAAACGCGTTTAGCTTCCCTGTCAACGCCGATGGCGTCCCTGAGAAGAACTGGAACACGGTTGTTTCCGCTGTCGGATGTGGAGACGCCCAGGATGTCATGGCCTGCATGCGCGAGGCCGACTGGGAGGACATCAAGGCGGCCGCCGCCACTGTCAGGCCTACCTCGAGCTCTAGCGTCCTCCGGTCCATCCCTCCCTTCTACCCCAAGCCCGACGGCAAGATTGTCTTTTCCGACTATGTCAGTCTAACCAAAGCTGGCAGCTTTGCCAAGGTTCCCATTCTTATGGGCCACAACCACAACGAAGATGGCTACTACCGTATTCCCGCCTACGGCAACGGCGTCACACCCACAGACGCCCAAGTCACTTCATTCCTCCTCGAGTCCTTCACCTGCCCCGTATCCTACCAGGCCAAGGCTCGGCGCGACCACGGTGTTTCCGCGTGGGCCTATCGATACCTTGCTGACTGGGATAACACGCGTCTCTTCCCTACCAGCGGAGCTTACCACGGTGTGGATCTGCACATGATCTTCGGAGCCTCTGGAGACGTCAGCGGAATTCAGCCGTCGGCCGACCAGAAGAAGCTTACCAAGATCATGCAGCACGCCTGGTTCACCTTTAGCGACAACCCTACCAAGGGCTTGACGCAGCTTGGCTGGCCGCAGTTTGACCCCAACGGAAAGACTCTGATTGAGCTTGGCAAAGGCACCAAGCCTGCCGTCAGCTTCGTCAAGCCTTCCGTGTATGATGCGCCTTGCTCGACAATTACAATGGGTGCTCTTGGCACTACATCATAAGTTCGCGAAGCCCTTACCAGAAGCTCGCGGTTGAGTTGCATTCGATATTGAATTTCATGCGTGCGGTGTTGGGAAGCCTTTGGTTATATAGATATTCTTCCCTCATGGTGTTTCAAATAAATCACATCACGCAACATGTCCGGCTTAATTTTTCGTTGTGATGTTCATGTGCCCAACTTGACCCGGGGTGATCATTCCGCGCGGCCTTCTGGCTCAATTATCCCATCGAGGGCTGGGATTCATTCCGCGCGTGCGGTTTCAGACTAATTGCATCTAATGCAGGAGGAACATGAGGCCTCTGCCAAGAGCTTGCTAATCCTTAGAAAGTTATGACAGTTAAACCAGGATACAGAGCAGAAAATGACTCCCTGTGAGTATTTCGGCGAACACTTTCCCTGTAATCAGGGGACATGGCTCAGGGGTATTATCCGGGAATTTGGTAAGTCCCGGACGACTTGACTGTTCGCCTAATCCCCTCTCATTTACCAACATGGTCATGATCAGCAACGTCCAGGGTAGAGTTGGGATGAAAATCCTTCGAGCCGCGGCCCCTCGGCTTTCGGTAGGGGCTGGATCCAGACTGGCGGGGCCGAGCCGAGTGCCATCCCGATTGACGAAGGGCAAGTTGGAATGTGCTTGTGGAGTTGACGTGAAAGTGTACTTTTACGTTGCATTTGAGTATTTGTATAGGTAGTTTGTAAACTCAAATAGCATTAAGACCAAGATCGATAGACTTTCTACCAGTCGAGCACCTTCGGAACCACTAGCCAGGTCCCGGTGGCTGAGAAAACTCGCTTAACCCGCACTAAACAAGCCCTCATCTGAGCTAATGCCGACCGAGAGCCTGTCGGTTACCCTAAGGAGGCCTTGTGGTCTCAGTCGAGGAAAAGATACCAAGTTTAACAATGCCAAAAGGCGCTCCAACCCGAGAGATGAACCATAAACTATGCTAGGCATTGTGTGTATTTAACGGTCAAGGGTAGGCATGAACAAACTAAGTCAACTATGGTCAGTATCAAGCGAGGCAATAGCCACCGTGTGTGCCCCAGTTGTTCGGAGCGCGTGTTCACATCACCGCGCCGAAGAGGAATCCTCCAAACTGTCCAAATGAAGTTCTCAGGAAACCACAACCACGGTCAAATATCAGTCGTTGGAATCTGGGCTGAGCTTGTGTACCGGACAGGAGATGAGAAGCAATCCTCTCTCCAAGCCACCAACCATTCTAGCGTTCTACCCTGCGCGTGGCTGTATGCAGGGAGCTTGCTGTTATATCCGGGTGAATCATATCCAAGCCTCAAACTTGATCATGCCGCATTCTTAAGAGCCTGAAGCCTTTATTCTGAGACAAAATCTTTCGTTGAATCCGATGGCTCAAGACAGCTGTTGGTTGGTGATATGTGGCGCCTCGATGCATCCCTTGGGCGTTGGAGATCGCCGCCTCAGCTTCAAGACAAGCGCCCTTGTTAAGGGGGCATTCCGAATTGAAAGAGGCACCCAGTTCCATCATCATTGTTTTTCATGCACTATTATTCCCTTTTACTTCTTCTCTCTTATGTTCCTTTCCTCGCCTACGGCGACGCTCCCTAACACATCACACTCCTTTTAGTCGCCATGAGGCAGCTACTGTTTCATTTAGCCCTGGTAGGCGGCATCATCTTTGCTGCTGCCGCCCTTGACCACCCCGAACTGGTCCAAGGGTCCTTGTGCTTTACGTTCCTGTCGACCTACTTGGCCCCTGTACAAACTTGGGCTGTGAACTTCGACCCCGTCAAATCTTCGTCCCCTGCCATTGATGGGGACCAAACGTCGACTTCTCTCGAGACTCGGCCGACCGTGAATCTTCTAGATTCTTCCTCCCTTGAATTACCAACACTTCCAATAGATGGCGAGGATGCGCCGACAGTGGACCCCAGTTTCTCGACCAAGACAACGGTGAGCAGAGAAGCATCGGGGACGCTTACATCCAATGCTGCATCTGTCACTAGCGGTACCGCCGGAGTTTCTGGCCAAGGCATCATACTGCTGGTGGATGAGTCTGAGGAAACGAGAAAGAGACAACAGAGAGCTATTCGAGGTTTTGTCAACAACGGAAACACTGCAGCCTCCGAGTCATGCTCCGACGCAGGGTTTTTCAGTCTGTCCGCAGGGCAGCTTCTGGACGGAGGCAATCCGATTTTTTACGCAGGCGAAGACTTCAAACAGCTCGCTGGTCAGGGGGCGCCGCCCATCGATGCCATCACCAGAACATTTGTCAACTCTGGAGGACTCCTCTTGTTCGAGAACCCTCTCTTGCCAAATGGTCAAGCTGGTTACTGCCAAGACCCAGAGACCAGCGAGGTCCTTATCACGTTTGCGTCAGCGCCACTAGGCTGCGTTCCAGTCTCGTTAACTGTCTACCTAGGTAATAAGTCCCCATTCTTACCCTGAGATTCCATGCTGACGTATTTGATAGTTGAGCAATGCCAGGATGGGCAGATCATCGACGCTGATACTTCGAGTGTAACGAGCACCATCTCCATTCGGTCGACAATCAACGATGAGATTGCCTCAACAAGTTCAACACGACTTACCGAAGCTACAATGCCATTATCGCCCGAGGAGCTGCCTACCTTTGCAAACACCGAAGATTCGACATCCATCACAGTCATCGACGCGGAGAGCAGCACGATACCCTCGGACTCCTCTAAAACAGACGTAGAGCCCCCAGGCACTCTTTTGACAACAAGCGCCTCGACTGGGGACCCTTCATCAAGCCCCTCAGAGCCAGATACAACAGTCCAAACTACTTCAGCCGAGGGCAGTGTTCCGGAGCCCTCTTCTGAAGCCACCACAGGTGACCTATCCCCTACACCTTCCGACTCAGTTAAACCCTCCCCTTCATCTTCTATACCACAGGAAGAGTCTTCTTCCGAGGGTCAGCCATCTCTTAGCACATCACCCGAAGTCTCTTCTGATGATATCGCCCAATCCACGACTTCTTCTCTTAATACAGACTCTGTATCCACATATGAGATTGCTTCCTCTATTTCATCACCTGAAGACACGTCTTTACCTACACCCACCTCTTCCAAAGTCACATCATCCGAAGAGACATCTGAAGCCACATCCGAACCTAACTCTGTTGACCCTACGACTTCTGGAAACGAATCCTCTGCAACATACGAAGTTACCTCTAGCGAGGAGCTGAGCACTTCCGCAGTGACAACAGAACCTAGCGCTCCCGGAACGTGCGGCGGTCCATTGACGACCGTGGCCTTGGCTCAACCAACCAACATTTACGAGGCTGGTACCTTTTTTGATGACGAGATAAGAACCGTTACCCTTCCTTTCTCTATAGGACTAGCCCCCGTAAGAGGCTCTACTGTCCATGTTACTCCGAACGGACTAATGTCACTGGCTGTTCCAAGAATTCCCACCAATTACAACAGGGACCTTCCAGACGAGGGCCTTCCACTTGTCTCTATCCTCCCGTTCTGGGATGATCTATACTTTTTGACGACCCTTGGGCACGGTCTCTTTTATGAGGTGTATCAGTCCACACTAGGTGGCCGAGAAGTTACGTTTGAGTGGGTTGGCTATTCAAAGGTGGACGACGGGCCCATTCACTTTTCGGTCACCTTTTATGAGAACTTTGCCCGTCGCCTGAATTTCAAATACTACACGACAGGAGACAAGGGGGCTAGTGCAACTGTCGGGTTTCAAAGAAACCTGGTACCTGGTGGCTATTACAAGTGGTCGTTCAATGAGCCAAATGCTGTGCCAGACGGGACCATATTGACGCTAGATTCGGAGGTATTCTTTGGTTTCACTCAGGGCACATTTGACAACACTGCTTGTGGAAAGCCCGAACAGCCCCCTGAAGAGCCTACCCCATAAGACTTGACTGTAAAGCAATTTTTAGTGTTAGTATATCTAATTCCATGGTCACTCTGCAAGATAATGCGATGCCTCAGAACTTTAGTTGGCCTTTGATCTTGTCTATCAACGACAAGTCCATACCCTCACTTTCCTGTGAACTGCGTGAAAGCATTTGCGCATACCAAGATCCTCACTTTGCCCTATTTCTTGACATCCAAAGCATCTCCCCATAGTGCTCCGCTGCAACTAGAACCCCGATGAGGTTGACTGGGCGTCTTCAAGATCAACGCGGACCGCGGGACCGACCAACTCGCTTGTCTTCGAACGGGCGCTCGCTGTTATCAGCCGTGTTGCCACGTGTAGCATCCCGACCAGATCGGCGACCCCGGTGGGGGAGCTGCGGAATTGCAGGCTGAGGTCGAGACGGGTTTGAACGAACAGGTGGCTGCGGCTCACGGCTGGTTCTGCTTGTGACGGTGAGAGGGTTATCAAAGTCTGGTCCAGGCTTTTGGATGTTGGCTACCGCCAGCCAGTCCAGACTTTCATACTTTCCAGTGTGACCGAAACGAAGTTGGTTCTGTTCATCAAGCATCGTGAAGGGAACGAGCATGTTCATACCATTGCCGTGGAAGAGTAGCCCAGAACCGTCCAAAGTGGAGCATCTTGTAGCGATTACAAAGTTGTCGTTAGATGGTATCGGTTCCTGTAGAAGTGACTGAAGCTGAGGGTCAAGATGAGGCGCAGACCACTGAGCCGGCTGTCCTTGGAGAGGTGGGCCGGAGCGCGCTGGTCTCTGGCGTTTATCAGGGTTGTTCATCGACCTGGATGGTCCGGGGGTGGCGGAAGGCTTGCCATCGGTGGGCGTCATCTTGGCTGATAGGCTTGAAGGTGGTGGATGTCGCCTGCTAGATGGTATGGTATGATGTTCTACTTTGTTTTGCCCAAGTTGTAAGAAAAGCTCTGTCCAAGGTGCACTTGTTGAAATAGTAGAAAATAATAATTGGAGAGAGGGAAGAAGTGGTGGATGTCTAGATATGGTTGAGTGAGGCTGGTGTTTGAGCAGAGCCTGTTGGTTCATCCAACATTGGACAATAGAACTAAACGCTCCCAGATTGTGAGTTGAGATCTTGATTCTAAACCCGGTGAGTCTGTAAACAAATGAATGACCCTCGATAAGCCGACATTACGATGGCAAACGAGCGATCCAAAAAACAGTAAATCCTCAAACAGGGTTATCAAATACCCTTTTTAATTCTAACCACCGTTTATATCAAGAAGGTTACATCTATTGTCAAAGTTCTCCATAGTGAGATATCTCGCGCAGAATCAATGGCCTTTGAACGAGCGAAATAATGAAGTGGTGAGAAAAATCAAGCAATGAACGCAGTGGCTCTGGTTGGTCGCATATCCTTCATTCCATGGTTCAGGATCATCCCAGTATCGAACATCACCAATAAGTTGCGATGAATGTCCACTTTCTTCATGTTATGTGGTTTCAAAAAACGCTATGGGAATGTTTAATGGGCTTGTTGTTGGAGCTGACCGTACCTTGTTGTTCAGCTAGAGTTCAAACAATGAGTACACATTATCTATAATTCTCCCGAGATGAGAGTCCTTTGGTTACGAGGTGGGATACGCCGTCTCAAACAAACATCAAGTATGAAGATGTGTCGCTAGACTAAGGGGAGTGCGGGAGACAAAGAATACTCGGGTGAGCAGTGACAAGATGCATGCCAAGAGCACCCTGCCTTTATTCGCGGTTGAACAATAAAAGCCACAGCAGTGAAGGACAAAAGGTAATGGACGTGAACACCGAGTATACAGGAATTCCTCATACTAGGCAACGATAAGAATCTGGTGACTATAAAGTCGACAGATCTCGCTCCACTGTCAACACCTTCCTTGCCTCTTCATCGCACTCATCCTATCGAGCCAGACCGGTTTTCTATTCTCAACATCAGCAACAAACTCGCACCACCCTTTTTTTACTCTCAGACCAAGCACTTTGCAACATGCGTCTTTTCACTTTCCTCTCTATTCTCTTCTCATTCGGCGCTTTGGCGGCCGGCATGACCGGCGACCTGCCGGAAGTCGTCTCTAACAGAACTACCAGCGATCAGCAGGAAACTGACTTGGAGAACGATGTTATAATGAAGATCCTGCGAAGGTACTTGGTGAGAGCAGACGGCATGGAATTGGAGCCGCGAGACGTTATCTGCGGCATGTACTCGCAACTCGGGAACATTGACGCCTCGTTCCGGTCAAACCCACCCACTCTTGACGCTCTGATCAACGACAAGGCTATTCCCCACTCTTTCGGAAGAACGATCAAAGACATGGCAGACAAGTGCAGGCAAGACATTGCAAGATGCACCGGAAAATATGCATCCGCCGCTGAGGTCTATTTGGGTATGCGTGTGGCTGTTGTTGGCAAGAAGATCAGTGCATTCTACACGCAACATTTTCGTCAGACCGAAGAAACTATTGAGGAAGTGCTGACGAAGCCCGAGATGTGCGGAGAGGGATGGAAGCATGGCCAGTTCTATATCAAGGATCGGCTAGACCGGAGAGAGGAGGCAAAGGCCTCGCCGGTACTTCGAACTCGTGTGTAGGAAACGCGATGGAGACTATAGAGTAATGCTGCGATGAGAACACTAGATTGACACACTCTTTTAGCTTTTATCGTCTTCTTAGTTACCGCCACAATTCATATCTATTACCAGTAACACTATGATTTACTCCTCGTCTCATTTCCCCACCCTGGTTACCTCACGGCTAAGAGGCTCTGTACCAATCTAATGATCTGCACGACGATGCCCTTGATCTGGGGCACCGAGGTATCAAGGACTACAACAATACTAATAATAAACAGAGCGCCTTCACGTCATGCTCGGCCGGTTATGAAGAGCGCCGTTATTGGGAGTCAAAACGACTCGGTGCGGCTTCACGATTGAGTTGTAGTGGGCCTCAACCGCAGCAACAAACCCTTAAGGTTGACGACGAAAAGCTTATCAGATGACCGATAACGCCTTATTCTCGAGGTAGAAACGGTTTACGTTTGTTGACCTCGTGTAGAAACACCTCTCAACCGTTTGCATCGGCGTTTGTTTGCCTGAGGCTCCACAGTGCAACTCGGCCAAGCTTGCACTGGTGCAGCACCTTTCACCCGCCTCGACTCTGCGAGTTCATCTCTTCTTTTTCCCTCGAGCAACCTCGATTTCTTCATTTCACAGCCTTCACACAATTATCTCTCAGCTTCTTGCATCGTCGGATCTCATCATCACCGCATCAAACAGCCCATCATGGCTCCTGTTGTCGAGCCTCGCCGCAGCCAGCGAGCTCGGCCGCGAGTTTCTTACGACATAACATGGCTTCAGCGCCGCCGCCGCCAGGCCAAGAGCCTCGATGGTGTTCCTAACATCAATCAGAATGAGCTGGGCCGAGAGAAGCAGACTGCAGCCATCGCGGGCCAGTCCCTTGACGAAGGGAGCACCGACACGAGCATGAGCGACAGCTCCAAGAGCTCGACCAGAATCCGAGTCAAGGTCAGCCCTCGATCCTCCAGCTCTTCGTCTGAGGAGCTGAGCGCGAACCTATCGGCCACAACTCCTTCAACTGCGCCGCGCGCATCTCGCCCTAAGGCTCGCAAGTCCATCATGAGTGTGGCACCAAAGCACCTGCGACGACGCACCGCTTCATCCTCGCCCCAACAGACTCACGCACGCCCTTCAGTGGAAGAAGGTCTCAACCGAGTACCTGCATCCGCTTTCACAGTCCCTCGGGTATGTCATCTTCCCTCATTTCCAAGGCGAATTCAATCTAACAGACGCAGGGCCAACAGCAACAGAGCGCTGCCCTTCTCCAAAGTGCTCAAGCCGTCACCGATGCTTTGCGAAACCACCAAGAGCTTCTCGCCAAGGAATCCTCTGCCATGCAGGCACAGCAACGCCAACTCGACGCTGACCTCTCCTACATGAAGTCCCAAGTCCGTTCTCCAGCCGCTCTCTTGACACGCATATCTATGCTCAAGAGGGACCTGTCGGAGCAGCTTGGCGACCAGGTTGAACTATACGAGGCGCAGCAGAAGTTTCACAAGCTCAAGGCGAAGCTTGAAAGCATCTCCATGGTGGGCCTCACTGCTTCTGAGGAGGACCTCATGGCCCGTCAGAGAGGACTCAACGAGAGCATCAAGAAGAACCGGGAGGAACTTGCCGAGGCGGAACGCGATTTGCTTGGCGTTAGAGACGCTCAACTTCACATCGATGCCGAAAAGTCCAAGTTGGATGACCTCAAGACCCAACACGAGGAGCACCTTGAAGGCATGGAATGGTGGGACACCATGACTCGTCTCGTTACTGGTGGACCCCGATGCAACTGGGACATCACCGATCTGGTCAAGATTTCCCAGACCTTTATCACTTACATGGAACCCCGACTTTCCGGTGGATCGTCCGAGTCTTCTTGAAGCGAGTATGGTGGATCTGGTGTTTGACTTACGTGGAATATGCCGTGTCTACCGGAATGGTTTGGAATGGATTGTACGATTGGTTCACATGGAGGACACATGGAGGGAATGTTGCGAAGCAACTGGCATTGAGTGACTGAGGGTTTTGGTTTTCTCAGCGTTGTGCAATACCCATGTACCTATTGAGGAGAACAAGTAATGATGTCACGACTGAACATTTTGATTCTTGACTTGACAAATTTGAAGTTGATAGTGAAGGGTCCCACGTGACTGAACCCGCGATGTCATGTCTGTCAGAACGACGCTTCGTCTTTCATCTCGCAGCATGCCTCCACCGCCTCCCGACCCTTCATTCGCCGCAGCATTAACTCATCAGCTGGACAGCCTTCCGTCCGAGCTTCGAAGCGCGACTGCATTCCCGCATGGATCATGGTCTTTGGAGATGATGCTACCTCGACCTTAAGTTAGGACCCCGGAAAAGACTGGCTTTGGTATTTTGCGGGGTAGAAAACGCAAGATACCATAGCGTAACTGAATACTGCCCTTTGTTGGCGATGTCGCTTCTTGTCCCTTCGTTGTGAGAGAGGGTCTGATCATTACCAGGACATCCTGGCGGTAATGAAATCATTTGTTCTGAAACACTGTGAATGCTTGAACATGCCTGAAGGCTATGAACACATCGCATCTATCTGCTGAGGGTCTGTTTCATGACCTCCAAGTCAGCATGCGATTGATGGTTTTTGGATGCATTGGATCCGTGGTCGGCGCCAAGGATCTATGCTACCGCACTAGTATTTTAAGTGATATTGAGGTCGTTGAAACGCGCAATTTTGAAGAAAGGGCGTCACTAGATTATCTCGAGGTTCTTCGCATAGTCACACGATTAGTTCTATGATTTTGGATCAAACACTATATCATTGCATGGTTTCTACTAAGCTAAAGAAAGGTTTATCGACAAGTAGTCACTCCATATGCTCCTTGTATACTAACTTACAAAGGTTTACAACTAACGACCAGCTGTAGAGATTCATAGAACGTTCCAGTGAGAATCCTAATAAAAGTGAGCATACCAATCGTGAAATTATCTTTCATAACGTTGATGCTGATGACCGGAGTTTACCGGCGATAAGTACCTGATTGGAGTCCGGGCTCGGGGTCATCTATCTACCCGGTCTGAGCACTACCAAGGCTGGAGTGGCGTCACGCGGCAGCTACCTAACGTTACAATGTATTTTGGTTAATAAAGTCGCTGACCACCCACTGACATCGCATTCCAATTACCCTCTACTCTTTACCTCAATATCGACAAATAATCCCTACTTGATCACCTTGAGACATGGCCACAAGAACTCTGGTAGTCGGTGGAACTGGTGGCATCGGCTACGCGATAGCCTCGCGCCTCGCCGCCGAGTCCTCATCCTCCACCGTCATCATTAGCGGGCGCAACAAGCCGCAGGACATCCCACACGCCAACATGGAGTTCCGACAGCTGGACGCGTCATCGATGCGCGCGATCAAGGACTATACGACCGCGTACAAGGCCACTAAGCCTCCAGCCCTAGACTACCTCGTCCTCAGCCAGGGCATCGGCACCACAGCTGGCCGCACCGAGACGGCAGAGGGCATCGACAACAAGATGGCGCTCCATTACTACGGCAAGCAGCTACTAATCCGCGAGCTGCTGCCGGTTCTCAAGGACGACGCCAAGATCCTCATCGTGCTCGACGGAAAACGCGGCAACCCATCCAGTCTCATCTGGGACGACCTGGATCTCAAGTCCAACTTCAGCCTCGCCAACGCGGCCGCCCACTGTATCTCCATGACGGACGCCATGGTGCAAGCCTTCGCGACGCAGCAGGATGGCAGCAAGAGACACTTTGTGCACGCCTACCCTGGCTTCGTGCGAACTGAGATCTTCAAGAACCTACCGTGGTATCTGAGGGCCCCGGCGAAGGCCGTCGGCCCTTTGTTGGGTGTGCAGCCTGACACGTGCGCCGAGAGACTCATTAGCGGGACACGCGAGCGGGCGGCGGATGGTGACAAGCTCTGGAGTTTCATTGATGAGAAGGGTCATCTGATCGCGAACAAGGCAAGCTGGACCGAGCAGCAGATCAAGGATGTCGAGGACCACACGTGGAAGATCATTGATGGTGCGCTGAACACGACGGCTTGAGTCGCAGCTGGGGGAAGAGGTTGGACGGAGACACAAGTTAAGCTCGCCATGTGTTTGACCCTGTGAGACCAGTATCAGAAGTGTGCCTAGGCGTGTTTTCCAAGTGTGCGACTGTTTTTTCTACCTGCCTGACCTAGTCCGGTCAGATTTAGAGTGTGGGTGAAATGGATTACGAATGGAGGGATAGGCGGGCGTCGAGCAAATTATCTGATGACCAAATGCTTCTTTAATACCGAACTCATATACCTAGCTTTTCATACCCGCGACTACACGCCTCCATCTCTTAGGTGGCTTGTGTAGCTAGCCGTGCTTGCTTAGCATCCCCGAGAACATCCCAAGCAACACACCTCAGCGTTGGATGTCATGTGAATTTCCCCTCTGCTTGTGCAACGCTGCGTTAAGATTCAGAAGAATCACTTGGAGGTCATTCTCCTCCATAGTCAAACCACAGGGACGAGAAATATGGACCTTTTCCCACACATGGAAGGCCTTTCCTGCCATGTTATATCGCTGCAGCTCCTCCCTCCACGCCCTTTCCCCACTCAATAACCTCCTATTCTACTTGCGCGAGACTCCTGAATCTTGCCAACCTTCCTTAGTAGGGCCATCCAGACTGCTTTGGCTTCTGCATGGTCCACCACGGGTTTGTTGAGCTCAACTTGATGGGTTGTCAGGGTCTGCTCTAGATCTGCGGCATCGAAGGTCCGAAGAAGGCTTCTCAGGCCAAGGATGAGATTTTGTTTCTTGTTGATTACAGTGGTGAGATCATCGAGTTGCCTCTTGGCCTTGATCTGAGTATCATCATCCAGGAAGCTCCGAGTGCTGTCTGTATACTTTACATTTTCCTTGAGGCGCATAGATAGAAGTGGCTATTGGGATTGGGCATAGGCGAGATGCTTTGCTATGTCGTTATAGCTGTGATAGTAATCCGTCGCACAAGGACTCCGCTAACACGGGGCGTTGTATGCTTCTTCACAGAAGTTTACCTGGGAACCTCTGCCTCGCTCACTTCAACATAATCTGAGAGCATGGTTGATGGTGTCGGAGATGGGGGGACATATTGAACTCCGAAAAGAGATGACGGGTATTGAAGATGCTAAAGATTGTTGGAGGCAAGTTGGCAAATGTGCTTGGATGGTGGAAAGAGGGCAAAGAAATATAGCAAAACGGCCACTGAATCTTTCTACTGTAGCTCATGGCGTCTTTTAGAACCGTCATCAATGATAAGGGCCGCTAGCCAAACAAACAAGAGCCAATATTAGGTTCATCGTCGAGGAAAGGAGCCGAAGTATGGAGGCCAGGGAGCAGGCACTGAGCCGTTCCCATTGAAGAATAATACCGTACTGATTAAAGTATTAAAAGAGGACTCTCGAATTTAGTTAACGAGTGAAAGTAAAAGGGTGGTCAAAAGAAGAGGAAGAGGTGATGCTGAAGGGTATCACGTGCTTATTCACGTGGACTGGTCTCGGCTGCTTCACCAATGAAGACCCACAAACGCACAACTCAACCCAAGCATCACTCGAATCCAATGTCTTCACGGTATCGTGCAAGGAAGGATGTTTGATATTGAAGACCAAAAAAGCAAAAAGAAAATTATGCGACCACGCCAGGATTCGAACCTTTTTTGCTAGGTTAGTCTTGTGTTCGAACTTGGAAGATGTTGAGTGGAACTAACCTGGAATCTCTAGAGAATGTGCGAGTTGTAGACCGAAATCTAGCGCCTTAGCCATTAGGCCACGCGGCCTTTGTTGAAGTTTCAGCCGACTTGTTGCTGGTTTCGTGCCAGGACCGTGAGTGTCCGGAACGAAGCAGCGACGGCTTCGTGAAGTTCTGTGTGTTAAACACATGGGATTGTCGTAGTCGTAGTGGAATCATAGACAATTAACGATTGGCTGGCACTTCGAATGCTCTAACCAAAGTTACCGAAAGACGCTGATCCAACGCAGCTTGAGGCAAGCTAGATGCTCCCGTAGACCTGATTGTGTGCCTTGAAGTGTATCAATGGCCTTTTCGTACTGTGCCGGTTCCAAATGCAAGCAAAGAAGCCAGCCTTTTATCCCCGTTTCTCGAGCTGTCCATCCAGTAGTCGTCGCTGTCTGTTCCCCAGCCATCACTATCACTGTCATCGTAGTAGCCGTTTATCGACTCGACCCTTTCCCAGTCCAGGAGATCGTAGGGCGCATCCTGCTGAGGATGCCCTTCTCAGCCAGGATCTCTTAGGGACGCAAGTTCCCATTTCCCGGCTAGCAAAGATTAGACAAGAGTTCTTGAATGATGTCTAAATTGTTCACTTACCTGAAACTCTTCAACTTTCGAGGTATAAACGTTTTAATGACTGACACGCCCTTGTATTCGAGATTCTCGAAACGCTCCTCTCCTTCATCCTCGCCAACACGCCATCCTAGATGCCGGCGCATGGTGTACAAGTGAGGGCAAAATAGATGCCGCTCTCGACCAGGCTCAGAGACGAATCGGCGCCGAGATGTCTTCTCAGATGCTTCTCGTGGGAAAGTCGAGCGAGTGGTGTTGTGATAGTACGTCATGTTTCAATCGCTGTTATCATTTGTAGCCTCTGATTGGTCGGGCCACAATGGTGATTGTTAAGGCAGGTGGCTGGCAACACATGGGCCACCAATCATATTAAAGTCCAGCTGGTTGATCAATTGGATGTGCTTTTGTTGACAGATCCAATGGATGGCTTCTCTCAAGACTTTCATCCGACAAAGCTATCAAAGAAAGGTCAAGTCGAACTGTTGAATGGCACGGTTCAAAACCCAAGGTTCTTGGGCTGTATTGTGAGAATGTTCACCAGGCGAATCAGCGTGAGCGTAAACCATTCTCTGAATTCTTATTCATGCTTGTCCTACTAGTCCCAAGAACCTCCAAGTAGCTACCCTGGAGGGCCAAAGGTCAAGCCAAAGTTGTCGACAGGGGCTAGGTCTGGCTTTGGCGTTGAAACTGGCAAGCAAGGTAACCCACCATTGGCACATTTAGGGTTTCATTAGAATGCACTACCTAGGATCGCGGATGTACATATCCGTTCGTCTCAAGGGCCGAGCCGAGGAACACCGCGTATCGTACCCGAGATGTGATTCAGATGTGGCCGGCACTGCGTGAATGCCAATTCCGGACCGGTGATGGGGTCGGCCTTGTTGATTGTTGCGAATTCCGGCTCTCTAGACCCTCTAGCTAGCATATATACCCTTCAAGGGTGCCCCTGCCGGGGTTTGATGCACCTGATAAAAGTATCACTCGTTTATCTACCTGAGTTGTACCGTGGCATCATCAGTAAGCGAGAACTAATACTGCAGGCCCTTCCCTACACCCTGTACCTTGGCGAAAGCTTCATACCGTCGTAGCACGCTTTAAGCACAGACTGGAGACTGATTTTCTGTGCCTCCCGGGGCAAAATGTCTGTTAATCCCGGAGTAAAGCTGACCGAGCTGATGTTATTGGCTTGCAAGAGCTGATCTGTCTGGAGAAGCCGAGGCCCTAACAACATTGTTGTGTAGCATTCTTCCAGGGGACCAAGGCTGGGGACCACTCTTTATAGTTCCGCCCTCGGGACGGCTCACCGGCATTGCTTTAGTTGAGAGGGAGCTTCCGGCCGGCCCGTGGGGAGGCGTTTCCGGGACAGCCCCCTTGGACTTGCGATTGGACCTCCAGACTTGACTTCAAGTCTGGCATTTGGAATCGTTTGAGGATCCTTGAGGGTGCTTGCAGTCTACCCTAGTTATTTCCGTACTTGATTTCACAGCTTTGTTGCATTTGGCTACCAATCTACGACTATTGGACCTCACAGTAGCATCAAGCGTTTAAACTGGTAGTTCCATGGCCCTGTTAGCTCCTCGACTGGAACCCGCGGGTAGCCGTGCCCCGTAGATCACTGGCAAAGCCACCTGGTCCACCTCGTGAGAGTTAGAGCAGCTTCCAGTTCGTATCTCGTTCCAATGGAGGACCCCTTTGTCAAGGTGCCATGCATGTAAAATCCTGATTCATGGCCCCTGGTCGTCGTGGAAGAGCTCCTTTCATCGGCGAGTTCTTCAGCAGACCTCGGCATTGTCGGTCATACCACTGGCCACGCGGTCGCCAGCTTACGTTTCTACAGTGTTTGCATTTCTTCCACGAATGGAGATGGAATGTGGTAGAATTTAGGTTGCCAGTCTGCCCTTTGGTGCTCTTGTGTCGGATTTGGCCTAGCGCCAGGTCGACAACTCTTGGTCTCCCGGCTTCGAGAGTTATCCACGCCGTCGTCACACATACGCAGCCTACTTCTCTTTAGCTGACATTATTCTCTCCTACGTCCCACTACGTGGTCCACAGAACAGCTACTGACCTTGAAGATGTCTCAACATCGCAGAAATGTCGCAGGACGAGGGAGCAATGCCTCCGCCTAAAGGCGTGACACCCGACTTTGATGGGAGCACTACTCTCCAGAACTCCTTAGTCGTCGTTTACTGATATAACTTTGCCATCGCTACTGTCATCTTCGCACCGCGGCTCTACAACGCACCTGCCATCATGCGGAAACTGGATTGGGACATGCACGTTTTGCCATCGGTTGAGATGCCGCAGGCATTTCTGGCGTGGGTGAGAGGTCTGATCCTTTTACCGTGGTGAAGACGTTTGGCCTTCTTCATACGGGTGCTTCTAGGTAGGTGATGACTTGGCTCACGAGAGGAATACCCCTAACGTAAATGTAGGAATCCTGTCCGGTTCTGGCAAACATCTATGGAATTTTCGAGCGACAGACCTCCATTGACATCTGAATGCAAAGTTTGTTGCCCGTATTTCTTCCTCGGTTGATCACACACTAACTGCGGACGCTTGCCCTGAACAGATCGTCCTCGTGCTCGGTCTTACCTACATCTGGCCTCCTACGCTTGCGAAACTAGCTATCCTAGTGCTATAGTACCTCCTCATTCCCCATTCGGGTTTCTGAATTGCTCTTCACGCTGCCGCTGCCAGACTCGTCATATAAACTCTCGTCTTTACCGTCCTGCTAGCTGGCCCATGCCATCCTCAAAAGCCTGGCACCAACATTGGCGTCGTCAACCTGACCATATCGCAGGCGGTCATCAACATATTCAGTGATTTGATTGTTATTGTACTTCCAAATCCACTAATATATCGCTTGAATACGCGTCTGAAGCAGAGGGTAACTGTTGACCTTCTCCTTGCCCTCAGCTCTACGTGAGTAGGTTGACCTCACGATCCATCATTCCGATTTTCAGGAGTCTAACTTGGTCTACTAGGATCGTTATTGTTTCTTCCATCCGCTTCGGTTATGTACAAAAGATGCAGTAAAAGCGGCGTCACCTGGACCCAAGTTCCGGCTTCCCTCTGGAGCTGCATCGAGGTGAACACTGATATCATCAGTAATTACCTTGCCCCCTGAAGGCTTCCGCTCGACGACACATTCCCTGGCTTGCAAAGGCTGTCTCCGAAATGAGCCAACAAGAGTTATAGCCTATAAGGTCGACAAAAGCCACAGCTTCAAGAGGTGGAGGGGCGACAAGGCAACTCATGGGTATCAGCTACATGGTGTCGGCCGTTCGCAGGAGCCGGCGACTTATAGCACAGGTAATAATGTAGTTTTCATAGACGAGTCTTGGGTTGAGTTCACAGCGTTGAAGAATACGGGCGAGACCTCAAGTACAGAGGACATGTTGGCACACAAAGTTCAGCATATGAAATAGCTCATTGCCTGCGACTATGTATAGTCGGTACTGATCAGAGGAGAAGAAATGTCTTGCTAATGCTTATGTATCAAATCAAATCTAGCTACCGCTTTGCATGACCTTTGGAAATGTTTGGGCTGAGCGACTCTCCACCTAACGATTCAAAAGCCGATGTACGAACTTCTGATCTGGTTTCTTCCAGATGTGATTGCACTTATTCCATGATCTCGATACAAAATACCTCCCGAATCCAAGCCCCGTGCCCTTTTTGACGCCGGGAGCTGTATAGCCGACATCTTCAAAGTAACAAGTATTCACGTACGTTGCCAACTGCTTTTGTGAGGAGGCATCAGTGAAAATACGGAGTGTCCCGGATCCCCATCCACTGCCTGGGAATGGTCGTTTCAGAGCCAGACGTGCTGAAATCTTGCTTTCGCAAATAGGCCCGCCATTCATCAGACAGGTTGGCTTGAAGGTAAGGCTAGCAATGGATTCATTTGCTCTGTCTGATAACGACCTCCTGGGACTCGGCATTTGAGATCTCAAACCACTCTCCGTGATCCTTTCTGAACCGACCTCATGCCAGGATCTTTTGTCTGGCAACGACCTCTGCATGGACTAGAACCTCGACATGCATCGCATGAGGGAGCAACAGGGTGTGAGTCACCATCTCGGTCAGCGAAATGCAGCTCGCAAACTCATGCGCAAGGTGTTTAGGATGACATCCGAAGATACCGATCTTCAACACTGATACCGTACTCAGGTCCATCTGCGGCCAGAGAATGTAGATGTAACCGAGGCCTTAACCCTGGAGGCGCTCGGAGTCAACGGGCTTGGCATGTTGTCTCTTCCCTCCTCGCTGATAGACTTTCTGTACAGGCTGTGCGTCCCGAAGGCCTCAGAGTCGCGTCCCTTCTGTGGGTTGAAGTAGATATCTGTGGTTTTCTGGGTTCTCGCTTCTGATCAAAACAGAATGTCAGCATGGTGGTTTTGTGAGGAGTTTCGGGCAGAAGAGGTTTGCGTGAGGATTCCTCCTAAGGCGAGAGGCTATCCAGAGCCGGCTAAGGCGGCAACGGCTGCATTCGGTGTTCTCCGTGTTGGCCGGAGACAATTTTGTCTTGAACGTTGCTGTGAAGGATGGTTTGGTGTGGTGGAGCCGTCTGGCAAGGAAGCTGAATAAGCGCCAGAGCTTATTCGCTGTGCCATTTTTGATCAGGGCTTCTGAACGTAGGAGAGGTAGAAAGCACGGAGGTAAGGACATGGATTCTCTCGGCACATGTTTTCCTACTATACTCCGCTTACCTAGCTGTATTTACGTATTTTTAATTAAATAAGTTAAATTAAATAAGCTAGTATACTTTTTTTTTACTTTATAAAGTCTTTAAACTTTAAAATAAACCGCTTATTATTTTACTTTTATATTAAAAGTAAAAATTAAAATAAAATTATTTTAGTATTAAAGTTTTAATTTTAATTTTAAAATCTTATTATAAATAAATATTTAATTAATACTTTTTTTTTCTTAAATTATATATTTTTTTATTATAATTTATTTTATATTTATAATTAGCTTTTTTATAATTATTTTTATAAATAATATAATTAACTTTTCTTACTTTTATATATATATTCTTATTATATTAATAAATATTGCTTTTATTAACTACTAAATAGCCTTATCTCTATCTCTAGCTCTAAAGCAAGCTAAGATATTATATAAGTTTTTTTATATATTATTTTTACTTATTATTATTATTAAAGTTACCAACCATAGCCCTCATATACACCTGCAAAACAAATTCCAGAACTTACACAACATACGATTTCTAAACCTTAACTCAAGTTGAGATAAATCGTCAAGTGGTAATTGGATATAGGTAGTTCCAGGACTCAGCATCCCTGCCCACATGCAAAACCAGCTGCAAAGGTGGCACGACCTCGCAGGTGATGCCCTCAGTCGTATCTAACACTACTATGCCTGGAGTTTATGAGAACGTAGAGGCAAGGGATCTCAATGCAAGACTTCCTCGGTTCCTTGTGCTCTGTGGCTGCATCTTGATCGGGGAGAACTCTGCCGTAGACATTGAGTTTCATACCCATGAGATCAAGTGCATCTAATCACACCTCCTGTGCTCAATAGGTTCCATCATGCGCAATCCTCGCTGTTTTCGGAATTTTGGGAAGCTTCACGGCGTTTGCTATTGATTTGTAACCTTCGGCAGTTATGATTTTCACCTAGAAACAAAATTCCGATGTCTGGTATCAAAGTATAAGAAGGGGAACCCAGAACCGCAATAGCAATGTTCATATCCAACAAACACAACAACTCAACACCGCAAACTCCCTCATGAATCTTTTGGCAACCGGCCACTATCAAATCTTTCGAAATCTACCCAAGTCTCAAAGCTTTCAGCTTCTTTCATCTCGCAAAATGACCGCGTCATCTTCCAACATCTCTCCTGACGCTTCTGGCGTTCCTCCGGGCTACAAGGCCGCGATCGGGAAGCTCCAAACCTTTCTCTTGCCAGACAAGGTCACTGGAGGTGACCTTGACAAGAAGCTTGGCAAAGCCATTGTCAAGGCGTGGCAGCAAGATGGCATTCTTCAGATAGCCATGAAAGACAACCAGCAGGCCCTCTACAAGGCTGCCAATGAGGCCAGTCAGCGCTTCTTCAAGAAGCCATATGCTCAAAAGGCGGCCTGCATCGACAGTCAGAGCTACGCTGGTTACATTGCCAGTGGTGAGGAGCTTACTGACGGCATTGCCGACTACAGTGAGATCTTCACCGTCACCAAAGACCTTCCTCTCGACGAGCCGAGGGTTTTGGAGAAATGGCCATGCCATGGACGCTGCCCATGGCCCGATGCTGAGCTTCAGAGCCCCATGAAACAGTACATGGACAGCCTAGGTGAGAGTGGTGAGACGCTTTTGAAGCTCACTGAACTGGGCCTTGACGTACCCGAGGGCTCTTTGACTGGTCTCACCCGAGACGGATGGCATCATATGCGAATCTTACGGTCAGTGGATGCTTATAACTGTCCCGTTTGACGTACTGATCAGTTTCCTAGATTTCCAGCGACCAATGCCACCAATGGAAAAGGCAAGGACGGCCGTGGTATAGGATCTCATACTGATTATGGGCTACTGGTGCTCGCAGCGGCTGACGATGTGGGTGGTAAGTAACGGGTCCATATCGCTACCCCAGAAGCATGTCGAAACAATACTGATGACTATGCCTCCGTTTAAGCCCTGTTTGTCCGTCCTCCACAGAAGTCCGACCAATTCGCCAACTGGGCCAAGAGCGCTGCCGGTTTCAAGGAAGATGACGACGGCTGGATGTTTGTGCCTCCTGTCAAGAACGTTTTCACAGTCTTTCCTGGTAAGCTTCATTGGCAGCAACCCCTTTCTTCTTGTCGAGTTGATTGATAACTGTTGTCTAGGAGACATGATGCAGTTCCTCACCAACTCGATCCTGCCTTCGACGCCCCACAAGGTTGGCCTTAATATAAGTGAGAGGTTTGCATTTGCCTACTTTCATGAGCCGAGTTTCCAGGCTGTGGTGAAGCCACTCCCTGGCTATGACGCTGGTCAGGAGCCTAAAGAAGGTGTACACTATGGCAAACACTTTACGGACATGTTCATGAGGAACTATCCTCAGCGCATCACCACGCAGAGGCTTGTGGATGAAGGCCGCTACAGCCTTCTGGAGAAGGATAGTCTGCGTTCTATGCCGGCGTGAGAGACCGAAAGGAGCCGTGGCCGAACGCTGCGGATGCTGGCCAAATCTTTGGCTGGCACGACAGTCACTACCTCCCCCCCGCTCCCGAATCACATCACTCGTTTCATCATTTGGTTATGGATCGCATGACAGTCACTACCTCCCCCCAACATCCCAGCACACACCATTTCGATTGTCACATCATGGAGCGCGAAGCATCGGAACGCATCAGCCAACATGACTTTTACGTTCCAATTAGCTTTAACATCGCCAGAATGGAATTATATATAAATAAACGATGTTCCATTACCTTGTTTTCATCTCATGTCTTGCTCGGGCCTAAACGCCACGATGTCTAAACAGCTACCCGCCCTCTACTCCATCACATTCCACACTGAGACAACCAACGTGATGATGACAGGCAGATGAAACAGAGAGAAGTAACCAAAGGCAGATAATCTGTTGATACTGTAGAGAGCCTTTGGAGTGTTCTCCACGCGCCTTTCATTATATGCATTTGGTAAAGAAGATCCAGAAATCACCTCGAATGATTATCTGGGCTTTACTGAAGTCGGGGCCATTTTTGAACAATTACCGTCCATTGGCTACAGAGCTGCTGCGAGCGATCGAACCCTGCTTCGAGTATTTAACTGTAAGGGCAATGATCGGCTCGCATCCATGCCAGTAAGAAACTTGGGGAAGGGTCGGACCGTTGCGGAACGTGGCACTGGAGAGTGTCCCACCACTCGCCTGTCTGCTTGGCAAGTCTGTTGTGGGCTGGCGAGGGGTTGTGCTCCTGACCAATTGCGGCTGTGTTGTTTCTATTGAGTTGCTCCGAGGCCCTCGCCCCCAGTCTGTGCAGCCTCTTGACCAAGTGCTCCTGACCAAGCCTGGTCTTGACAAAGCCGGTCAAGTTATCATGTAGGTTCCATGTGCTCATCGTATTACCCAATAGCTTCCCCAGGCCTAAGATGAGGGAAATGGAGATAACGCTCCAAGGATCATTAAGTGGCTGCACCGGTGGCTGATCACGTAACCGCCCCGGCCGGAAATCTAGGTTAGTCGGCAATTAGGATGTCAAATATAGCTCAGGGCCTACGTACTTATGAAATGATTGGACGCTGGTGCGGATATTCTGAAGGGTAAGGTTACGGAATACCGTATTGAGATTTTTAGGCAAACTTCAGCGCTTGATCTCCAACACTTGGTGGTCCTTGCTAGCCCTCCACATCACCACCTTGTAGCAGCTGGCCTATAATCCCTCTCTTCGCTCTTCCATGAACAGTGAAGAGAGTGGACTTTTAGAACGCATCATAGGTTGTGCTCGGGAATTGGCTGACACACGCATCGGAAGAAAAAACCAACCTGTGAATAATAGGGGTATTACTTTGGGCGCTCTATCAGAAGCACCCCTACGGAGTAGTCCGTCCACTTCTTGATGATATTCTGGAATGACTGTCTATATGATGAATTTCTTTCCTCAGTCTGCTCACACTTCTGTGGCCACCTTGAAGAGCGAGGTGATCTGGTGGATATATTGACTTTCGGCTACCGACCAGGACGCTGGCCCGGCCCGAAGCCCACGCGTCCATTTCCCAGGATCTCCATCCTTCTCCGGAGCATAAAAGTCAAATTTCAGTAAGTCCACGAATCTCTATTCATGTAAGTCCTACACGGGGGGGCCGAAGATGATATCATCATCCCAGACATGTCAATGTTACGAAGGTTTACGACGTTGATCCATGGCCTCCGCGCATGAACTGATCTTTCTGCAGCCAGACCCATATTCCAGACTTGCATAACCGCAGAATATCCGAAACACCTTGAACCAAAACAACTTGTTCCTCGTAAAAGCTGATGGCTGCTCGAACAGTCCACTACTCGACTTACAGCTGAGCTGACAAATATGCAACACATCACTTGCCCGCTCCCAGCGGGAGTGGGCATTCTTCATTGTGTTCAAAGATGACGTGAACCAGCCAAAGTTTGGCAATCCACCGAGATGTTGCATTCAAGCTCTAACTAACATATCTTAACCCGTACTCCTCCGCCACCAAACCTTTCCATCTTCAGGACCGAAACCTTCTTTCCTACAGCTTGAGTCAGCACTGTGACTCAACAA